>CM053791.1:471563995-471728995 GCA_028749045.1 Cupressus sempervirens | reverse complement strand
AAGAGTGGAACAAGTTTATCAGGCAACTAGTCACCCCATTGGCAATTATTGTCGGTGTATCAATGACCAAAAATCCTACTACAGCTAAAGTGCAAGTCCTCATTTCCTAGCTCCAAGAAGATAGACACTTTGGTAAGATTGAAAGAGAATGTATTAAGAATCCCAAGTTGGAAGGAGTTTCTATCATAGAACAAATTGGCAATGTTATCCTTAGATTGGAAACAAAAAAGGATAACCTCATATCAAATAGTAGTACTTTGGCTGGAGAAAGGGAAAAGTGTGACGATTGCATCTCCCTTCTAAAGATGATCATCTAGATGAAAGAAAAGGAAATAGTTGAGGCAAAGATCTTGAAGAAGGGAAATGAACCTCTATTCAAGTGGCTTTAGAGCATGCAGTTCAAGCTAGAAATGATCTAGCCAATTGAAAAGGGACTCAAACAAATAGGAGATAAAATGAAAATGACACATGATAGAGGATTTGAACTTATGAGGGGATTACATATAGACTCACAAACTAGTGGCCAAGGAAAAGAACTTACTTTATGTTTTCTCTTTTGTTCAAGTCAAAATGAGGAAAGAACAGAGTTTCACCTCCCCTATTTTGAAACAATAGATGAATGTGATAGGTGTTGTTATTGTTCATTCAAAGAGAAATCCCTTTAGCATTCTCAGTTTACTAATCATAGTTCAGATTCAAAATAGCTTAGTTCAGTATGAGTTATTAGTTTGTTAAGATTTATGATAAGATGTGTAAATGCATAAACTTGTTTTGGTATTCAGAAACTTCTATTTGCCTAAGTTAGATTCTATTTAGGTCTAGCTTGGTTATACCTCTCCTATTCTTAGGTCAAGAACATACCCCCAAATTAGTTTAGGAAGAAAACATAATTGATTGCAAATCTATTTTAGGGAGCTATACCTACCAATTCAGAGAGAAGCCAATTTATCCACAAGTGGTTTTTCTAACTATTTGCAATTAGATATTGTTCCAAGTTAGGCATTTAAGAGCTATAATTTGAAAGAAAAAATTTGTTTGCCAACAATCAGTAGATTGTAAACCTTATAAAATGACTCTAGGATCCAAAATGAAATGCACCACCTCCAACAATTGACGCAGGCCTTTTATATTGAAACAACAGGTTTGGAAAATAAATCACTGCCTATAAATATGAACTACCAGTGCTTAGAGAAGTCACCTAGGCTCCCAAAATTGAATGTAGAAATCCAATAAAGCTACCAAGACCCTTTAAATTTTGTCAGTAATCTTTAACATCAAATCCCCTTAGGCACAATAGAAACAGTAAGGAGGAACGACAAATTATTTTACCTCAGCAACTATTTGCAATGCAATCTGAAGATAATTCTAAGAAAACTCCATGGAAAATCTTACCCAAATAATCAATAAGAAATAGATTATCCCATATAATAATCAAGACTTTTCTCCTTAGCTACAAGAATACAGTAGGAGAGTGTTGGCCAATTGTATACTTTAGCACAATTGCCAAGAAAAATTCTAAGACTTAACCCGTATACATCAGCAAGGGCATTTAGTTTAGAACTCAAGAAAAAGCGACAAAGACACAAAAGAAAATATATAATCAAACGTGTTTTTCCCCATGAAATGAGCTCTCATGAATAATCTTTTCATTGGCCTAAAGTTTCCTAAAAAACTCCAATTCAAAAATTGTGGAAGTTTCCCAAAATAACTCAGCACTAGAAACTTTCCAACACACCTTTTAGAAATATCATTTAATGTTATTATTATAATAATGTAAACATTATTATAATAATGCAACTTAATAATTAATGAATAAATAAGAGCTCATGCAATTATTAACTTAATTTACCGCAAGTGATGACCAATTGTTGAAGCCACCCACTACACTGTAAAAATTTAGCAACTACCAAAAATATACCTACTAGAAATAGTAAATCTATAGCTACGACCACCAAAACACATTGTCAGCTCACGAGGGTCGCTATGGTGAGCTAACTCCATCAACTACATAGACCCACAAAAAATAGGGACATTACAAAAAACATACATGTCTTTTTTACATTAAAATATAATTTTAATATTTTATACAATTAATTTTATCGCACTATTATTGTTTTATATAATTTCATTAGTTATTTTAATTTTTAAATTGATTAATAAAAAAGGTATTAGTAATAATTATTTTAACTATTAAAAAGTAGATTAAAAAAAAAATTCAAATAAAACTATAAAATATATAATGTTGGGCATTATTTTCTTAACATGAACTAATCTTCTGACCATCACAAAATGATTTTATAGGTTTCTAAATTTTTTTTTGTGGCTTTTCTTCTTCCTCATCTATTATAGTAGAGGACTACAAATCATATTTCCTCATAAAATTAGAAGAGAAGATGAAGATCCATCTGAATTTAGTCAAACAAATTGGTGTAGAGAATGTCATCTCTAATTATATAATAGAGAGCCCACCTATGGTCTAGCAGTTAATTAGGGTGACCTCCATATAGAAGATCTTAAGTTCCACTCTTGCCTATATTTATGTGTGACCCTGACCAACTTCATAAAATAAATAAATAATAATAACAACAGTAGAAGTAGAATAGGTAAAATTAATTGCATAAAATATTATAATTGCAAAACATAAATCTCAGTCTAACTAAAACAATACCTTTGAATGAATAAAATAGCAAAAATCTAAATGCAATGATAATATCTTCACATTAAAAAATAAATTATAATAATATTTGTAAACTTTAATATTTAAGATTACTTTCTATATGAACAATTAAATGAATAGTTTCTGAGTATTTTATTTTTACAAAAAAATAACTATAATCTATTTAATTAATTTTAAAAAATTAATTTTAAAAATTTTATATTAAAAAATAAATAAATATTTTCGACTATTTTTTTTTTCAATACAATTTTTTTTCTCCATTTGTAAATAAATTTATCAAAGTAAAGTATCTTTTCAATAAAGAAATGTCAAAATTAAAATAAACAATAATAAGATATCTAAATCTCTAGAATACTATTTGTATAAAATAAAATAGACTTGTATTAATTGAATATGATAAAAGTTTTTTTGTTTGAATAATTTAAAAGACCAATATGAATTATCTATTTTTATTATTTTAAAATTTTCTAAAAACTCTTCATAAATATTGTCATGTGTTGAACTTATGCTTATAAATATAGGGTCAGGCTATTTCAAATAATCACATGAATAAAGTTCAAATTAGATTTTTAATTGTTAATAGTTGTCTATTTTGTATAGTTTCTCCATTAAATATACTAATTATTGCTAGAATGGAACAACTATTGCAAGAACTAATATTAAGAATTTGTGAGTTTGTGTTTTTGAAGGCCCTTTGAATAGACACAATATATTTTGTCAAAGACAACTTGTCACCTAGGAATATCTACTTGTGTTTTAAATTGTAATAATGTTTTGGTTTATTGTGTGGTATGATTTTAGGTTCAAATTACTTCTTTGAATAATCTTGTAATTATTTTGAATTCAGTTTTGTAAGTAATTATTACATTAATGGTTGATTTTTTTGGGTAGACTAACCTTTACTTTTCTTGCTTTTTGAATCTTCTGATCAAGATTTAATGGCTTTCTATGCAAAATATTTAATTAGCATCTCTTTATTGATATCAAAAGTAGATTTTGATAGAGACTTGATTGATTTGAGCTAACTTTGACAATAATTATTTTCCTACAAATGAGAGCATTGAAGAAGTGTTTCTTTCTTTTTCTCTTCTTATTACATCTATAAGTTTGCAATTATGTTGAGAGATTTTGGTAGTTAGAGTAATAAAGTATTTACTTATTAATTAAATCAATATTGATTTAATTATTAAGTCACTTATTAACTCTATTTCACTTAAGCTAAACTTTACGCAAATAATAATTAATTCTTTTATTAATTATTATCATGTTACCTGGGTTAGTTACCTCTTACAATTTTGATCTCCTTTATAAGAATGATCTCTCTTTGTACTTCATTCATTAACTTTTGATAATAGCAATCTCTTTTTTTCTAATCAAGAATGTCTCACCTATGGATCTAGGGATTCCATCCTCCATAGCTTTTTCTTCTCTCTTTCTATGATAGGTGTTTGTATGCAGGTGATTCTTGAGAGCTCTAGGGTTGATCTTTCATCGACTTCAACATGTTATCAGAGCTCTAGATCTCCATGCCCGTATTTTTTTTATGAGAGGTTTGGTTTGGCTTTCAAATCTATGCTTTTTCTTTCAGAAGGTTTCATTTTTTAGAGGATTTTTGTTTTGGATCTGGGGGTAACTATTTTCTGGTGCACTTTGAGCCAAAAATGGACATTAACGTTGAGCGTAGAGCACCAAAAAGAACCATATTTTCATATAAAATTTGTCCACTTTGGACACAGTTTGATTTTAAGGCTAAAAAATATTGCTCTCACATTTGGTACATTTCCCAAGGTGACTATATTTGGCACAAAAATAACACTTTTTTGACACAAAAAATTGAGATTTTTGGCACGAAAATTGATATATTTTTTGAAATTCAAATTTTTGGTATGAAAATCAATAATTTTTGGCATGAAAATTGAGATTTTTTGGCATAGAAATCAAGACTTTTGGCACACAAATCAATACAATTTGGCATGAATCCTGAGATAATTTTTGGTGTTGGTGGGCATGTTTCCCAAGGTAGTGATTTTTTATTTTTCCATCCCAACTCTTTTTTGACCTACTTGTGGTTTCTCGGTCATAACTTGCTTAGCTAGGCTCCATTTTTTGCAAACAAGATATTTTTGAAAATATAATTCTGAGCCCATTGTGATGGTGTAGTTTATTTGAAATTTTGATGCTATTTGGTTGCCATTTTATGCATTCAAAGTCAAAGGTTCTATTTTGCACTCTAGGAGACATATCTTGAGACATTGTATTTTCTAGATTCTATTCTAGGCACATCCCATTCTATTTTTTTTTCTTTTTTTGCATTCTAGTGGATATCTTGGTTGTTTTCATGTTGGGGAAAAATTTTGTTGATTCAAATGATTTTTCATGGATTGTACAAGCTTTTGTATTAGCCTTATGTCTCTTTATTGACATCCTTTTGTAGAATTTATGCAAACACACTGAGATAAAGTGCCACTCTATTGCATTTTAGGATCTTGCACATCTTTGTATTTTGTTATAATTGCATTACATTATAAAGTGCCTTGGGGGGTTTCATGTTGGCCATATTCATTATCTTCCCTTGTCAAGTGAGTGTTCCTTATATGACATTAGCCTAATGATGTGTTAATAACACATGCTAGTATAGGTGTTTGTAGTTCTTTTACAATCTTAGTGTTCCTAGTATTTCTTTCTCCAAGAGATATTGCATTCAATTTTAGTGTTCATGTCTTACCTCTCAGCATTATAGTGGGGTTATGTTGGTTCTATTATTTTCTTGGTTCAATGGAGTGAACTACGTATTCGTAGATCCTCATAAAATGATTACTATCTATATTATTAGCATGTTTCTTAAACCCATTCATATTATTAGTATTAATAGTCTAAAACCAAATGAGAAAGAAACCTTAAAGATACTACCTTGCATACTATGTCAAATCCTATTTAACATACAAGTCCATATGGGAAAAGAGTCTATATGAATGATCATAAAAATAACTAGAAACTAAAATTAAAATACCATGGGTTAAATCCCTCTTTCTTTCCTTCATCAACCTTTTATTTCTTCTCACCGTCTTCCTTGCTAGGTTTATCCAGCAAGGTCTTAAACCATTAGTTCGCTAGGAAGCTATAAAGTTAGTGAATGGTCTCACTTTCCTTCACAACCTCAACATCATCTTTATTAACCTATAGAAGATAAAGTTTCATTGTCATTGAATGCATGACCTCGGTTATAAACTCTGCAACTGAGTAAAATTTCTAGTGCAAGTTCTCTTGATTTTTAGCAAGGTCCTTGAAGGAAGCTTCCATCTTGCTAAACTTTTCATATATGCTTTTGGTTTCTTCCCTAGAACTTCCCTAGGGGTTCACTTCATCCTTGGCCTAATCTTTATAAACAATCCTCATACATCAAACGATTTCACCTCTCGTAGTCAAATTCTCAAGGGTATGATTCTTATTGTTGATGGTATTGCAAACATGGGAAGGGCTAGGATTCATAAGATTTTCCTTTGTTTTAGTCTCCCCCTCACCATTGTTAGTAAAAGTAGCTTTCATTTTCTACGTCTTAGTGTGTTTTTTCTCAACCTTTGTAGAATCATAATTAATAACATTTTCCTATTTAGGTGATATTTTAAACTTTTCTATCTTTAATATCTTTTTGGATCTCCTAGTACTTTTCTTGGTCTTACTAGTATCAGTGTTAGAGTCAATGACACTAATATCCTTCACATGACCCAAGGAACCCTTAACAAACAAAGATTTATTCTTCTTAGAAATAGACCTACGGATTATATTGTTTTAAATCTGAAGAGTGGTAATGGCATGAGGGTTATCAACAAGAGAGCCTTGGATGGAAGTCTAAAGCGGTGGGTGGAGAGCTTGTTAGTATTTAAACAATTGAAACATGATGGCTTGGTGGAAAATATAGAGGGGATTCCCTTCCTACCTTTGCTTGCTAATCTTAAAGGCATTATCTTCGATAGTATGAAGAATGAGATGTTGAAAGGAAATTAACTCCTAATTTCTAAAGTGATTTAGAATTGGAAAATGACAATAATATAGCTCCTAGAAGCAGTCTTCAAGAATAATGTAGCACATAATCACATAACAACTGCCATCCCATGGTTTTGGAAGATCCTCCCTAGAAAATCCACCATAAAGTTGCACACGTTCCTCATTTGGGTAGAAAATGTTCCTCATGCTCACCTCATCTGAGACTCTAGCTTGTTTTCTCTAGCTTTTACCCAAAAGAGATAGTCCACCAACTTTAGCTAAATAGGTTAAATATATAAAGAAAAGGTAATTTAAAGAAAAATATCCTTAATAATAAATAATATCTTAATAAATAGTTACAAAAGTTAGATATGAAAATAAATAATCTTTAAACAAAATAGTTTTTGTTTCATTTCTTTTTAAAACACTGAACATATTTTCTTATTCTTTATTGTATTATAATTGAAAACAAGAAATATAGTTCTTAAGTAAAAGCTTAATTTATTTGTATCTATAATGGTATATATATCTTATGAGGATATCTCTCGATATATTTATGTGTATTATAAGCCATATATAAGCTAACAGCAATTGAGGCTCAATATGGAGCACACTAAATCAATCTTAATACATCACAATATTATATTAGGATTATGATCTTATTTTGGGTTGTCACTAGGATGATAGATAGGGTTAGAGTTTAGATTAGAGTTAGGAATAGACTTTAGGATTTAGGTTTGGATTATGATTAGGGTTATGATTTTTATTATTAGAGTACTCAATTAGTGTTAAGACTATGGTTAAGGTTAGAGTCAAAAATAAAATTATAGTTAGGATTAAATCTAAAATAAGCCCATAATTTGAATTATATTTAGGGTGATAATTAGAAAGGGTATAAGGAGTTATCATCGGATATTAAATCTATCCAATCTAATGTATATTATTTTAGAAGCTTGCTAGGAGATGAAGCATGTTAACCACATGGAAATTAAAATTATTAATCCTAAATATACAAGAAAATAAGTAATATGTGTGATTGTGTTGAATATGCTGAAGTCATTGCACAAAAATTGTTAGAAAATTTATTAGTTTTTACTGGAGCATAGAGGTATCATTGCAACTACATTCCAAGTTCTTCATTTTCTTAATTGTATCTATAAATTTGGAATTAATGTGTTACACATTATGATGATATTGGTTGCTTTTGGAATCCTAATGTGTTACCATGGTATGAATGTAACTCAAAGGTGACAAAAGTAGAAAAAATAGAGGTGGAATCAAAACAATGAAGTTGAATTTTTATAACATAATAAGATTGAAAGTTATGAAAAGGTGAAAGTCGGATGTTGGAAATTTGAAACATCTCATATATTTAGTTATAAAAAGTAAAATTGTAAATTTAGTGCACTTTTATTATAATTTTTTTTTCTTTTTATTTAGGCAAAAGTGGCAAGCCACTATAGTATATTAATAAATCTAGTTCAAAAAGGTCAAATAAGAAAGAACCAGTATGAAAAACTAGCATCGTCCCTTTATATTTACTTTGATCATAGTTATTGGATTTATAGTTTGGGCTCCAAATAGGAGCAAATGTTTTTACAAATGAGAAAATATGCTTCCTCCATTGAGGCATTGACTCATAAACAAGTATTAAGCATATTTCATTTACAACATCATTTCAATATTTCAAAATAATAAAATAACAAAATTGACACAAAAGTCAAAACATGCTTTTTCATTGATCCTTCTTCCATGTTGTCACTCCCTTTGAAGACCCTGCTTTCAACATCCTTGGAGTCATTGCCATCCATTGGATATTGATCATTTTGAGCACTAATCAAAGCATCACATCCCTAGCCGACAGTTTCAATATATATATTTTTCAAATTTGTGAAGAAGAAGCTTGAAATTCAGAGTGTTGTCCTTGCTCCAACAAATTGCACTCTGCAACTTCAAGTTTTGTGACTCTCACTAGTTGAATTTTCTCGACTTGGGTGAGAAACCTAATCAAAATTCTTTGAAGATCCAACAATGCAAAGCCCAGCTTCTTAACTCTTTCCTCTAGATGGTAGCCAAGCACCCAAGCTGTACTACTTATGCCATTTTCATGTGGGGTAGGGTTTCAGTTGTCATAAGATTTTTTCAATGCTTCAAAAACCACCAAACAATCATGCCTATGCAACAGTGGGGAATGTGAATACAAATATAATAATTGACACAATATACCTAATTTCAAACACTAAAGTCTCTTATTAAAGATTAGTATCAAACATAAAATTGCAGGCTAGTTATCAAATTGTCTTTAACAAACACACCAAACTAGTACATAAAGTTTCCCATGTTAATGGGAAAATGACATAAATGATGTCATAGTTTAAAGTCTAGCTCTTAGAAAAGTAAAGTGACATTCTATTAATATATTTAGATTTCATAGGTATATTTCTAAATCTATCATGTAGAAAATGTCATGAGAGTACGTTAACCAAAAGGAAAAGAGGAGTATTTAGTAATTTACTAGGTAGTGTGAAATTTTAAAAAAAATTCACCAAATATTTAAAATTAATTATAGTAAATGTTAAGGAAGTTATTCTTAAATAATATATTTAAATCTTTTTTAAAAATTATTTACATTATTAACTAATAATTTTTATTAACTATTCAAGTATATGCTAATTTTATTTTTAAATAAATAAAATATATAGCAAATATAAATGGAAAAAAATTATTTTTGAGAAAATGATTCTTCGTATATCTATTTCCTTTTTTGTTGATTAAAATTTTAGATTAAATTATAGAATGTCTTGATAAAATATAATAAGATGTTAGAATTAGATGATAATTAAATTCTAAATAAAAAGAGTGAAAAACCTAAATGAGAACTTTTAGAAGCTATACAAATATTCCTAAGAAAAATAATAAGAAGGATATGAAGTTTTTTCAAACAAACATTGCTTCATTCATGAATTATAGAGTTTGAAAATAAAAGGCATTTATTCTAGCATTCATGGTTAATAAGTAAAATAAGTATTTAGGTAATTGAGAAGAATAAATTACTAAGAACAAATTACAATAAGCAATATTAATAATTTATTTTTTTAATTAAGAGAAAATATAGGTGTTTGTGAGGTAGACAACCTTATCCAAGATAAGTGTCTATGAGGCAGATTTATTTTGCTACTCTTCTGTCATTTTTCATTGACCATAGTTTGTTGAACTTTTAATATGTAGGGCATTGAAAAATATTCCACCCACCCAACATGCGCAAAACCATGAGTATGCTTATTACCTGGTGGGAAGAACCATAGACAAAATTCATGATAGGAAGGTTCCCTCCATATTTTTGTATGGAGATTTCTAACAATCATCGGTGGTCGGCTTAAAAGTAAAACACAACTAGGCATAAGTTGGGCCAATTTGCCTAAAATCTTGGCTTGTAATGACTTGTCGATGTAGGGAATTAGAAATATTTGAAGAATTTTAGCAAAACAAGATGGGAAGATTGCAAAAGATATTCACATTTTTTATGATCTCAAAATAAAGCTATGAGGTTGATGTGTTCTTGGGATAAAACGACTAACATAAACCCTTTCTTGTCTAAGCTAATGTTAGCATTTTTCAGAAAGCATGAAAAGGCATTTCACTTTTATTCTAACATTGAAATCATAGTTATTAACTTTTATTGTGGCTAAAAACAAATAGTGAAAATTTAAGTGGTGGAAATCAATATGATGGTCCTCCAAAAGCTCTAAAAAAAACTTATGATTTTCACATTGAGCCTAGCCTCTTTCAAATAGGAAAATGCCTACTGCATAAGATATCAGTATCTCTTTTAAATTGATCTTCATGATACATTGCTGTAATAAAAGTACCAACAATAGCTTTATTCCTCTACTATCAACCATTCTTCAAAAAACCAAATAGCCTTGTTTGTTCGTAGATGAATGTCTTAAAAAACTCCCTATAAAGTCTATGCACTAAAAAATGGAAAGAAGAGAAAGTACACGACACTTAGAGACCAAATACAATCCTCATTAACAGTGAGCCAGTAACTTTAACAACTAGAAGATGCATGGATGGGATAAAGAATTAAATACAATAATGGTTGGAATTTTTAATTGATATAATCAACTAATTAACAATAAATTTATGTCAGTCCATTTCAAATAGTCTGACATATTTCTTCAACCACAATAAACTTATTTAAAAAAATAAAAGTAAATGATAAGGAAAAAACTGTTGAGGGTATATACATACATCACACATCTAAATAAAAACACCCAAAGCCACGTTCAATGTGGATTCTCAAAAAAATAAGGAAATTCATTACTAAACAAGAAATTCATTTAGATGGATGCAATTTATACAATAATCCATTGTCCAAAAAAATGCAAATTTCAATCGTTCGAGTAGATTACTAGTTGGAAATGATGAGAAGAGTGTTACAAGAGTGAGAATAGAATGATTTATCAACCTTTAAACTCAAAGGTAGATAGAAGCAACACTTACTTGATTGCTACCATTGTCTTCAAAAACTTGGTAAACTATGAAAGAGTCTCAAAATAATGAAAAGTGAAAGGATTGTCTTACTTTTTACTTTAGCAATCCACTAGCATTTAATACAATTGGATGGTTTTGGAAAGCTTCATTAAATTTGAGCATTGGTAAAGACACTAGAAAGTTCTTCAAGACAACTTAATTAAAAATCTAGAAAGTTCTTTTATTTAATTGAATAAAAATTCTTATTAAAGAATTTGTACTGGATATTCATAGATAGTGTCAATGGTTGGTACATAGTTATTTTAATGTTATTACTTGTCATTTTCACAACAGTGGAATACTTTTAAAGCAATTTTTAATTTTTGTGAAAAAAAAAATTATTAGTAACACACTACTATAGCACACATTAGCCAATAAGATTCTAGATAAATAATTTATTTTGAATTATGAAAAAAATTAAAAATTAAAACTATATAGTTGCATAAAGTTTTTGAAAAATAAAATGTTTCGATTGTAGAATCAAATTGGAAGGTTGCATTTCAATGAATGTTATAGAAACTTTCTTATGAAAAAAACTAATGTTAACACATCTAAGGGATCAAAACATTTAATATTTGCAACTATACTATTAGACATGTCATTTGTAATTATAATGACTAGGGAGTTCAATTTTGTAGAGGAGAGTGTCAAAGGAGGAAGTTATTCTTGTTGGTGTTAGTATTATCAGTAGTTGTTGATAGGTAAAGTACTATTGTGCCACTTTTTGGATTACTCACATTAACCAATTATTAAATGACTTGTATTCTACCAATTAAATATTATTTTATTTGATATTTTTCTAGAAATATTGTGTTTCTGAAAACTACATGCCAATTTTTTAACAATGTAATTTTAATACATAATTTTTTTGGCTTTTGATTGGATGAATGAATTAGAGTCTTATATGGGGATTTGTGAGTTTGTGATATGATTTTTAAAAAAAAATTGAATTCGTTTCTATTATCCCTAATTTTCAATGCATGTTTTAGCACATTTGTTATCTATTTATTCAAAGTAGGTTAAATTTCTATTTTAAGACATTAAATATTGTATATAGATTTTAGGATAAAAATTTATGCATTATAATAATATAATGAATAATTTAATCTTTCATACTTATCTAGAACTATTATAAATGTTTTTATTAATTATAAATAAATATATTGAAAAAAATGTTTAGTCTAATTATTTATTACAATTCTTAGTTGAGTATTTTGATTATGTAAAAACAAGTTTTAAAGGTTACAAAGTATCATAGAAACAAGAGTAGAGAAGCTCAAAAAATAGAAGGCTACATAGCCAAAAAGGAATAGACATGACAAGACTAAAACAAGAGGCTATAAGACAACTATGCATGAAAAGACAACGAAAGTAAAGCAAAAAAGACAACCCCAAGACAGCTACAGAGTCTTAAGAAGATTTGTTGCTTGGTCTACTAGGATGTTCATATTTTCTGTGGATGCTTTCATATCATCCAACTTTTTTTCCTCTACATCCTCATTCTTCTTAGAATTAGCCCTTGTGTGCTTGCTTGGGTATTGATCCTCTTTCATAACTTTAGAGTCTTGGTCTTTACCCTATTCAAGCTTGTTCAGTAGGGTGTTAAAGTTGTCAGCCACAGTCTTCAAGATAGTGTAGTTCTAATTGGCTAATTTCTTAACCATTTTCTCCAAGTTACTCACTCTAGTATCCAGACCATCCATTCTTTATTGAAGATCTTCCCATATAATCTAAATTTATGTTATTGGCTTCAAGTGGTGGCACACATTTCATCAAATTCTTTACCTCTTTAGCATTGCCTATAACCTCAAAAATTCTATCAATATGTTGACCCAATGTTCTCTTCCCCCTTGTCATCTTGTTGAACTAATTAAAATCCCTTGAGATGTCCTAAATTTGCTACTTTAGAGTGCAAATATCCTTCATCATTATCCCTAGGTTACCAAACATTCCCATCAAAAAACATTGGTATTCATTATCCCTATTATGCTCAAGGTAGTTCTCATGCCCCCTCCTAGTTTGTTCCTATCTAGCTCCGTCTCCTTGAGTTTTTCGTCAACATCCACATCCTAAGAAAATAATTTTATCCTTTTCTTTCCACCCTCTTAATTAGTCTCATTCATCATTAGAGGGGACTGAATCCCTTTCAACATTCTTCCCCTTGTTTCTTGAAATCTTGCCGGATGTTCCTCTCTCTTGAATATCCTCTTCCTCCTCCTCTTCAAAATCAGTATCTTGTTCAAAATCAATCTACTTTTCCTTCCTTTTCTTCCCAAACAAGCTCCCTAGATAAAATTTCTTCCTCTTCTTTATTTTAACCTCAACAATTTCATTCCCGGTATCCTCATCAAATTCCTCCTCTGGTTCACTTCCCTCTGTTTCACAATTTAAAGATTTCTTGCTTTGTTGAGGCCTATCCAATTTTTTGGATTTTAGAAGGTTCATTACTAAAACCATTAACCTCCCATGACAAACATGATCATCCTCAAGATCATTTTGAATGGCTAAAATAGTATTACCCAAAGATTGTTTGATTTAGAAGAGGAAATTTAGCCTAAGACTATGCCTAAAATGGTTAACCAACATGAAATGGTGATCATATATCTTAGTAAAGTGGCCATCTAAAGTAAGATACTCTATCACCACAAACATAAAAAATCTCCAAGGGTGAGAAATGAAGCTAGGGCTAAAGGATGAATTACCAATTTTCATGAGCTTGTTGTGCTCCTTAGCTATTTCTGTAAACTCTTCAACTACCTGATCTGAAAGCTTCTTGTCCTGGTAGAAGTTGATATCCTTTGTCTCAAGTCTCATTTCTTCGACCATAATATCTTCAAAAACCTCCATCCTCTAATTACCCACCAATAAACTCCTGTCTTTCCAAGTTTTTGATGAATTATCAAGTAATTGTAGGGTTACTACCTTTCAATTTCTCCATGTATCCTGTAGAATTCCCTTGCTCAAGAATGTCCCAAAGCTCACTCTTCTTCTTCCACTTTGCAGCCCCCTAGTACAATTTTCTTTCTACTTCCTCCCATCTTATTCACACTAAAATAATGGCTCACACTTCTCAAAATCACCCACTATAATAAAAGACCAAAGTCAGAATCAAAGCCAAGGATTTTTGTGGGAAAAAGAGCCACAATCCATGTGGTAAAGAATGGCAATACACTATCCTTCTCATAATAACCCATCTCTTCTCAATCTTGACCATATCATTATTAATCCTTGATGGCATATTCATCATTAATGAATTTTTTTTGTTTACTTCTAGCCTTGCCATGCTCAATCAATAAAAGCCCCTTGATAGGAATAATATTACTTTGATTCCAAATTAGCTTTTCATCACTCTTGCATGCCACATTAGCTACCCAGTCAGCAACTTGATTAGTTTCTTTATAGTTGTGAGTGACAACATATTTTCAAAGGAATTGATAAGATCAATGGCCTTGCTTATAATATTATTAATAGTCCAAGAAGGATTAGTAACTTTATTAAGGAAATTTATTATATTAAGGGAGTCTCCCTCAAGCTTGATCTTATTCAAATTCAAACTTTTAGCATAGTTAAGACAATAGAGGGCCACACTTGCTTCCACTACATGGTTAGTTTGAAACCCAATACGAATGATCATTCCACCCAATCTAATGCCATTCATATTCCTAATGATGACACCACAACCTATTGTTCTTGGGTTGCCCTTCGAAGCCCCATCAAAGTTAATCTTATACCAATCCTTTGAAGGATAATCCAATCTTGCCAAATCCTTGAGGTTAGGACCATTTTTTACGAAAATAAGACCATCCAAATTCTAGTTCTGAAACACTGATTCTTTCTAAGCATTCTGAGGTTGGTGCCCTTTTCCACAAGATCTGATATTTTCAAACACCATATTCTTAATCTTCTAGAACAGGTTGCCTGAATTAGTTTTCTTACCCCTAAACACCCTATCATTTTGTTCCTTCCAAATGCACCAACAAGAAATGGAAGGATGAAATCCCACAACCTCATAACCAAAGTATTAGTAGAGCAAGACTTCTAACCATTGAAAAAATCTTGACTACTAAGGGGGAAAACCCTGGTGATATTCATGTAATAACCCCAACAAGTTATAACTTCGTCAAATACAAAGTCTTCTCTAATTCACTTGTTTGACATTTCGTCAAACACTTTGCAAGAAAGATATATATTGCATATCTAAATTCCAATTGCTTTCTAAATGCTAAACTTTAATAAAGATGCTTGCAAAGAATGCACCAAACATCTAACAATGAAGATGCAATTGCTTTTTTATAATACTGTTTACAAATAGGAAAATATGTATCTATATCAATCAAACATTAGGGCAACAAATTTTGATAAAACTTTGATATAAATTAGATTACAACAAATTTTACAAACCCTACCAATGCCCTAAATATTACCTCTCAAATAATGCAAAATATAGTGGATGAAAACCTAGAATTCCCCCAAAATATGAATTTTGCTATATAAATTTACTATAGAAAAGTTACTGTAGCAGCAATATTGTAGCACCACCACTGTAGTGGTGGTATTGTAGCAACAATATTGTAGCAAAGTTCCTATAGCAATATCCAACTTATTCCTTCTCCACAAATTTGGCACAATGAAAAGACTAATTTATCTTCTCCAACATTTGCAACCCTTTAGAAGCTACATCACTACCTCAGTAATGCAAATCAATGGGAATGTTCATTCTCAATGATCAATCTAAAACTGCCAAAACCCTTGCCTCCACAAGCTATGCGAAAGAGTAGATTTATACACATTTGATCCCCAACAATGAAGCTACCCTCCCTATTTATTCCTTTCCTCCAATAGATGGACCTCCTTCTTGGAAAAATAAAATAATATTAAATTCCTACTAGAAGATTCTCTTAATTTATTTATTTAACTTTAGTCAGTTTTAATTAAATTAATTAAATATGAAGTGACCTTTTAGTTTTAATTTATTTAATGACTTTGTAAGAAATAAATTTAATAAAGTTCTCCTTATTTCTCCACATAGCCTTAAAGGCTAGGAACTCTAATGAGATGCTAAAAGGATGGGGACATTATAGTCTACACCTCTTCAAGTTGCTTGCCCCCAAGCAATGTCAACTCTGGATGCTACAAAATTTCTTCACTCTCCCAAGTGGCATCCTCTACTAGCAGGTCCTTCTACTTCACCAAGTACTCCCTCATAGTATTTCTCCTCAAATTTATCTCCCTCAACTCAATGATAGCCTTTGGTACTAAAACCAATTTCTCCTCATTGTCCAAGGGTGAAAGCACTATAGAAGGAACAATTTGGTGTCCTAATGCCTTTTTGAGACATGACACATGAAAGATATTATAGACTTTGCTCTTTGCTAACAAATCCAACTCATAAGCCACCTCTCCAACTCTCTTGATCACCCTAAAAAGCCCATAATAATGTGGCTTATGTTTTTTGGCATGACTCTTCTTGAGAGTGGACTAGTAGTAAGGCTAGAGCATTAAATATACCATATCACCTAACTCAAAAGTCCGCTCAGTCCTCTTTTGATTAGCATATTTTTCTATTGATTTTGTGCCTTAGTGATATTATCCTTAAGAGCCTTCATAATGTCTTGGCTCTCCTATAATAAGTCTCTAGTATTGGGCACTCTACTATCTAATAGTAACAATTTCATGAAACTAGGTGCTTCATATCCATATAATACCATGACGGGTGGCATCTGGATAGACATGTGATAAGTAGAATTATAAAAATATTCACATAGATATATCCACTTAACCCAAGCCTTCTATTGCCCTATTATGTAATTCCTAAGGTATCCTTCCACCCATTTTTTCACTATCTTTGTTTGACCATCTATTTGGAGGGTGGTAGCTAGTACTTGGAGTGAGCTCTGTCCTGCACAATCTAAAAAACTCCTGCTAGAAGTGACTCATAAACTTGCTATCCCTATCACTGACAATGATCCTAGCTAAACCATGCAACCTAAATTTATCTTTGAAGAATAAATATGCCACCTATGTAGTAGTGTATGTAGTGTTGTAATGACCCGTACCAATAGGCCACTAAATAAAACCCTAAATTTAATACACTACTAAAATATATTGCTGAAATAAAAGAAATAATAGTGCCAATGTATTCAGTCAATGAAATTTTCTTTTTTTTACAAATGATATGGCAAATTTCAGCAACAAAACATTACGACATAGCACATTACAGAGAAACCCTAACTGACTGTATATAATTGAGAACTTGTTGCAACTACAAATTGAAATGAAGAACATAGATTGATCAAATGGTGGAGATTGAATGCTGAAGATGATATGGTGAAAGTGCAACTCCACTGGAAACTCCAAACTAGCAATTAAGCACAAGTGAAAGGACTGAAATATCCTTCCCACAGTTGCAATAATTCAGGTGGTCTTTCACACCCTCAAAATTGCATACCAATTCAGAGTTTTTATTCTCAATGGCCAATTGTGACTACTTGGAGAAACCCTAGGCTCCATAATGCACATTAGCAAAAATTCAATAATAAAACTTGATGATAGGCAATGAGCCCTCAATACCTATTTATTATTTTTTCATTGATAGGTCAGCCTCCTTTTTAATTTTTCTCCACTTCTTCCAGCAACCTCTAGAAGATTTTTTTTATTTAATTTATAAATGTACCTTGTAATATATATATATATATTTAATTGATAACTTTATAATTAACTCCTCCAAAAAAATGGGACATTATAGGTCCACCCCTCCTAAAATTGCTTGGCCTCAAGCAATCTTAATGCTGGATGCTACAAAATCACTTCTCCCTCCCAAGTAGCATCTTCAATAGGTAAATCTTTCCACTTAACTAGATACTCTCTAATTAATCTCCTGTGAAGCTTCTTCTCTCTATCATCCATAATGGATTCTGGCACAAAGATCCATTTCCCCTCATCATCCAAGGGAGGTAATACTGCAGAAGGCAACACATTTTGACCCAACACCTTTTTGAGGTGTGATACATGAAACACATTGTGCACTCTACTATCTGTGGGAAGCTCCAACTCATAAGCCACCTCACCAACTCATTTGATGATCTTGAATGGTCCATAATAGTGTGGCTTGATTTTTTGTGTACCACTCTTCTTGAGAGTGGATTGCTTATATGGCTGCAACATGAGGTAAACCATATCATTTACCTCAAACTATGCTCAGTCCTCTTCTTGTCTACATACTGTTTTTGCTAGTTCTAAGCTCTAGCAATGTTATCTCTGAGAGTAGCAACTATATCCTTATTTTCCTATAATAGTTCACCTGCATGGGGTACTCGACTATCTCCCAAGAACAAATCTAAGAATCTAGGTGCCTCATAATCATAAAGTTCCATGAAGGTTGTCATTTGTATAGTCATATGATATGTAGTATTGTAACAATACTCACAGAGATATATCCATCTGACCCAAGATCGTTGTTGATTTGCCACATAATTCCTCAAATACCCTTCCACCCATTTATTTGCAATCTCTATTTGACCATCAGTCTGTGGGTGATAACTTGTACTAGGTGTAAGCTCAGTGCCACACAACTAAATATCTCCTGCCAAAAGTGACTCATGAAGTGGTTGTCCCTGTCACTCATAATGCTCCAAGGTAAACTGTGTAATCTAAAAATCTCCCTGAAGAAGACCTCTACCACCTGAGTTGCTGAGTATGTAGTAGTGATAGGGAAGAAGTGAGAATATTTTGTCAGCCTATCCACCACCGCATAGATACAATCACGCCCTTGGGCCTTAGGCAAGCCCGTAATAAAATTCATAGAGATGCATTCCCACTTCCTATCAAGAATAGGAAGTGATTGTAGGAGCCCTACTGGATAAGTGTGCTCTTTTTTTTTCTATTAGAAAACATGACACTAATGCACATATTGTAAAACATCAGCCTTAAGTCCCTTCCAAGTGAATTGTTCCCATACTAACCTGTTAGTCTTAAAATACCCAGGATGGCCTGCTGTAGGTGAATTATGAAATGCTCTCAAAATCAGCTGCTTCACTTTTGATCCTAGGACTAAGTAAATCCTATTCTTGTAAATGATCAAATCATCTATGAGAGTGTATCTGGTGTCGATTGTTGTCCCCTCCACTATAGCAGAGGCCCACATGTCTTTGGCATATTCTACTACAATCAAGTGTCACCAGTCCTCTGATATCTGAATCATAGAAGTGAGGTGTGGGCTATGAGATAAAGCATCTGCAACAATATTCTGTGTCCCCTTAACATATGTGATATCAAAATCATATGCCTATAACTTACTCACCCACTTCTATTGACGATCATTTAGGTCCCGCTGTCCCAAAAAGTGCTTCAAAATATTATGATCAGTTTTAATACAAAATTTGCTGCTCACAAAATACTGTCTGAATTTGGCCAAGGCATGCATGATGGCCAACATCTCCTTATCATATATGTTGAATGATCTCTAAGCCCCTCTGAGTTTCCTACTCTCATAAGCTATGGGATGCTTTTCCTACATGAGTACATCACCAACTCCCTCTCCAGAAGCATCACTTTGAAGCTCAAATGGCTTTGTGAAATTAGGTAATGCTAATACTGGGCATGTAGTCATTATTTCCTTGAACCGCATAAAACACTCCTATGCCTCCCAAGTCCACCCAAATGCCCCTTTCTTTAGCAAATCTGTCATGGCTGCTACATGTCATGAGTAGCCACTAACAAACTTGTGATAGAATCCACATAGACCAAGGAACCCTCTTAACTGTGTAAGGTTCTTCGGTGGTGGCCAATCAACAATAGCACATATCTTTTCAGGATCCATTCGCACTCCTTGTACACTAATGATGTGTCCAAGATACAACAATTTTGTCATCCCCAAATCACATTTGGACTCCTTAGCGTACAAGGAATCGCTCTATAAAATGCTTAATATTGTCTCCAAGTGCTCTAAATGTTCCTGTCATGTCCTACTATAGATCAAAATATCATCAAAGAACACTAGCAAAAATTTCCTCAACTGATGGTGGAAGACCTTGTTCATAGTGGACTGAAAAGTGGCAGGTACATTAGTCAAACCAAAAGGCATGACTACAAACTCAAAATGCCCATAATGACATCTAAAAGCAATTTTTTCAATATCCTACTCTCAAACTCTAATATGGTGATAGCATGATCTTAAATAATTTTTTGTGAAATAATAAGCCCCATGCAATTCGTTTATTAGCTTATCGATGTGTGGGATGGGATACTTGTTCTTTATAGTTCTCTTATTCAACACCCTGTAATCAATACACATTCATAGAGTACCATCCTTCTTTTTTACCAAAACAAAAGAAGATTCAAAGGGTGACTTACTTGGTCTGATGTGTCCCATTGCTAGCAACTCATTGATGGTCCTCTCGATCTCATCTTTGAGTCATTTTGGGTACTGGTATGGTGTGATCATCACAAGCTTAGCTACTTCTTCCAACTCGATAATGTGCTCAATGCCTCTGTCGGGTGGCCTGCCTGGTGGAATCTCACTGAATACCTTCCCATACTTGATTCTCAAATTTTGAATATTTGGATGATATTTAGTCTTATGTTGCCACTCCTTGGTAGGCATCAAAGCACATATTTCCGCCCACTCTATATTATTATGTTTGGCTAATCTCTCCAACCACCTAAATGAGATAGTGTTGACATCACCATTACAGATAGACTTCAGCACATGAGTCTTGCCATCCACCACAAATTGTACCTCCATATCCTCCAATCTCAGGGTAACCTCCTTCAAAGAATGAAGCCATTGCATACCAAGTACTATGTCCATGTCACCCATGTTGACCACATGATAGTCTACCTTAAAATCATAGTTGTTCAGGTGCAAAGGTAGATCTCGCACCATCCTATCACAATGAAGAGTATATCCATTAGCTACCTTAACTGTCAGTCCCTCAAACTCCTCAATAATGAGTCCACACCTCTCCACAAATTGTGCATCAATGAAATTATGCGTGGCACCTATATCCAATAGAGTAATAATCTTTTGTCCTGCCAAGACTCCTCAAAATCTGAAAGATCCCTCTCTTTGAATACTAGACAGATGTGCCTCCTGAAATGTGTCTCTGGAGCCTCTTTTTTCTCAGCACTATCTACCTCTTGTTCACCCTCTGCCTCATCAAGATCCTCATCATGGTGCTCTGAGATGTCTAAATTTGAACCTTTGTAACTAGTAATCTTCCTGCCACATTTGAAGATGTAGCCATTAGTTACCCTCACCCTTAGACCCTCAAATTGCTCTTTGTAAATCCCATGCCTCTCAATCAATCTGGAATCAATAAAATTATGAGTAGCACCTATATTAAGCAAAGTAATAACTCCCTAACCATCCAATACCCCTCTATTACTAAATAATCGCTCTTGTTTTACATTAGTGAGATGGGCCTCCTTAAGTCTATCCTTATTCTTCTCATCAACTATATCATATGTGCCTTCCTTTTCTTCAAGTGATTCCTCATTTTTAGATTGTTGGTTTGGATTTTCAGAATCAAAATCCTCATAATAAGCCTACATAACCTTGTTTCCTTTCCCCTTTGGCCTCAAAGGATAGTTGTGGTTCATGTCATAAGTTCCTTTGCAATAAAAATAGAGTTTTTTCTTCCTTAAATCATTCAATGTCTCTTTATCCAAAGGAGCAAATGATTTATCTTTATTTTCAGCCTTTGTTTCATTCCTCTTAATTTTCTTGAAGAATGGTTTATCTTTGCTAGATCATGCACCCTTTAACTAAAATTTATTTACTGGGGTTTCTTGTTCCATACTTTTAGTCTTCTTAATCACTTCTTGCAAATTGAATTGATCAAAGGCTTTTACCCAACCCTTCAGTGGTTTAGATAATCCCTTAGTGAACAAAACAATCAATCACCTATTTGATATATCTAGCACCATAACTAATAGCCTTTGAAAGTCAGTAATGAAATACTCCAATCCACTTGTTTGTTTCAACTAGGCCAACTCCTTGAAGTAGACTTTTGGATCCTTGTTATCAAACCTCTCTACCAACCTGTCTACGAAGTCCTGAAATGAAGTCAATTGGTTACGTTGAAGGGTAACCATCCCATGGTAGCACCAATCATGTGCATCTCCCTCTAAATGTAGTGTGGCATATTTTATTGCCTCTACTTATATCATAGGTCTCAATGCTAAGAAGGTAACAAGCTTGTGAATCCAAGCTTGAGCTGTCATTACGCTACTCTCATCAAATTTAGTCAAGGAAAGCTTCCTTGTAGCACACTTTAATTCATTATCCTCACCATGAGGTCTCATATCTATCTAACTACATGGTAGTGTTCTCTTCTTTGGTTCAAAAATCTCTCAAAAGTCATTCTCTCTCATACTTGTAGTGCTAATAATTCCTATTCATCATTAATAGCCATAAGGACATCTACAAATGTCTCATCCTTAGCTTCCTTTGTTGGCTCTTGTACTAGTTCCTCTCTAAAAAAGGTAGGACATGTGCACCTGTCTACTATTCTAGAAAGAGTTCTATGAGTTGTAGGTGGTCCTAGTGCACTCATTTTAACCCCTTCTTTTTGATTCCATCTGTTCTATGGGTTCATGTGCTCAACCATGGTGGTGAGTGCTTGCAAAGCCCAAGCCATCCACTCTTTTCCTATAACCATTTCTCTAAAAAATTCTCTTGTTTCCTAATCCTCATTCCTATTGTCTCTTGGTGGGCTACGCTCTTGCCTATCACCCATGGTGTCTGGTTTCCTATCAAAATCTTGTTCCCTATCAAACAAATCTCACCTTTGAGTGTAAAATTAGCAAGAGTCAGTCCTAGGTGGATGTATGTGATTGCTAAACCCTCAAGATGGCATCATTTAGCTCTAATACCAATGTAATAACCCCAAAAGGTTATAACTTCATCAAACACCAAGTCTCCTCTAATTCACTTGTTTGACATTTCATCAAATAGTTTGCAAGAAAGTGATATATTGCATATCTAAATTTTGATTACTTTCTAAATGCCAAGCTTTAACAAGTATTCTTTCAAGAACACACCAAACATCTAACAATGAAGATGCAATTTTTTTTTTTATAATACTGATTAAAAATAGGAAAATATGCATCTACATAAATAAGAAATTAGGGCAACAAATTCTAATAAAATTGTAACATAAATCACATTACAAAAAATTTTACAAAGCCTACCAATGTGCTAAATATGTACTCTCAAACAATGCAAATTGTAGTAGATAAAAACATAGAATTGTTCCCAAACTATGAATTTTCTTGTAGCAATGACACTATAGCAATGTCACTATGGCATTTGTACTATAGAAAAATTATTGTAGTAGTAGTATTGTAGTAGCATCACTATAGCAGTGATATTGTAGCAAAGTCACTATAGCAACAATACTGTAGCAAAGTTTTTGTAGCAATATCAACCTTATTCCCTCTCCACAAATTTGGCCCTAGGCCACAAATTTGGCACAATGAAAAGACTAATTTAACTTCTCCAATAGTCGCAACCCTTCGAAGGATATTTCACCACCTTAGTTATGCAAATCAAATGGAATGTTCATTCCCAACAACCAATGTAACAACTGGAGAGACCCTTGGCTCCACAACCTATCCAAAAGAGTAGATGACAACACATTCGATGCCCAAGAATGAAGTTGCCCTCCCTATTTATTCTTTTCCTCCAATAGATGGACATCCTTTGAGAAGAAATAAAATAATATTAAATTCCTCTTAGAAGATTCTCTTACTTTTAATTAAATTAATTAAATATAAAGTCATCTTTTAGTTATAATTTATTTAATGACATTATAAGAAATTAATTTAATCTATTCCTCCTTATTTCTCCACTTAGCCTTTAAAGAATGTAAAGGCTAAGAACTTCACTTAGGTGCTAAAAAGATGGGGACGTTACAATTAAACAAACCAGAAATGTTTTCCCATAATCTTCTAGAATAAGAACAATAAATAGCCATATGTTTAACTAATTCATTAGCTTCCTTATAAAGAGAACATCTATTGACAATGTTAAACCCTCTCTTCAACAAATTGTTCGTTTTCATAATTTTATCCTGCAAAAGAATTCAAAAAATATTGTTAAATTTGGGAGTCATACCTTTAAACCAAGTGTTGGCCTAGCAAGGCTCTTGATGCTCTTCAAAAGCATTAGGATACATTGAAGACATAGAAAATAACCCACTAGGATTATATTTCCGTATCAAAGCATCCACCTCTTGGCTTAAAAAGACAATGTTTAGAATCTTCTTGAGATCGTTAAGTTTCTTATCCACTCTATTGAGGTTAACCCAATAATTCTCCTCCCAATAGTCTCCAACAAAAATCCCAAAGAGATTCTTGCACTGTTCCACAAAGCCATTCCATCTTTCATCAGAACTGAGGGAGTGATCAAGAATCCAAATATCATCCCAGAAAAGAATAGTCCTCCCATTTCCCACCTTCCATCTTACCCCTTTATTGATAATCTACTTATTTTTCTATGCATGTTTCCAAATCATTGAACCCCCTTGTAAAGTCTCAATGTTAAGGAGGAGATTAAGATCTTGATTCTCCCTATTATGTTTATCATTCCAAATGTCTCTCCATTCTCCTTCCTATTTATGCCATCTCCATATAAACTTAGCAAGAAAAGAATCATTCATAGAAGCAACTCTTCTAAGACCAAGGCCAACTTTATTTAAAGGCATGAAAACTTTCTCCCATGCAATCAAAGCCAATCTTTTCTTCTTTTCCATACCCATCCATAAGAAAAGTTTATGAATTTTCTCAATTTCTAAAGCAAACTTTCTAGGGATCTTAAAATTACTCAAAGCATACAATGAAACATTATGTAAGGTGGATTTGAGAACAATAACCTTACCAGCCTAGCTAAGGAGGGACCCTTTCCACCTAGCTAACCTTAAATAGATTTTAACAATCAGTGGAGACAAAGAGGTAAACCAAGATAAGAGCCCTGTAAGGTAAAAATCTCACAACCAATAATTATTTTAATTTTATTCGGCCTATTATCATTAACATTGATGAAATATATCACAGTTTTTTTCCAATTGATAATTTGTCTAGATGCCTGCCCATAATCCTCAAGAGCTTTCTTGATATTCCTTAGACTCCTCATAGAAGCTTCTCCCATCATAATAGAGTCATCCAAAATTGTCAATGGGAAAAATTAAAGCCTTTAGATGAAGGTTTGAGCCCAACAAAATCCCACACAGACACCATTTTTTCCACAAATCTACGTAAGCGTTCAACCATGAGAATGAAGAGGATAGGTAAAAGAAGATCCCCTTGCCTCAAACCATGAGAAGCCCAAAATAAAGGAGCTAGAGAACCATTAACAAGAACATAGAAAGTGGCAAAGGAAACTAGCATAAGGACCAACTCCAAGAATCTCTTATTAAAACCAAAAGCTTCTAGCCCTCTTTGTGAAAAAACCCAATCCAGCCTATAACAAGCTTTAGATAAATCAAGTTTAAGAAGGAACCACTGTCTCTTGGACATAGTAAGGGAATGAATATTCTCATGCACCGAGATGATAGAATCTAAAATCTGTTTCCTAGGAACAAACCCATTTTGCTATCTGGAAATTAGATTAGGAAGGCAATGACTGATTGATCTAAATTGATCCATGCAACCAACACAGAACTTTTAGGAATCAAAGCAAGGAAAGTACCATTTAGTTCCTTGAGAATTTTCCTTGATCCAAAGAACTCCTTAACCCCATTACAAACATCTTCTTGGATGATACACCAATACTTGTGGAAAAAAAAGAAAGGGAACCCATATGGACCTAAAGCCTTGTGTCCATCAAAGGAGAAGAAAACTTTGGTAATGTTGTCATTAGACAGAATAACAGTGAGGAATTTAAACTGATCCTCTGAAATACATTTTTGGATACAATCAAGAAAAATTTTCTGCTTATCTTTATCTAGTTTTTTATCACCTTTCAGTAAATTACTAAAAAAATCCATGGCTTCCCTTTTATAATCTCCTTGTTCTCAATAGGAACCCCATTAGAAATAAGTATGGAAATTCTATTAGCCATTTTATGCTACAAGGTAGTCATGTGAAAATACTTAATATTTTGATCTCCTTCCTTCAAAAAAACTTTTTTAGACCACTATCTCCAACACACCTCCTCCTTAGTGATAATATCATGTAACTCAGTAAATTTCAAGCTCTCCTCTTCCTTGGAAACTATCCCATACCAAACAACCTGAATAATGTCTTGAATCTCTTTAAGTTCCTTAATAACCTTCCTTTTATTGTCAAAGATGTTCCAAAGATATCCTCATTCCATCTTTTGATATTCCTTTTAACATTTTTCAACTAATTAGCAAGTTTGAACATCGTTATACCCTCCACTTGAATACTTCACCAATCCTTTACAATGTTTCATAGCCTCAAATGAAGAGTCCACATTTTTCAAACCTAAAGGGATAGTTCTTAAAAGTTAAGGATTAGCCACAAGAAAAATGGGGTAGCGATCTAATCCAACTCGAGGCTAAGTAGAAAGAGAACATTTATATTTCAAAAACTAATCACTACTAATAAGGGCTTTATCCAATCTGACTTGGATAAGGTCCTTCTGAAATCTTATATTGGTCCAAGTATAATCAACCCCATGCAAATCCATATCATGCAAGAGATGACTATCAACAAAATCTAAAAACTCCAATATGTTGTCTAAGTTAGTTTTACTTCCTCCCGTCTTCTCATTATCCTTCAAAGGAGTGTTAAAATACCCCATAATGATTCAATTTTCATAGTTAAATTTTTTTCTATGATTGGTAAGGGCTTCCCAAAGTTCTTTTCTACCCCATTTGGAATTGGGGGCATGAACATTAGTGAGCACCCAAGCAGAGCCATCCTTAGAATTGGTAAGTCTAATGCTCATCATATTTCTATTCTAAGAGATAAATTCCACATTAATACATTCATCATTCTAGTAAACCACCATACCACCTAAGGCCCCATTAGAATCACTCTCAATAATCTTACCTCCAAAAAAAACCAAAAGACCCTCAACTTTATCCTTTAACATTTTTGTTTCTTGAATATGAACAATATCCGGCTTGTTATCCCTAATCATATTTTTTACTATATCTTGCTTGTGAGGATTATTTAATCCTCTGATATTTCATGATATAAAATTCATTTCTTATGGAAAGATTTTGAATCTAAGATAATCCTTTGACTACCATATGTTATGCTTCTATTAGTCTCCACTAGCTTTGATACCTTTCCCAGATAGTGTTGGAGGTAAACAATAGTCCCTAGCCTTGTTGCTCTTAAGATCACCTTTTTTAATGCTCTTTCCAACTCTTAAGATTACCTTTTTAATTCTTAGTTGAGTATTATTCCATTCAATTTTTTATAATTAGTGATATTGTGAAGGAAAAAAAATTACTCCACTTATATCATATGCATTACAATGTGTGATTCTTGTGTGAGTTAATGTGTTGGTTATACAAATAGATACTTCTTAAACATGTTTGAAAAAATATTTTAAAAATATTGCAATTACAAAGAAGACTACATTTTCACCTTAAAAATATATTGAATATAATTTTAAAAAATTATATAACTAAACATTAATATATTTCATTAATATAATAAAGACATAATAAAATTATAGCTATAATTTAAACTAATACTAATAAAGGCAAGTACTAAGCCACTAAGTGAGACTTGTTATTATTTGTCTTTTGTTTGACAAAGGGTCGTAACAAAGAACAACCTAGGCGTCAAGAAAACATAAACCAAAGACCTCTACTTGTAGCTTACCTCTACATTGTGAGATCATCCCTAAAAAGATAAACATTTTGATCTAGAGATATGAACAAGTAAGAACAAGAATGGTAGTCGTTATTCCCAATGGGATTTGAACCCTGATGACAATAATTTCAACATAAAAATTTAACATCACAACATATTGATAAATAGAACATTACTAACTTATCAGAATTTCAAAACAAAAATTATTTTTGACAATATATAATAACTCATTAAAGTTATTCTCTATCCAATTTACCTACATTTTTTTACAAAGCATTGAATGTTTCCTACAAATATGAATTTTGGTCTTCTACACCTTGATACAATTTTTTTGTCCATAATTCAAATGCATCTTTATTAAATGTTGATAATTTTGTGAAGAATTCAATTGCATCTTGTTTAAATGTTTGTGAATTTATGAAAAATCACTTGTATCTTTGTTAAATGTTTTTGAATCTTTGAAGAATTCAGCTGCATATTTATTATAAATTTATAAATAATTAGTTTGTGAAGAATTTTGTTCTATCTTTGTTAAATGTTCATAGGTTTGTTAAAAATTCAGCCACATATTTGTTAAATGTCCATGAATTTGTTTATAAATATGTGAAAAAATCAGTTGCGTCTTCCTTAAGTATTTTTGAATTTGTGAAAAAACCAACTACATTTTTATTAAATGTTAATGAATTTATAAAAATTTAATTTGTGAGCAATTTAGGCCCATCTTCATTAAATGTTCATAAATGTGTCAAAAGTTCAGTTGCATCTTCATTAAATATTTATAAATTTGTGAATCCCAAATTCAACAACATCTTCTTCCAATGTTTATGAATTTTTAATATCTTCATTCAATATTTATGAATTTTAAACAATTCAACTACTCTCTTTGTATATTTTGAAACAAAAAAAATCATAGCAGCAGCTTTTGGATCTATAGATTCATGGCAACACTTTGAGGGTGTCAATTTATTTCTTTGAAATATCATTATCTAATCGAGCTATGGTCTCCTTTGTCTATTAAAATGAAGAATACTCTTACCAATGTAAAACTCATAACTATCTTATAGGCTGACATATATATGAAAACATCGACCAGATGACATCCTATAGGACATAACTCTATGTGACTTCATGTTGGATGTCAATTTTTGTTATGGTTCCATCCTAGTCATCCACTTTGTCTAAACAAATTAGGGGCAAGCATGAATATGTTACACAATGCATATAAAGTGAATTAATAAATCAGATGATCTAAATCATTACAATGGTTTTCTAGTGTTTTTAGCATCTTTGAACCATTAATATCCAATCAAAGCTTGTCCACTTGTTATATGGAAACACCTATGACATATAAGGCACTTAATCTAATGGCATCATCATATTGTGGGTGATTAAGTAGAGTTAAGTTTAAATTTATTCAATATAAAAATAAAAGTTCATTTATAAATTTAAAATGAATTAGTTATGTTTGCCTTTATTTTGAATAGTTAAAGTTTGTAGACTTTAATTAGAGGAGTTGTACATCTTTAATAGTACCCATGGTGTATAACTATTAGGGCATTTGTCCATAAGTATTGATAAATTTTAAGGTGGCTATAGGACATGGTTATTGGAGACATCTTTAAGTGGGTATTAGGAAATACTTTCGAATATCCACTTTCTACCCCTTACAGATATTATAGATCTTGTAGTGTGCATTAATATTAGTCATTAGCCAAATAAGAACTTACAACAATTACATTCTATGTGAAGACAATAACAAGAAAATCATCAAAATATGATGCAATATTGAGGATTTATAGATGTACAAAGATATGTATAATTTTTATTGGTATACTTCCCCTTGTAGGAGTTATAGTGTCGATGCAAGTTTGAGGACAATTTAAGCATGCAATTCTCATCTCTTTAGATGGTTTGGATTTACTAAATGCATTCATTCATAATAATTTCTCACCAAGTATAATTATGTGAATAATAGAGTGTGATATCAATAATAATATCAAAGAGAAAGGTAAGATCCTAGTCAAATTCATTTGAAGATCAATTAATGGAATTCTCATAATTTGACATTCCCTAGTGCATTATAGACTTTGAATGCATTTTTGTATAATTTACTTTTAAAAAGATAGTATTTGTATATTAAATGATATAAATAATGTGTGCATTGATATATGATCAAAACAATGGTTCTAAGGGTATCATGTTTCAAGATGTTTATTCAAGGATATCCAAATGTAACATTAAGAAGTGGTCAAATTGTTGTTTAGAAACCTCTATGTCAACAAGAGGAGGAGACTGATCTATTTTAGTACCTGCCCCTAGTTTACTTTTCATGATATATTTTTGAATTCTTTTTGGGCAACTTTATGGTTATGTTTTATGATTTACTGGTACTCAGTTACCTATTTTGATTGAATGTTACTTCATACTTAGTTTATATATTTGATGAGCTACTTGATACTTGACTATTTCATGTGTTCATGTTTATTCTTTCGATGATGATGCTTCCTATGTTCATATAGTGATTTTAGTTATTTCATGATGATAATTTTGATTAAGTAAAAATAGATTTTGAAAGGAATTAAAACCTTTTACAAAGTACCAAATAGATAAGCATTGAAAGCCCTTGAGAAACTATGCATTGACACCAAAAAACTAGATAAACTAGAACAAGCAACCTAAAACATCAAACTAAAATAAAGACAACAAAAAGATAGCACAAAGACATCACTAGGATAGCTATAAGGCCTTCAGTAAATCAACAACCTAATCAACTAGGATGTTCATGTTCATAGTAGAGGCCCTCAACTCATCAATCTCTTTGTCATCCATAACCTTTGTCATCTTTGAATTTTCTCTTGTTCGTTTATTGGGTCCTTGATCATCTTTGATATCCTTTGTACCCTATTTTCTCCCCTTCTCCAACTTATCCAAAAAGTTCTTGGTACTCTCTACAACAACTTTCAATATGGAATAACTTTGATCAACAAGGTTCTTTAACATATTCTCAGTGCTGTGAACTTTGTTTGATATATCCATCTTCTTTTGCATGTCCTTCACCATTTTCTTCATAGCCCTATTTTTAGCTTCAAGAGGTGGGACTCTCTTCATTAAATTCATAACTTCTTCCACATTCCCAATCACCTTAGAGAACCTATCCAAATATTGGCCTAAGGTTTTTTCACCTCTAGTAGGCTTGCTAAGATGTTCAAAATGCCTTATGATATCCTACATCTATTCCTTCATCATGCTAATGTCCCTTCTCATTACACCAAGGTTGATGAAGACACCCTTCATATACCCTTGATCATCCTGGGCACTACTATGATTCAAGTTTTCCTCATCCATGTCTAGATTATCTTTCCCAATATCTACATCCTTAATGCCTTTATCCATAGCCTTCCCTTGAATCATAACCTTCTTACCCTTTGGATCCTTCTCATTTTATCATCATTTGAGGGGATGTTCATACATTTGTCATTCTTCTTCGCACTAGTTTTGGTATTAATCTTACCAAATTTTCCCTTATTCTACTTCCCTTTTTCCTCTTTAGAGTCCTCATTTGTCCCCATCTCCATCTCATAATCCCCCTTGTTTCTTTTCATTCACTTAGATGATGAGCCCCTAGGGGAAATATTTTTCCTCTTTTTATCCACTGTGTTAGCTTCTTCATCCTTAGTATCCTCTTCAGGACTTTATCTTAGTAGTCACTCCCCTCAGTTTCACAATCCATAGTTGTTTGCTTATCTGGGGTTTGTCGACTTTTTTAGATGTAAGTAGATTCATTATTAGCACCATCAAACCCTCATTGCACGTGATCCCCTTTTGGGTCGTTCTGAATGGCTAAGATGGTATAATATAGAGACTCCCAGAGGTAGAAAGGGAAGTTTATTCTAACCCTATGCCTAAAGTGATTAATCAACATGAAGTGGTAACCATAAATATTTGTAAAATGACCATCAAGGGTTAAATATTCAATTACAACAAAAATTATAAGCCTCGATGGTCTAGAAATAGAATGACGACTAAAGTAAGAATTGTCAATTTTGACCAATCTATTCCTCTCCTTGGTTGACTCTGCAAACCCATCCGCAACTCTATCAAACACCTTCCTATCTTTGTAGAAGTTAATCCCTTTCGTGTCTCGACTAGTGGCTTTAGCTATGATATCCTCTATGACATCCATTCTCTGATTTCCTAGCAAAATTCTACCATTCATCCATGTCTTGATGAATTGCTTGGTGATAGCAGGGTTGCTTCTATTTAATTTATTCATGAATCTTGTAAACTTTCCCTATTCTAAAATGTCCCAAATTTCTAGCTTTTGCTTCCATTCCTTAAAATTTCTTGGCTCACAACTCTCTCTCCTACCTCCCATATTCTTCAATTTGCAAAAATTACTATCCTTACCAGTGAGCTCGAGTGAATTGGAGTTCTTTGTTTGAAGATAACAATAGGCTTTTCTCTTTTTCAAGAATACCCACATTAAGTGTGGTAATCTCATGATGATAGTTAGATGGATGATTTATATACAATTTCTATGGTTATGTACCCCATAATTTCATGTGAATGGTGTACATGTATGTTTGACATTTTTGATGTGGTTGAGGGAGGGAGTCGTATTCATCTACTATTCATGATCTACATAATGCACCATTTCCTATTTAGTTTGGATATATATGTATATGTACACATTTCATTTTTTATGCAAATTGCACGTACTAGGCATCAACTTCCCTAAATCACCAATATGAGCATGCCCTATCGTAGTATCTCAATGACAAAGAGGGGAGATAGTTCTTGAGTCAAAATTCTAACCCTAAGCCAATTTTCCTAGAAAATAGGACAAGTATCTGAGTTATTTACCCTTCTAAATTTGTTAAGTGATGTGAATTTGAGATTTTGATCTTTGAGCTTGATTTAGTACTTTTTCTTTAAAATGGGTTTTCTTATTTAAATTTGTGGGTCTATTGTGATTTTCAATTATAATTAAATCAAATAAAGAGAATATTAAATGATTTAAGTACACAAAAAAATTATATAAAAAAATCAAATTTTTATTATATTTAATTGATTGAAAGGTTAATTAAATAGAAAAATTAAATTTAAACGATTTAATTAAAGTTCCAAATTTGGCGTAATAATATTTATTAAATTTAAAAATAATTAGTTTAGGAGTTTCATTTTAAGTAATGAACTCTAAATATTATTATTATTTAAAATAATAAATTTACTATTAAATATGTCTTGTGATTTAATAAAAGAGATAGAGAACAAATTAAAATAAAGTTTGTACATGGAATTAAAATAAACTAAAATAATAAAGAAAAGAATTTTCATGTTTATAAAACTAAAACCCTAAAGGTGAAAGATCTTTATTAAGAAATTAGAGCTCATTTCTCCACACACAAGTTTGGAGGAGTGAATTTTTGGAAAGGGTTTCGAGAAGCTGAGAATTCTTGCAATCTCTAGGCATTCATCTAGTTAGCATCAGATCAAGGTAGGAATGTGGCTTGAGATTATCACAATAGTTTGTTTCAAATATTTCCTCAGCATGGGTTGCTACAATCCCATGCACGCTTAGTATCATATCACAAGTCCAAGATGGGTGTTGACCCACTTTTCATCCCATAACTATTTTGCAAAGTGAAAAAGATCTTGTGTCTTAGTCTGGTCTAGTTATGTCCAAGTCTAGTTCTTTCCCCTCAAGCGAAAAGTTTCTCCATCAGGTTTTCCATCTTTCCCTATTCCTGCATTACAGAACCAGGTGGGTTTTCCTTGTTATTGTGAGTTTGTGGGTAGTCTAGAACCTAATTCGATGGAGATTTTTGTGTTTCATAACGATTTTCACAAAGTTATTTTCGAGGATGAACTTGTTCATAGCTTATCATGATTTACACATTAAAAAAGATGAAGCTTGCAGAGAATCAAACATTGGCTTCTCCCTAGCAAGTTTTCGACCTATGAAGGTGATTTTCCCTAGAGGTTAGCAAATGTGGTTTGCAAATTAAACCAAGAAGAAAATGAGTTTTTCTATGGATAAGTCTTACTTTCATTATAGTATTCTACCTTAGACAACATCCAGAATTCACCATGGTGCTCCGAATCACTTTAGGCAAAAAAACTCTAAAATGACTTCTCCATGGCTGACCTTCGACCCATGAAGTAAATTTTCTACCAAAGGCATTTGTAAGGAGAAGCTCCAAATAAGTGGGCCCTCTTTTGATTCCCATAGTCCTTTCATGATTTTTTGAACTTAGAGAAAAGGCTAACTCATGATTTTTAGTGGAAAATTGAAGATCACTTTCTCTTTGATGGGTTTTCACCTTGTGAAGGTGATTTTTGCATTCATGAATAAATTGACTTTGCAAGAAAAATTGGGTACACAAATCACATGTAAGACACCTTAAGATGACAATGGGAACAAGTTAATCAGGGTTGGAGAAGTGTAGTGGGCAGAATCTAGTTGAGTAGATATTTCTTTACAGACTACTCTATTCTTAATTCTTTGGAACTAGGTGAAAAATGGGAAGGTAAGTGTGTAATAAAGGAAAGTTACTGTTAGGCCAATCAAAATAGTGAAAAGACATGGAAAAGTCCATTACAAACTCTTCAATTTACTAATTCAATTGATTTATCCTTTAATTCACTTGTGTAACGCAGAGCTTGAAGATTAACAGGTGAATTAGAATTTTTATATCGACAAAAACATAATAGTTTTTCAAATTACCACTTTTTATTGATATAAAATATTTTCAAAGCCCTTCTAATTGTGAGTTTTGTGAATTCTACTATTTGCACTACTTTCAATCTCAAGGTCTCAATTCATATCTGCCTTAGATAAAATGGAAACTAGATTCACCAGCTTCAATGGACTGAATGGAATCATATCCACGTTGTAGAGTGTCACAGACACCTTGTTGCGCTTCTTTCACATGCTAGATTTTTAAACAAGGCTAAGGTCAAAGCTAATTCATTCTATAACTGAGTAGCTTTGAGGAAGTGGGCTAGTGGAGGAAATTGGATTTCTAGTGGTGGTTGAAGCTCCTAAGTTGATCATTCAATGTATAAATCACTACAACCTAGATACCAAGAAAATTGTGTTGCCTGATCATACAATTTTAATTTCTATTGATAGGAAAATTGTGGTAAATTGCCTCTGAGTTTCAGAATGGGAAGAGTTCTCTAAGTTGACTATTGGAGGAGCCATGTCTGAGTTTTCCTTGAAGAAGATGGTGTGGAGAAGAGAAATTATGATATATTGGTTCCAAAAGCTGCAGGCACTAAGAGTAAGGTTCCTAAGAATCTATTCGGCACTGATCTCAAGCCCAAGATTGTACAAATTCTAATTCTCTTACATATATTGAAAGGTGACGTAGAAGCACTCAATTTTTTTAAACAATATTTCTATTTGGTACAAATTATCTTCTTTGATAAAAATTATGTGGATTAGGCTTATGAGCTTTCAATGGATTTCCCTTGAAGCTGCCTAGACACCCAAGTGATTTGATTGTGTTGATAGAGATTGTGAGACAAGCAATCTAGGTGAACGTGCTGAGTGCAAGCCTGAAAAAGAAAGGGTATGATTTCCCTATGAAGATTGGATCTTATGATTGCGACTCTCACTCTGATGCTAAAAACATGCTTAAAGTGTTCGAGGCTAAGTATCAATTAGAGGCATATGAGGTCATAAGACCTATGTTAGATCCAAATGGATATGAAAGAGAGGTGTTGCATATTGGTAGTGTAATCGAGCATGTTATTACTATCAAAGATTATTGGGTAGACTATAGAGATGAGCTTAAAAGTAGAGATTGTGCATTTGCTTGACTCATAGTAGAGAAAATCAAAACATATGTTATCAATTTTGATGTAGAAGGCTTGGAGGATGATGGCGAGAATATATATAGCAATACATATCTGACTAAGTTAAGGGGAATTCCTCGTAGTTTTGAGCTGTATGTAAATGTTGAGGAAAGTCTTGATATGATGATGGCCCAAATCATCAATAGAACAGGGAAATGGGTTGAGTGGATGACTAGGAAATGCCGGAGTAAAGGTGTAGCCACTCAATCTTCTCAAGTAGTGGCAACCCCTACTTCATCCCAAAGTGCTACACTAGGCATGACCATATTTTCCACTTAAGGGCCAACTCAACCTTCAAGTGGAGGGGATCATCCTCCAGACAAGCATGTCCCTATAGCTAAGACATGTCATGATGGTTCCCTCCCATTCATAGGAACCTAGATTGGTGTTGAGGAAAATAAGGTGGAAGAACCAAAGGATAGCGCGACCACCTCAATTTCATCTCCCCATGTCACACCAGTTCCATCACCTCATGTTTCTCAAATTCTATCTCCCCACATTACTCTAGTAGCCCCGTTTCATTAGCAATTGCTAGACTTCTGCAACAAGTGGGTCTTCAATATAGATAGTAGACTTAGGAGATGGAAAAAGCTATATTAGTGAGTCCACTAAGTTGGATGAAGTAATAAAGAAGACTCCAAAAGTGGATAAATGTTAGAGTTACTCTAAGCTCATCCCCTAAGATCCAAAGAATCCTTTCTCTTCAATTGTTGCAATAGTTACCCTAGCTAAGAGGAAGATGTTTAGCATAGAATCACTTAGAACACCCTCCAAGTTGATAGGTACTGACTACTAGTTGGAAGATACTCTGGAGAGAAAGAGAAAAAGGAAGGATGAGAGCACTTCTGCTAAATATATCATATCTCTTATTATCCATTCTAGATCTACATTGACCAGAGTTAAGAAGCAGAAGACCTTGTCCATACTCAAGTAAGATCCAAAAATAGAGAAATTGACAATGGATGTAGACAAGCCAAACAAATAAGGAAGAATCAAGGACATGATGACTGATGATTTCACTTTGCACTCAATTGATCTTGGAGAGGCCAAACACAATACAAAGGTTGGCTTGTGGAGGTCAAGTAATGAAGTAATAGAAGGATAGTTAGAAAGTCTAAAGCTGTCAAAAATTAGGTTGAAGGCCAAGATAGAAGAGTTCAACAAGTTAATCAGGCAAGTAGTCAGACCATTGGCAATTATTTCTAGTGTATTGATGACCAAAAATCCTATTGCATCTAAAGTGCAAGCACTTATTTCCCAACTCCAAGAAGATAGATACTTCAATCAGATCAGAAGAGAATGGATTTAGAAGCTCAAGTTAGAAGGAGTCTCCATCATAAAAAAAATTGGAAATGTTATCCTTAGATTGGAAACAAAAAAGATTAACCTCATAACAAATAGCAATACGTTGGCTAGAGAAAGGGCAAAGTGTGATGATTGCATCTCTCTTCTAAAGATGATCATCCAAATGAAAGAAAAGGAAGCAGTTGAAGCAAAGATCTTGAAGAAGGGAAATGAACCTCTATTTGAGTGGCTTTAGAGCATGTAGTTCAAGTTAGAAATGATCTAGCTAGCTGAAAAGGGACTCAAAGAAACAAAGGATAAGGTGAAAAGGACACAGGATAGAGGATTTAAACTTATGAGGGGATTACATACAGACTCACAAGCTAGTGGCCAAGGAAAAACACTTATTGGAATCAATGTCATGAAGGAGAACTTTTCTAGATTTCTAGATAGTTTATCAGATATAAACTTCCATAGTCAAGATAGGGTCACTGAACTATAGGCACTCAATGGATGCATACACATGGCCATGGAGGAGTTGTCAAATTAGTTGAATACAATGAAAGAGCTAGCTAGAGAACATTCAAAATAGCTCTTGAGATTCACCAACATACATGTGCCCAACCATGAAGAGCTAATCGAAATTATAGTTGCTACTAAGGCATATAGAGTGAAAATAGAAAAGTGGAAGAAGTCTAAATGATTTACATTATGCTCTCTTTTCGTTTTCTTTTGTAATTATTGTAATACGACAAAATGGCATCTTAACATTTGTCACTTTCAAAAGATGAACTAATTAAGCTTCTATTGTAACGATCATCTTGAAACTCTATATGTATGAGATTTAAAGATTAACGAAAGGTTAGAAATTTTTTTGTGTGAAGTACTTTTTGTTGCAGAGACAATTGAATGGTAGTTTATGTCAATTATTTTCTATTCCAGCCAGGGTTAGGTCAATTTTTATGTTTTCTCTTTTGTTTAAGTCAAAATGAGGAAAGAATAGAGTTTCACCTCCCCTATTTTGAAGCAATGGATAAATGTGATTTGTGTTGTTATTGTTTACTTTACGTTGATTTGATTAGTTCATATATATGGGGTCTTATAGGAGCATATTTCAAGGAAGAACTACCCATATTGTACATAAATATTTTTGGATGCACACACACAGACACACATATAAATACTAAACACATAAAAATTATTTAATAACTTCTCAATTTAAATGAAAGATTTATACACCAAAATACAATTAAGTTATAATAGAAACTAATGTGTTTGAAAAGGACTTGAGATATATAATTTGTATGAATTCAACTTATTATAACTACATGCTTAATTTTCAAGAATGGAAAATTCAAATCTAGTTCTTCCTCATTTTGAGGATTTAAAATTTCAATGTTATGATTTCATAGGATAGTAACGATGACAAATAAAAATCTTCCAATTCTTTTGATTGGATAGTTTCAATTCAATATTTAAGTGATATTCTTAAACGTAAAAATTGATAAATAATTTAATTTTTATTAATATTATTTATAATTTTTTTCATATTTAGTTCATTTATCTTTATGTAGATTAAATCTATAAGTAAGAGAGTTGATTCTATAAAAAAAATTGTTACTTTTTTTAAATATGTAATTTTTTTCAACAAGACTATTAAATTGACATGTTATTTATCCCAAGTAAACTTCTATATTTTTGTATATCAAAGCTACATGTTTTTGACACATGTAGTACATATCAAGAAAACAATAATCCTTTATTACTTCTCTTATACAATTTACTTCCTTGTGAAGTTCTTAAACCCTCACCTTGAAATCTCATTATTTCAATCCAATTCATTGCACATAGATTTTACCATAGTCAATATTTGAGAATAACTCAATTTAGACTTTGTACTTGATACTTCCAACACATTTTATAATTGAAATTTATAAATTACAATTCAAAAAATTATAATCAAAATAGTGAAAAAACTATCTATGGATGGATACTGAGTACTTAATATTTTTCTATTTCAACCAATCAAATGTAATTATTATTTTTTCTATTATTCATTTATTTTAATAACTTTTAAATTGATTTATTTTACTATTGTAGTTAATTAAACTACATGGGAAATACAAGCCACTCTGTGACACTTGTTCCCCTCTAATTAATTATAAATTTTAAAGATTTGTAATTCATGACCATTTTATTGATGAAATGTTTGTTCATTTATTGGAGAAAAGAAAAATAATAATTTAAGTTTTATTTTCTAAAATAGATAGCTTCAAATAGGTTTTATTAGATAGTTTTATGATATTATATTAGCCTAAATAAATTAGTTTGATTTTAATTTATAACTTAGTTAGTATGTGGTAAATTAATATAATCCATTGAAAAAAAGAAACCTTTTAATAAATTATTGCAATGTAATGACAAATCATATTGATTAAAATCCAAAATCCTAGGTTTGTTATGTATCTACAATAATGATGCATTCATTTCATCTAAAAGTTTGCATCATACTAATATACAAATAGTAGAAGGTATTGAGAGTATGAAAGGAGTCTCCTTTAAAGGGATGAAAGGTGATTTAACTATGTCCCAATTACTTTCTCTAACACGTCACTTTATAGAGTATGATCAGATTAATAGGAAATAATTTTTTTAGTCAAGTTTGATTGCTATGTAGAAATACTTAATAAAATTAGATGTACGTATCATTCTATGTACATTAAGAAATTTATTTGGAAGTGTTTAAAATAAAATATTGTTATCATTATCAACAAAGGTAGGGTTCTTTTTAGTTATGTGAAAAAAGATTGTGGATTTTTTGCTAGTGGCAACTTAAATTGAGTTCTTCATTTTTACTAAGGCACATGGAAAAAAAGAGTTGATGGCCTAATGTGGCATCCCAAATCTATATGTTACAATAATTTTCTTAAAGATATTGAATATAATTGAGCTCACATTCTCTAATAGAGTAAGAAAAATTTATTTTTATTATACAATAATTTTCACCATTGTTAAAAGTTTAGGAAAAACAAGTGCCTTAATCTACATTTATCTCTAACAATTTTCCTTTATGAAATTATGAAAAAATGTTTTTTACACACAAAACTATATTTAAAAAAGAATAAAATACTAATACAAAATATGTAATTCATATAAATAAATATATTATCCATAAATATAGAAACAAGAACATTGAAATATAATGAAACAACAAATATTAACCTTGACAAGGAGATAAAACCCACTTTAATTAAAAAAGATAAATCACTATTACACTAAGTAATAACAATTAATAATGTTTACAATGATTACGTTGAGAGGCGTAACCTACAGTTGCAAAATGGGGGAGATGAACTAGTGTGACCGTGTTAAAGTTAACTTTTTAAAATTAAAAATTGAAGACTAACTAATATTGTATTAAATAAATTGTCGCATTTGGTTAAACTAATGATATAAATATACCTTACATGTTAAAAAACCTTACATATTTCAATATTTAAGAAGTAGGGCGTCAAATACAAACAACTTTGAAGATCAAACAAAACCTTTCATCGAATTATTAAATAATTAAAAAATTAAAACTTAAACATTCCTAAGATTGCTTCCACATCCCTTACCAATATACTGCATCATCCTCCATATGATTGTTTGAGATAGTTCAGTGGATAGTAGAATTACTGAAAATTTAAAGCCATTTGGTACTTCACAAATTGTTAGGTATAATGTCTATATATTAATATTTATCTTCAATAATAATAATTTGTCTGATTGCTTGATATTTTAATTAGTAAAATTTACAAGTTCAAATTGATAACTCCAGCTCTTTATCAATCAACGAATTTCAAATGTAGAACTGGTTATAAAATTGGTATCTCTTCATCGTTGTTTCATTCAAGATTAAAAAAACTTGAACAACATTAAAAGAAACATTTAAAACAAATTTGCAATTGAGAATGAAAAACCATCACAGGCAGAAAGAATCGAAGACAACACATTACACTCTATTGTTGAAAAAGATTAAATATGTGTATAAAATATTATACATGGCTTTAGTTTTTTCATATTCATCTTCTTTAGCCTATCCTCATTAAAGCGTTAAAAATCTAGCTCATAAAACTAGTATCTCTTCATTGCTATTTCATTCAAGATTAACAAACTTGAATAGAATTAAAAGAAATATACAAAAAAAATTTGCATTTGAGAATGAAAAACCATAAGAGTGAGAAAGAATAAAAAACAACATGTTATATTCTCTCTATTGTATAAAATATTACATGTGGGTTTAGTTTTTTCATGTTCATCTTCTTTAGCCTACCTCATTAAAATGTTAAAAATCCAACTCCATCTATTCTACTGTTAAAATGGATTAATGACTTAAAATAATTAAGAAAACTAGAAAATATATAATATATATTCACTAGAAAATATATTGAAGGACGTTTGACAATTGAGAACCCAATATTTCATAAGTTGCCAAATAGACCTGTACCTCCCTCAAGTCCTTTACTTGGGCATAGTGGCAACTAAAATGTATAGAATATAAAGCCGATTAAAACATATGGAAATAATGAATAAGAAGACAATAAAATTTTGATTATTGTATTTGATGTAGTTATTTTATTGAAATATGATTGGTTCAATTTTTTTAGTCTTCTAGGACCCTTTTGTCCAAACTGTCAATAAACTTCTATTTCTATTAGAAAGTATTTTTGTCCAAATTGTCAATAAATTTCTATTAGAAAGTATTATTGTTTTAGAAAGTAATAGTAGATTAAATTAGAGTTTATTGTTTTTAGAAAGAATAGTTTTGATCATTCTGACTATTGCCAACATTTTTTTATCTTTCATTCTGCATTAGATTTTTAAGGCTATTATTTTCCTTTTGTATTAAATAGATTTTTTTGTTTGTGAAATATTTATTTTTTTGTGAAATATTACTAATTTAAATTCTATTACTTTTAAAGTTATCACATTCACATTTTCCAGAATGCCTAGTCGAAGACTAAATTTTGAGAATGAAGAGCAGTGAAGACAATATCGAAGAGAATATGCTCAAAATTATATGAGACAATGACATGAATAAAGGAATAATGCTCAAAGAGAGGAAGCTACAAGTCCTACAAATGAAGAGAAAAAAATACAACACAGAGAATATGCATAAAATTATATGAGACAACAACGTGAACAAATGACTAATGCAAAAAGAGAAGAATAAAGAAATCATCGAAACCAACTTGATAGTGAAAGACATGTCAAGCGTAGGGCAACTATGACAATGGAAGAGATTGAAGAAGAAATGAGACAACATGTAGATAAGATGAGAGCACATCGTAAACAAACATCTAAGGATAATCAAAATATAGTGTGAAGACAAACAAAAAGAGCTATGAACCTAGATGAGTTGAATGAAAGAGAAATACAAAAAATACGACTATGTAAATATGACTCAAATCAAGGACAAGCTCAATCTCATGAAAATAGTGGGCTTAGTTCCAATGGGATGAATTCCATGAGAATAGATCATGTTCTATAAACACCAATTGATTTAGTAGAGGATCTTATGAATGTTGATTCAGTCAATTATAATTTACAATAGGAGTTCACATCACAAATAAGAAGACAAAGACAATTGAAAAGAACAAAAAATACAATAGATAGGGGAACAATCAATACTATTCAAAATAATAGGATTGACTTAAGGACATTACAAATAATGTTTCAAAATGGACTAGATAAACTTGCTATGACAAGTATGTGCTACATTTGTCAAGAAAGTTATCTTTTAATGAAGGTTGCATGGGTTCCTAAAGGCTCTATTTGTCATCAATGTCGACAAGAAAAGAATGAACATTGATTTTCAACATCAAACAACATGGATCCTGGTCCACAACCATTACAACTTTCTAATCTAACACAAATAGAAGAAATGTTGATAGCACATATCAACCTCATTCTTTAAGTTACACATGCAACTAGAGGTCAATTTAAATATAAAAGGAATACCATAAGTTTTCCACAAGAAGTAAGAGAAATAGCCAAAATCTTACCACATTGAATATAAGATTTCCCTGTTATCATTGCCTGCAAGAAGGATCAATGTGGAACAAGTTATAATTTTATAGTCAATAAAGAGAGGGTTTACGGAGCACTTCAATTTAAAATAAATCATGATAAGTTCCATGGAGATGTTCAAATTGATGAAAATGCACTTAGTGAGCTTACATCCAATTCAGATTATAACATCTTTGATTAGCTAAACTCAATTCATATGGAATTTGATTCAGATGCAAATGAATATGTATTTGCGGGTCTAATAATGGAGATTGATCAAGGAAATATTATCAATCATACACATCAATGGCCTCTAAACCACCAAATGCACAAAGAGAGATGGAACTAATTCATGGATGGATAAACAACCCAAATGTAGATCCTAGATCACTAATTGATTGGCTAGGAATTGGAACATCTCCAATGAATGAGTATGTCACAAAAGGATTACTTGATATGGCTTTTCCAACACTATTTCTAGATGGATGATGTGATTGGATCGAACCAAGATTGAGAAGAGTCTATCTTCATGAATTTTTTAAGCATTTACTTTGATATAGAGATCATCGCTTTGGACGACACACATGATTTAGGTATTATATGATGAATATAATCATGCAACATCATGCACAAAATTCATTAGCAGTAATTGCCAAAAAGAGCTTGCAAGATATGCCAATCAAAATCAATGAGCTATGAGAACATATAGAAAATATCCCTCACTCACATCTAGCGGATTGCTTGATGCGTTTTGGTACAATCTAAGGGGTACAAGGTCTTATTAGGAAAAATGTCGAGCTGAATTAAGTGATCTCTTGCATCAAATTGGAACACCAACAATTTTTTTTACTTTGAGTGCAGCAGATATGTATTGGCCTGACTTACATGCATTAATGCCAGGAACATAACCATCTAATCCACAGGAAGCACAAAAATGGCGATGACAATATTATTGACTACCACATATTGTTGCATATTATATGCATGTAAGATATGCAACATTTCGAAAGGAAGTACTACTAAAGGGAATGAAAGTAAAAGATTTTTGGTCAAGATATGAATGGCAATGCAAAGGATCACCACATGTGCATGGATTCATATGGTTAGAGGGAGCACCTAACATAGACAACCTTAATTGGAGAAATAATGATGAAATCAAGATAGTTCAATAATATTTTGATTCTATTATACATGCATGGAATCCAAGGGGAGATCCACATCAATGAAACATACAGGTATGATACCAATTCTTCTATAGGTATTCAACATATATTATGCTTTTTTTTGTACTTAATAAAATATGTTATATCTTCAATAATAGGTCCTACAAAATTTTACACAACATCCATGCCTTCGCAATACACAACAACTAAACCAAGTAGACTTCGAACGTGATTATGAAGACTTGCTCAATTGTGTTGAACGCTATACAATATACAAAGAGGGTACTTGCCTTCATAAAAAAATGGGGAAAATCGTTTGTAGGTAAGATAATTATATAAATTCATATGTTTTTTTAACTAAGAAATGAAAAATTAGTGTACAAGCCAATCATTTTCTTTATTTTTTAGGTACAATGCACCATGGCCATTACATTTGGATGGATCAAGATTATTTGAAGATTCAACAACAGGAGATAAAATATATGAACCAGCAAGAAATGATGATCAAGTAAACACACATAATCGTACCATACGTCAGCTATGGAGAGAAAATGTAGATTGAAAACTTGTTCTATCAAGACATGTTGTAATGAATTATATTGCGAAGTATGCAGCAAAAGCATAAAAGAGTTTTGAGGCATATCATCAAATGTTGGTAAGACTTGCAAATATTGAAAATCTAGATGAAGTAGCATCAAAGGCATATAAGAGACTACTAATTGAAACCCTAATTGAAAGAGACATTCGTGCATAAGAAACATGTCATGTTATTAGAGTTGCCATTAGTAGAATGTAGCAGAGTATTTGTTATATTAAATGTTTCAAGAGAGGTGTTCAAGCTAGTGATAAAGAATGAAGAAAATGATGATGAAGCTCACCTAAAAATATTCATTGAAGGATATATGGATAGACCATATGCAATGAAAAGTGTCACACTAATAGATGCAGCTAGATCTTGAACTTATAACTCTAGAAGAAAATGAGATAATAAATGGCAAGCAAGGACAATGGTAGCTATTGTGAGAGTGTTTCCAAGATTTACAAATATTCCTCCACAAAACTTACAAAAATGGGTTGATTTTTGTTAGTCGGAGTTATTATTGTACAAATCATTTTGTATTATACAAAGAGATATTGGAATAGATGATACTATAATTGTATCCAATTGGGAGTCCCTTAATTATAATCCATAGCATGTGGATAGGTGGACTATTGAAAATGAATCTGAAAATAATGTTGAAACTCATGATGATTTTGAAGATGAAAATGAATTACCAAACAATCAAAATATAATTGAACATGAGTGAGACATAATATCAAGACTACATCATGGACAAATGATGGATCTAACAGAAATAGATATGTTGGGAAGAAGAGATATCGGCAGACAAAATCCATGGAGTGTAGAATATCGATGAGAAGAATTCACAAAAAAATGCAATACATTTTATCAATGCTATGAAACAAAATGATTTACTTATACCTGAAGATATGATGATGAGTATATCATATGAAACTTTAGGTGCTAAGCAAAAGAAAGCACTTGATATTATTATGACACATTATAATCAAGGTGAACATGTTATGTCATTATGTATGATAATTCAAGGAACAACTAGAATAGGGAAATCATCTCTAATTCAAGCCATTCATCAAACTCTTTATGATGCATCAACACCACAACATTCTCCCCTATTATTATTAGCACAAATTGGAATTGGTAGTTTTAACATTGGCACATCAACAATTCATTCAACTCTAAGAATTCCTCTTACAATTTTTTTGACTTACAAGGCACAAGGCTCAGAACATTACAAGAAGAAATTCAACATATTAGATACATATTAATTGATGAAATGAGCTTTATTGGTCAAAATTTGTTACAAAACATAGATTCAAGATTATGTCAAGCTTTTCCAAAAAATTCAAACATAAATTTTGGAGGAAGATCGATTATTTTAGTAGGAGATTTGAGAAAACTACCTTCTATTAGTGACAAACCACCTTATGATAGTAATGTTCATGCAAAGTTATTATGGGAAGAGTTCAATATTTTTGTTACTTTGGATAAACTATTTAGACAAGAACGTGAAGGTGAAGACCAACAAAGGTTTCACCAATTACTGACTAATATATGAGATGCAACTCCAATTATAGATGATTGGAAAATATTAATGACAAGGACAGATGTTTCATTGCCCCAAAATATTAAGGAGGAATTTGATAATAATATTCATCTATTTGCAACAAATGATAATGTTCATAACCATAATAGAAAAAAATTGCATTCAGTAAAAAAAGCAGTTGCCCACAACATTGCATCAAAAGAAGGAAATACTAATCTAGGGGGAGGCAAAAATGATGAAATAGATATTGAATTATTACTTGCTAAGGATGCAAGGGTCATGTTAACATCTAATTTATGAATTGAAGCAGGAGTTGTCAATGGAGCTCTAGAATACATTCAAAATATAGAAACAAGAACATTGAAACAAGAAGTATTAACCTTAAGAAAAAGACAAAGCTCACTTTAATTAAAAAAGTTAAATCACAATTACACTGAGCAATAATAAGTAAATATGTTTACAGTGATCATCCAAGAAGTTCCAACAATGCTTGAAGAACTCTCAAAGCTTCAACAATCAGTCCCTAGCTTTATTTCTTAACATCCCATCTACTAGAATTAATAATAATTATAAATCTAGTTAGCTATAGTTTTAAGTTTAGACTATGTGCAAGCTTCCATTTTTGAAAGGCAGACTCCACTGCATTATTCTATATCAATCACATCGCCATTGCTCTGGGTATTACTCTCGCTACCGTTTGTTCCACTGTTCATTTGCGGAGGAGATGGAAGCTCCGTCTTCCCTTCCAGCATTAGCACCACTTGCCCCATGCTTGGCCTCATCTCTTCCTCCCTCTCAATGCATAGCAATGCCACAACAACTGCTCTTCTCACCTCTTCAATATCATTCTCCTCCGCAACACCCTTTTCCACAATATTAATCGTGTTCCCCTGAGTAATTTGAGTTGCAGCCCACGCAGGAAAGTAATACATGCTTGAATCTTGTGCATTCATATCTAAAATTCTTCTCCCTGAAATGATTTCCAAGAGCGTTATACCATAGCTATATACATCAACCTTTGTAGTGATGGGAACCCCCCGAAATCCATTCCGGAGCCAAATAACCTCTCGTTCCTCTTGTTGTGGTCAATAAACGGCTCAAATCTCTGCTCAGAAGCTTTGCCATGCCGAAGTCGGCCAACTTGGGTGAGAAATCAGCGTCGAGCAGAATGTTCTCGGGCTTTATATCCCCGTGAATGACGTGTTCTCTGCATTCCTCATGAAGGTAAACTAGAGCTCGTGCAGTGCCTAAAGCAATCTGGAACCGAGTCTTCCAGTCAAGTGCCTTTCTTTCACTTTTGGAATTATTCGTGAAGAGCAGGGAATCTAGAGAGCCGTTGGGCATGTATTCATAAACTAGTAACCTTCTGGATGCTTCTGCACAAAACCCTCGAAGCCTGATCAAATTCCCATGTTGTATGCTTCCCAAAGAACTGATTTCCGCTCGGAACTGTTTATCATCTCTGCCTGAAGTGGATTCCAATTTCTTCACGGCCACAAGCGCACCGTCTCGAAGAGATCCTGTGAACACTGAGCCGAATCCTCCGCTCCCCAGCTTAGACCTGAAGTTCCTAGTCGCAATCTTCAACTCCTTGTAACTGAACATTCTAAGAAAAGGGTTGGATGAATCTTCACTGCTCTCCATAGATCGTAGCCGATTATGTCGCCTCCTCTGCATTAAAAATGAAAAGATACCTAAAGAAATGGCAAGAGCAATGAAACTACCAAGTACGACAGGCAGGATAGCGTTGAGTTTGGAGGACGATGGTGGATCAAACTTCGTGAGGGCAGAGGCAGCTACTCGAATGAAGACATTCGAGTTGGCTTTTGTTGCCAAGTTACGCAAGTTTAGAAGAGATCCGGACCAGATGTGGCAGGGTCCTGAAGGCGGATTGAAAGCATAAGCAGTGCACGAGCAGTTGCTGAGGCAGGCTTTCTCGCAAGTCTTCTTTGTGGGGGCAGAGTAGGACAAAGCGTGATCATCATTAGGTAACGTTGATCTGGAGTCGATGAATATGTCAGTACTGCAATTCAAGGGGCTCTGGCGAACACAGCCACTGGACCACCACTCTTGCGAATCCCAGACTTGCTTGTCTTTCGGTGTGAAGCCCTCCACACAGCTGCAGAACTGAAGGTTATTGGAGTTGCAGGTTCCAAAAGCACCACAGAGACCATACACGGCACATTCATCATTGGGCTGAGACCATACCACGCTCCACACTTTGCCATCAAACATACAGGTTCGAGTATCTGCGGACTTCATCATGACGAAACGCAAGAACTGGTAATTCAACTTATTAGTCGTCCTAGTCACTCGTACGTACATACCAGAGCTAGTAATTTCAACACTGACATTGTAGAACCCTTTGTTCGCCACTTCTGGATTATGACTGAAAATTTTAGCATACCAAACTCCCTGCTCCCAATACTTGACAGAATTATTCCACATTTGCACGAATTGTTTAGCGCCAGATGGGTCCACTTGATGGGAGAAAAGCCCAGGAGCGGGATCCGATGAGCTTTTCCAAGATACCAGCTTTTGGCGTCCCCCTAATCTCATCGCAGGTAGGATTCAAGTATCTGTGGCATTGTCGAAACTCTCCCAAACCGTTTCATTTTTATTCTCATCGCTCAGTATGATAAAATTACCAGAATCTAACATCACAGCCCGGGATGCCTTGTTCGACGTGTTGACCGACCAAATGGCCTCACCCTCTGCATCAAACAGATCCAATTTACCTTGTCTTGACAGCTTCAATATGCCAGGCTTGTTTCTCGCGGGAGTCTCTCTGTTGGCCACCCAAACGATCGTCTTCTCTGCTATACTGGCATACCATATTCCGATATACCAATTGTTGGTTCCATTTGGGCTGAAGAATCCCAATTCAAATGTGCCGTTCTTTGAAATTAATGTCTGATTTCCGGCCAGCGAGGCTCCCAAGGAGAGACTGTCTCGAGCTTCGACTGCAGCAGCATATCTCTTGAGATGAATAAACAGGGTAACTGCAAAAAGCAGGCTAAAGCGGAATTTTGCCCTCTTCTCATCCATCTTCAGAGTAACATGAACCCACTGCCATTAAAATAACACTAGCTTATATATAATTATATATATATATAAAATGCCGAGAGTCATCCTTCTCGAGGCACCTATTTTAATTTAAATCGTAACGGTTTTTTTGTGTTGGATACGATTTGAATTAAAATAGGTGCCTCGAGAAGGATGACTCTTGGCATTTTATATATATAAGTATATATAACCTAGTAGCAGTCGCCGCGAATATGGAAAATATGATAATAATTTTAATATTATATATATATATATATATATATATATATATATGTATGTATATATATATATATGTATGTATATATATATATATATGTATGTATATATATATATATGTATGTACGTATATATATATATATATATATGTACGTATGTATATATATATATATATGTACGTATGTATATATATATATATATGTACGTATGTATATATATATATATGTACGTATGTATATATATATATATATGTACGTATGTATATATATATATATGTACGTATGTATATATATATATATATATGTATATATGTATATATGTATATATATATATGTATATATGTATATATATATATGTATATATATATATATATATATATATATATATAAGTATATATATCTATGTTTAACCCTAACCCTAACTCTAACTCTAACTCTATCTCTATCTCTAACTTTAATTCTCCCCCTAACCGTAACCTTAACCCTTTATAATCCTAAATCTAATGCTAATTCTAACCCTAACCCTAATTCTAGCCCTAACCCTAAGCCTTCCTATAACTCTAATCCTAACTCTAATTCTAACTCTAATGCTAATTCTGACCCTAAATCTAACCCTAATTTAAACCCATATTCTAACTGATCTAACCCTAACTCTAACTCCAACTCTATCTCTAACCCTAACCCTACCCCTACCCCTAATTCTAACCCTAACTGTAACTCTAACTCTAAACCTCACTATAATTATAAGTCTAACTCTAATTGTAACCCTAACACTAACCCTAACTCTAACCCTAATCCTACTCATAATCCTAATCCTAACACTATATATAATGCTAATACTAACCCTAACACTATATGTAACTCTAACTCTAATCCTAAACCTAATTGTAATCGTAAACCCAATCCTAATTCTAACCCTAACTCTAACTCTAAACCTAAATCTAACGCTAAAGCTAACCCTAACTCCAGCACTAACCCTAAATTTAACCCTAACCCAAACTCTATCTCCAACTTTAACTCTAGCTTGATCCCTAACTCGAACTCTAATTCTAACCCTAACCCTAACCCTAACCCTAGCCTCAATTCTAGCCCCAATTATAACCCTAACACTAACACTAACACTAACACTAAAACTAACAGTAATTATAACCCTAACCCTAATGCTAACCCTAACTCTAACCATAACCCTTATGCTAACCATAATCCTAGCCCTAATTCTAACCCTACCTCTAACTCCAACTCTTGTTCTAATTCTAATTCTATCTCTAAATCTAGCTCAAATCCTACCTCTAAATCTAACCCTAACCCTAACCCTAACTTTATTTATAACCCTAATTCTTGCCGTAACCCTAATTATTACCCTTACCCTAACTCTAGCTCTAACTCAATATGTAACCCTAATTCTAACTCTAACTCTAATTGTAACTCTAATTCTACCCCTAATCTTAACCGAAACCTATATAACCATAACTCTAACCCTAATTCTAACCCTAACCCTAATTATAGCTCTAACCCTAACCTGATTGTAACCATAACTATAACTCTGTTCCTAACTCTAACCCTAACTATAACTCTAACTCTAATTCTTACCCTGACCCTAACCTTAATTCTAACCCTAGCTCTAACTCTAATGCTAATTCTAATCCTAACCCTGATTCTTACCCTAAATCTAACTCTAACTCTAACTCTAACCCTAACTCCAATTCTAACTTTATCCCTGATTCTAACCCTACCTCTAATTCTAACCCTAACTCTAACTTTGACACTTTTTGTAACCCTAACCCCAATATTAACCCTCACCCTAACTTTAACTATAAACCTACCCCTAATCCTAACCCTAACACTATAGATAACTCTAACTCTAACACTAACCCTAATTCTAATCCTAATCCTAGCCCTAACTCTTACCCTAACCCTAAATCTAATAAGGTAACTTTAACCCTAACCCTAATCTAATCCTGATCACAATTCTATCTCTAACTTTAACTCTAACTATAACTTCAACCCTAACTCTAACTCTAATTCTAACTCTAACTCTAATTCTAATTCTAATTCTAACTCTAACTCTAATTCAAATTCAAATTCTAATTCTAATTCTAATTCTAATTCTAACTCTAACTCTAATTCTAATTCTAACTCTAACTCTAATTCTAATTCTAACTCTAATTCTAACTCTAATTCTAATTCTAATTCTAACTCTAACCCTAACTCTAATTCTAACCCTAACCCTAATCTAACCTTGATCACAATTCTATCTCTAACTTTAACTCTAACTCTAACTTGAACCATAACTCTAACTCTAATTCTAACTCTAACTCTAATTCTAATTCTAACTCTAATTCTAATTCTAACTCTAACACTAATTCTAAATCTAACTCTAACTCTAATTCTAATTCTAATTCTAATTATAATTATAATTCTAATTCTAATTCTAATTCTAACTCTAATTCTAATTCTAACTGTAATTCTAATTCTAATTCTAACCCTAACTCTAATTCTAATTCTACCTCTAACTCTAACTCTAACTCTAATTCTAACTCTAACTCTAATTCTAACTCTAATTATTTCTCCATGATGATGTGAGAACATTATATATTGTTGAATTTTTAATAATGCTAATGCAATTTTTATTGCAATGATTAAGAATTGTAATAAAAAAATCTCACTATCATTCTAACCCTAACCCTAATTTAACCCTAATTTAACTCTAATTCTAACCCTGACCCTAATTTAACCCTGATCACAATTCTATCTCTAACTTTAACTCTAGCTCTAACTTGAACCCTAACTCTAAATCTAATTCTAACTCTAACTCTAATTCTAATTCTAACTCTAACTCTAATTCTAATTCTAATTCTAATTATAATTATAATTCTAATTCTAACTCTAACTCTAATTCTAAGTCTAACTCTAATTCTAATTCTAACTCTAATTCTAACTCTAATTCTAATTATAACTCTAACTCTAATTCTAACTCTAATTCTAATTCTAATTCTAATTCTAATTCTAATTCTAACTCTAACTCTAATTATAATTCTAACTCTAATTCTAACTCTAATTCTAATTTTAACTCTAACTCTAACTCTAACTGTAACTCTAATTCTAATTCTAATTCTAATTCTAACCCTAACTCTGATTCTAATTCTAACTTAACTCTAACTCTAATTCTAACTCTAACTCTAATTCTAACTCTAATGCTAACTCTAACTCTAACTCTAATTCTAACTCTAACTCTAATTCTAACTCTAATTATTTCTCCATGATGATGTGAGAACATTATATATTGTTGAATATTTAATAATGCTAATGCAATTTTTATTGCAATGATTAAGAATTGTAATCAATAAATCTCCCTACCATTCTAACCCTAACCCTAATTTAACCCTGATCACAATTCTATCTCTAACTTTAACTCTAACTCTAACTTTAACCCTAACTCTAACTCTAATTCTAACTCTAACTCTAATTCTAATTCTATCTCTAGCTCGAATTCTAATTCTAATTCTAATTCTAATTCTAATTCTAATTATAATTCTAATTCTAATTCTAGTTCTAACTCTAACTCTAATTCTAAGTCTAACTCTAATTCTAATTCTAACTCTAATTCTAACTCTAATTCTAACTCTAATTCTAACCCTAACTCTAATTCTAATTCTAACTCTAACTCTAACTCTAATTCTAACTCTAACTCTAACTCTAATTCTAACTGTAACTCTAATTCTAACTCTAATTATTTCTCCATGATGATGTGAGAACATTATATATTGTTGAATTTTTAATAATGCTAATGCAATTTTTATTGCAATGATTAAGAATTGTAATCAATAAATCTCCCTATCATTAAGGAATCTATTTAGACTTATGATTTTCTTTCTTAATTAATATATTTAGTAGCCACATATATAATCTAATTAAATAATGACAATATAAACTAAATATATGATTCGTTTATTTTAAATTAATCACTAACTTTAATAAAATACAAATTTTATTGATAAGGTGAACTTCTTGTCCGCATCAACAATTAAATTTAATTATGAAACATTAAAAATATAAATATTTTGAAACATGCAAATATAAAACTATTATGAAACATACAAATCTAAATATGGAAACCAAAAGTATTTTGAAATATGCAAATCTAAAACTAATGTAAAACATGCAAATGTAAAACTAAATTGAAACATGCACATTAAAAATCTGCAAAAGAAATGTATTATCAAATATCTAAAGCAAAATGTTTTTGAATCCTAAATCTAAATCAAACATAAAAGGCTAAACTATATAAAACTTTAATCTACTCCTGTTAAAAAACTCTAATTGCTCCAATAATCTCCATCTCTTCCTCTCTGCAAAAACACAAAATGAAAATGAAATGAGGAGGATTTGTTTTATAATCTATGAGAGAACCCTCATATCTCCCAATAGATGTCTTTTGACATTCCATGAATTTGTTTCAAATTGCCCCACTCCTCACAAAAAATAAGCATGAATGTGCATGCAAAAATATATTTAACAAAAAGAAAATGTTTTATATTTAAAATCTTAATTAAGTTATTTCAGCCTTATTTTCTTGCATTCTATTTTTTTGGCCTTATTTTTTCAAGTTCTATTATTTCAGCATCCATTTGGCTTAATATTATTTTGGCTAGCTATTATTTTGAAAATTTTATTTTATTTTATAATTCAATAATGTTAAAATATATACTAAGTATATGATTTATCTACTTTACATAAATCATTAACTTTAATAAACTATAAATTTTATTGATATGGTGGCATTCTCATCCAGATTAATGATAAAATTATGTTTTGAACTATGAAAATATAAATACTTAGAAACATGCAAATGTAAAACTATTGTGAAACATTCAAATCTAAAACATGCAAACCAAAACTATTTTGAAATATGAAAATCTAAAACTAATATGAAACATGCAAATATAAAACTAATTTGAAACATGCACTTTTAAAATATGTAAATGAAAAATATTATAAAATATATAAATCAAATAGATTTTGAATACAAATCTAAATCTAAATCAAACATGCAAGACTAAACTATTAAATGCAAGCCTAAATAGTTATGAACAGAATTCTAAATCTAAATGAAATTAATTAAAATTGAAATCTAAATCAAAGTAGAATATTATAACTAATTTTGAATTTCAATTTACATTTACATCTAAATCTAAATGAAAATGTAAATAAAAAATAGAAATTTCACCTACAAAAATGTTACTCCAAAACTTCAATCTACTCCTATTCAAAAACTCCAATCTAATCCTCCAATAACCTCCACCTCTTCCTTCTTGCAAAAACATAAAATAAAAATGAAATGGTGAGCCTTGGTTTTATAACTTCTGAGAGGCTCCTCATATCCCCCAATAGACTTCTCTTCACATTCCACGAATTTGTTTCAAATTCCCCCACTCCCCACAAAAAATAAGTATGAATGTGCATGCAAAATTATATTTAACAAAAACGAAATCATATTGAAATTATTTCGCCCCTATTTTTTCAGGCCCTACTTTTTCGAGCCCTATTTTTTCGTGTCCTACTTTTTCAGGCCCTACTTTTTTAGGCCTATTATTTCGTTTGTAACTCTCACCAAATCTTTTTGATTGCCAAATGTCATTCCATATTTTACTTTCGTTTGTAACTCTCACCAAATCTTTTTGATTGCCAAATGGCATTCCATATTTTAATTTTGTTTGTAACTCTCACCAAATCTTTTTTCCTTACACGAATTATTTCTTGGAATATTCTTTGTGTTGGGAAGTGTTGCTGCCATTGTATATGCCTCTCGACATAACAAGAAGTGTTCAAGAGAAATATTTCGAAAGTGATAGGTACATGAACGATGTCGATCATGAGAGTGTTCCTCAAAACAGATTCAAGATAAGTGTCGTAACAAATTGAAGGTCAAAAATATCTTCGTGCTCCTTGTTGGACGTTGCTTTTTTGGTCTATTGCAATGTTGCGTGGGACGGGCACGGCGTGCCAGTCAAGTCAAACTTATTTGCAAAGACCGGTGAGTATGTTAAGTCAATCTTGATTTTATTTTCAACCACTCTTTATTTCATTCCCGTGGATAAATACCGGGGTAAAATTTTATACTTAAATTCAAAATCATATATCATTTAAAATAAATAGAAAATAGGAATAGGTTTTCTATTTTCCATTTGGTACGTCAATTCTAATAGGAATAGGAATACATATTCCTATTTTAACTTTTAAATGAGCTTATACCCATTGCAAAAAATAGTTGTTATTGGAATAGTCATTCCTCTTCCCAGTATGCATTCCTATTCTCCATTCCTATGCAACCAAATATGATTTATCCAATAGATTAAATTATATTTTAAACTTGATCAACAATATTAGATTTATTTTTTATTTAAACAAAATCGACAACACAATATTATTATAAACTTACTCATTAATGATCAAATTGTTAAATGATTTAATAACTGTAACTAGCCTTAAAATATAAAAACTAGATAAAAAATTATATTAAGCCATTAAAAATGAAAGTGACTTTATATTTATATATGTCAGTTGATTCATAATTTTGATTATTTTTTATCACGACTATATATTTATAGATAAAGGCAAATTAAGCATTGCATATTTGTTGAAGCTTCTCGGTGTAATCTTGTGAACAACAGAAGGTTAAACTGAGGGAATATTATGGTAGTCCACACAAAGATCTCATAAATGTGGTCGAATGATATAGGTAGTCCTCCGATGGTTTGCAATCTTGATGTTTAAACTACAACTTTACTAAGGACATTTTGTTTTTTTAACAAGAGTATTTTTTCTATAATTTAATTGGCATAAAACGATTTGAATGTTTAAAAATAAGACAAATATTTGAACTTAATACTATTTAACTGTGTAAATCAAATGTCTATTGGCAAAGCTTTAGAGTTAGATCATCCTTCTAAATACTTGACAACCTTGGAGATTTAGCAACTACAAAGATGATGCCAAAATTAACAATAGAGATGTTAGGATAAGTAGTCTTCATCATGATATAGTTACACCCAATTCGTCCCCCAATGTCCACCAAAACCTTCACATCCTTAAATTCACTATAACTCATCAAAATGATCTTTATTGAAACAACTGAAGGATTAGTGATATAAGAATTAAATATTTCCCATAGCTAGTGGCACTCAGTGAAGTAGTAATACACATGCTTTATGTAGGCCCTTTCAAAGGGCACCAAATTGTCCTCTAGAAAAACCTTGTGAAGATGTTGAAGCATCTAAAGCTTAAAAGGCTCTATATTGAGAAAATATATAGAAGTCATTAAGACTTATTATTCCTACTCAGAGGTTGTTTATAACCAAACTTTAGCACTAATTACTATGTAATTGAGTTGATTCCATTTAAGGAAACAATCTTTAATTCATAAGGCTTTAGTAATTATTATGTGTAAGAACTACTTCCTTACTCTCCTCCTAAACTCATCCCATGGAGAGCATAGATTTACTTGTCACAAGGCACTTGACACCAATATATTCATTGAGTTTACTCTACCTTTACCTACACAATACCAACTATGAACTTCTGAGATTATAGAAAGAGTATAAGGAAACAAATTATAAACATCATGATTATTTTGCATTACAAATATATTCATATAATTCTTATGATTATAAATATAATTATTATATAAATATCTCCTTTCTTTTTTACTTTCAATTAAGGGTTAAAAAATGCTTTTTACAAGGGATTTGAAACCCTAGATGTCTTTACAAAATAAAATATAATTTTTTAAAGAAGAAACTATGCTAGAATAGAAAACCAACATCCTCAGACAATCAACACCCCACAAGCGACCAAGAAGCTAACTATGACCAACAAAAAAACCAAACAACATAACTAAGCTAAAAACACAAAATGCAACAAACTTGAATACAAAAGAGCCAACCCAACATTAAGCTGGCTCCATTAGCAACACCTCCTTTTCCTTGATATTCTCTATGACTACTTTGACATCATCTTTGATTTGTTCTTTAGTCTTAGCCTGCATCTTCTTGGTAGAAGATCAAGTTCTTTTCTTGGTAGTAGCCTCCTCTATTTCCTTAGCCTCATCATGGTCCAACACCATGATGTTGTCCACATTACCATCAAGTTTATTCATATGTTCCACCAAGGCCTCTAATAGCTTCTAGTAAATTATAACCATAGCAGAGGTGTTTCTTTCAAAGTTTTCAATTCTATCAACCAACCCTTGAATCCTAACCTCCACATCATTCCTAACAATACCACTCCTTGCCTCCTCTTTGAGCTTTCTCTCAACTTCCTCCAATTTTTCATTTAGATTTTTGTATTTGATGTGGAGATTTTTAATGGAATTAAAAGTCCATTTCTCAATTATAAAAGTGTAAATATAAATAGCTTTCACTGTTTGGAGCACACCTAGAGGAGGTTGAACTTCAATTCCTTTCATATCTTCCTCCAATAATTTAATATTTACCTCATCCACAACCTCGATATTAGTGATAGTGAACTAACTCTCTTTTTTTTTCTCATTCACATCCTTAGAATCATTAGGGGCCACATTGGGAGGAGAATTGTCCAGTTATATCACATCACGAGTCACATTTTCCTCAAAGGAGTTATATCACAGGGCCTATTTGTCATAATCCTCCTCCTCTTCAAAAAAATTCATATTTTTTCCTCACTCCCATTCTTCACTAATCTCAATATTTTTTCCTCCCGAATCCTCTTTCCTTTGTGAACAATCCTTCACATCCTCTAAGTGAACAAAGACGAGGGAGGGACAAGTTCTTGAAGGTCTAAAAAGTTTTTCCACTGACCCACTAGATTATTCACTCTCTGCATCCTCCTTTGTTTCTAGGATTTTGGCCTTCTCTTCACTATCACCTTTAGAGTTTTTTATCATTTCCTTGTAGTTCACACTCTTATTATTCATTTTCACTAATTCCCTTTTCACATATCCTAGCTCTGCCATCAATCTCTTACCTTTACCTTTGTCATTGCCAAATTTTTAAGGTATTTTTAATATCTTTTAATATGGAGAGATGAAGGGAGAGTTTCCTTCACATGGTACATCACAAATTAAAAATTTAACCTCATCAACAATTTACAAAGAATGGGTTTATTTGGATTTTCCTTATACTCCTTTATGCTATGAGCAAGAGAGCATACTAGATAGAATGGGAAGTAAACCCTAATCTTATATCTAAATTAGTTTAACAAGATGAAATGATAATGTTGTGCCCTATCATACCTACCATCATAAGTCACAAATCAGATAGTAGGTTTGAGAACAAGTTTCCACAAAGTTTTAATGGAAGAAGCAATTTTAACCCCCCTTTTTTCTCTAACAAGAGCCCTATCCTCAGCCCTAGGAAATATACTTACCACTTCCTCAAGAATATCTTTATTTCAGTAGAAATTCATACATTTACTTTTGAGGTCTGCAATGAAAACCATAATGTTGATATCTAATTTGAGAGAATGCCTTGGAAGAGTGACTATACCCAATTCCCTGTCATTGATGAATTCCTTTGTAATATCTTGCTTGGCACCCTACATTCTGGTCATATCAGGCACTTGACCACCTTTATTTGACATCTCCAAGACTGCTGGTTCTTTTTCCCAAAAATTATAACTCCTTGGCTCCCTTCTCCTTAAAGGTTGTCCATGGTGATATTCCTGCAATTTTCTTCAACTATCAAAAAAACATCAAATACAACTTTCTATTCTCAAATCATTGCCAAAATAGATGCTCAAAAGGAGAAATGTGCACAAAGTGTGAGAAAATTTTCAATATAATAGAAGGCAAAATAGACAAAAATCTAGAGGTAAGGACTTTAGAAAATAACTTATAAATAGAGTTACACAAACTTATCAGTGTAAATGCTTTCAACATTCTAACACCCTCTTTTTTAGGGATCAAAAGAATGAAGGTAGAATTGAGTTCCTTAAGAAATATCTTCGACCCAAAAACCCTTTAACTGTCACACACACCTTTGACCCAATTGAATTTTAGAAGTGTTCAAAGAAGAACATAGGAAGTCCATCAAGATCTAGGTACTTCTCTCCTTCAAAATAAAACACCACTTTATGAATTTCATTTATAAAGGGAATATCAGCCAACATTTTTTTAATGTTATCATCCAACAAAGAACAAATGGCTGCCAAAAGATGTTTTTGACTATTGGGGAAAATATTAAAATATTTATTCAACAATTTAGAAAAGAAATCCACAAAAGCCTCAGAGATTTCCCCCTTCAAATGCACATCTCCTTTCTTTGAGGATATATTCAAGATTCTTTTAGAAGCTCTATGTTTAGATGTTATGAGATGAAAAAACCCAGTGCTACAATCTCAGTCCTTTAGCTAGAGGGCTCTTGACCTTTGTCTCCAATAAAGTTCCTCTTTGTTAACAATATCATGATACTTCACCAACAACTCCTTTTCTTTCTCTATATAACCATGGGACTTTCTCTATATAACCGTGGGAATCCCCTTTCTCTTGAATAGACTTTTGAAATTCATTCGAACCAATTTTCATAATAGTTTATTGGCAAAAAATATTGCTAAATATTTCCATGTTCTAAGCTTTGACTTTGTTTTTAAAATGACTAAGTACTTTTAGCTATGTTGAACATGGCCGACCCTTCAATCTTCACAGTCTACTAATCTTGAACAAGATTATCAAGATTTGGGTGTTCCATCCACATCCTTTCAAACCTAAAAGGAAAATTATGTTTGACATCCAAGGGGACAACCATTAGAGAAATTGATAAGTGACTAGACCCTATCTTAGTGATAGAGGAAAGAGAATAGTGGAATCTTTTAAAAAAATCACACAACATAAGAGCCCTAATAAGCCTTACCTAAATCTTACCTATTGGAATTTACAAGTGGGAAGAATACTTCTAAGAGAGAGAGGGGGGTGAATCAGAAGTACCAAACTTTAAGCTATAAAACTTTTAACTAAAATCAATACATGCATGAAACAATTGTAATTAACATGAAAGTAAAGGCATGCATGAAAATGGACAACATGATATTTGATCACCCAGAAACCCTCCAAAATGAGAAGGTAAAATTGGGGTGGGGATGACACCCACAACTTATCATTGTAGCAATATTTAAGTTGTCAAGGTTACAAAGTTTGACCATCATTAATGGTCTACCCTGTGAGAGGCTTGCCCTGTTAAAGGCTCCAACACCTTGTTAAAAATGTACCTATCTAAAGGATTTACAAATGCTCACTTTGAATGTCACCCTATTAAAGGATTTACAAAATGGCTGTCAAAAAAACGTATCTTCATAGGATTTTCATTCTCCTAATACAATGGTTAGAAAGTATAGTATAATGTGTTGACTTGATAACTTACAATCCTTAATTGCTGATTTTAGATCGATGTTCAGCCCATTCTAATTTGATCCCAATTGATTTGATATGATTTTTTTTCAAGTGTTGATACTCTTTTTTTGTTAACTAATTCTACAATTTTGTCCTTCTCCTAAGTCTTTTCACCACTTTTTACTTCCTTCAAACTTCACTAGTATTCTCTCCTTGCATGCATTCTCTTTTTGCATACTCTCTCATACATTCCTGTACATTATTGAATTATGGGGCTTCAACCTCCTTAAAAAGGTTTCATGACTTAGAGTTAGGTATGAATCTACAATTGAGATTCATCCATCTTTGCCAGTCAAGTCTTTCTATTTTTCTAATTGGTTGCATGTTAATTTCATAGGGAATCAAGTAGATTTTATCTTATCTTTTAATCCTTCAAGATTCATCACATGTTGGCTCATAAATAGTTTACATCTTAGTTTGTGAGGGCACAAACTCTTATGCTAATTCTGTGTTACTCGGTACTTACTAATTACTAATGCTCAACACATACAGAAATTCTATCTTGCTCGGCACCTATAGAAATTTTGTCTTGCTCAACACCTATAGTTTACTTAGTAGTTGAAACTTACTTGGCACTATCTATCTACTCAACATATGAATGACTTGGCACTTGATGAATTTTTGGCTCAGTAAATATTGTAACTCAGCATCTATATTATGCTTGGCATCAACTAAGAAAATTTCTTAAGTGTGTTGACACCCAATTGTTAAAACCAATTTGAGACCAACAATCTCCCCTTTTGACATGACTATCAAAAACACTTGACTATACATTATGAATCTAATCTTTTTGAGTATAATATACATTCATTCGGCATACATAAAAAACTTCAAAAATTGTTCAAAATCTTGTGAAGATACCTCAAAATTTATAACTCCCCCTAAGTTGATGTGCCTTTTCTGTATCCACAACTTGTCATGCTGAATTTGTCTCATGTTGATTCTAATACTCTTTGTCTTCTGGCTTGCCATTCTTTCTCTATCTACACTATTCTAACTCCCCCTTTCACACATCTTCCCTTCTAGTTATTGTTTCCTTTTGGATTTTCTATTTCTCTCCCTCAAAATTTATCTCCAAATTTATCTCCCCCAATTCAACAATATTATCTCCCCAGTTTTTGATACTTATGTCAAAGGGATCTATACATTAACTAAATATTTAGCTTAAAAGGATTTATTTACCTCCATTACTATCCTCAAAGTAGCATCCCAGTTTTCTAATGCAATTTCCAGTGATTTAAGCTATATGGTTTTCTTTTGCAAGGTGAACTAGGCCTTCCAATGTAGAAAGATTGGGGTCTTTCTTTAACAAATTTTCAGCATAGGCCAGTTCTTTCTACAAAATTTCCATGTGTGGGTTATGGCAGATTGAGTTTGTATTAACTTGGCCTTTGTATTTGCCTCATCTACTACTAGCACAACTAGTTCCTTTTGAGTGTGAAGTGTAGTTAGAAAATGGTTCTCACTCTAAGCTAGATTCTTGGGTAGTTGCATGCTTGATATCTTTAAATTCCTCTCCAAGCTCATTATCTATTGGCTGATTTGTTGTGTGAAAATTGATGGGTCACTCAATTTTGAGTATAATGAGAATATGTTCTCAGGAACTACTTTACTTGAGCCAATGCTAACTCTCTTATTTCTTTTTCCATATTGAGGTAATAATGCCATTTATTTTCTACAATGGAATATAACTCCTTAGGCATTGAATTGTCAAGTTCAAGTGGAGGGTTCTTGAACTTTTCCATCATGGTGTAGACTAACTCTTCAGCCATGTTCTATTAGTCTCTATTCAACTTATTAAAATGAATACATTTTAAACCTAACAAGTCTACATTATCTGTAATGTTATCACATTTGTTTTCTAAATTAGACTTAGTGGTGTGACTTACTACTCTGAATTGGTTGTTATCATTAGATTCTATTTTTTCCTCATACGATTAAGGAGGTGCAACATATTTTCTTCTCAACTTCTTCTTGGCTGGACCCTCCTATTTAGTGGCCTTCTTCTTTTCGTGCTCCTTAGCCTTCTTTGATGTGGCTCTTGTACTAGCCCTTTTGGTAGGCTTTGTTGGGCTAGGCTTAGCAAATTTCTTGGGCTTGGCAGCTGGTTTGGTCGAGGCTTTTCTTTTCTTTGCCTCTAGCTTGGTATGTGCTTCCTTGGTTTCCTCTTCCTCCTTGGTACCTTCTACCTCTTCTACATCTTCTCCCATGCCTTAGGTCAAGCAGCCCTTGATCCTGCTATTCTTCATCCTCAGTTTCCTCTTCATCCTCCTCCTCACCTTCTATTATGCCTTCACCAAATCTAGTCTTAAGCTTTTTTTCCAATCTATCCTTTTTTTAGGGTTGAAGCAGTTTTCAACTCCATTTAAGCTTTGGAATTCACAACATCAAAAGTGCCAAAAGGTTTTGAATTATAATCAATGTCTTCTACTAGCAATGTTGTGATTGTTGCAGATGCCTCATCAATGTTGATTTCATATCCAAGTGGCCTCAGCCATCTCAACCTTGGTATTGCTGCTTGGATGTCTGTGAAATCAATGTCAACTAAGAAACATGTGTCATTGATGTGTTGTTCAACAAGAGAGACAATTTTCCCAAGTCTTTATTTCATTGACTTCTTCAAATCTTCAAAGTATCTGGTCATTATAGTTTCAAAGTTTTCCCCCATCTACTCTATATATTCATTAACCTATACTGCTATTTACCTATTTTTTTTCTAGCTTACCTTTCCAAAAGAGGGGAATTCATTCTAAACATAGAAAAATAAACATATCAAAATTGCTCCAAATTTGCATTAGTCACCCTTGGACCCCCTTATTGCTCCCAAGTTCTCCATGATTTGTTGTAATTTTAGTTTAGCTATATCATAAGTATGATCCTTCTTAACAATTTTGTATCACATGTCAACTACAATACAAGGTACATTGTTGAGTCAATTTGACAAGTAGAATTTATGAGATTTGACCCTAGCAACAAATTCTACAAGAGGATCTTTGATGGTGTCAATAGTCATCCCTCTCTTGTTCCACTTTGGCCCAATGTTCTTCTATATGGCTTCTTTAGAATCACTCCTTAGGTTTTTGGTCATTCTAGGGTTCGGTATTTGGTTACTCTATGTATAATTCTTTTAGATATTTAATGGGTCCATCGTCCAACCATAGGCATCCATCATGGATTCTATTTAACACAATTCTTATCCATTCAGTTTTGAATATAGGAGGCAAATCTAGGGCACAGGTTAAGCCCTTCCTTTCAACAATCTAAAACTCTTCCTTCAAAACCCCATTCTCACAAAGTTTATCATATGCTTGCCAAATTTTCATGTCACAAATTGCACCTATTTTATAGTTATAACACCTTCTAACATCTTGCACCATCACAACTTTAGGTGCAATAATGGATAAAGATCTGGTAGGGTCATTTTTGTATGTAACTTTGGGAATTGGTCTAAAATTTGGCTGTTTAACTTCATTACTGACCAATTGAACCTCAAACAACTCCTTGTCCTAGTGTTTCCTAGAGCTAGATGCCATTTCTTCAAACTAGGGTTTCAAGTTGTAAAAATTGGTTAACTATGTAGCTCGACACTAGTGTAAATACCTTAAATCGACAAAATGATGTTGAATCTTGGTTGGAATCTTTGCAAATGCATCAATATCTTCTTAGAAACTATTTTTGCATTCTTCTTCCTCTTACTCTATGTTTGCAATGATGAAAAATGATTGTAAACTCAACCTTATACCTTTCATTTCATAGCATTTAATGCTTAGTGCATATATAGTTGTCCACTCAGCTCCTTATGCAATTATGTTTCACTTGGCTTCCATTGATTTTCCAACACTTGACATACACTGAAGTTTCCCTTTCTTGGTTTCAATAGGAAATTCCCCTCACTCGATATCCACTACTAACTTAGCTTCTATTGACTTTGGCAGACATATTGACATATACTAGGATTTTACTTAGCATTTGAAGGCAACTTTCCTTACTCGATAACAATGTGAAATTTTGAAGATTTAACTTTGCATCTGTATTCATGCTGATTTATCCTTTTCAGTACTAGTTTATTCTTGGAATTGATGTATGATGAAACATTTAAATATTAGTCCCACATGCCTTCTTATTCTTAGTTGGATGAATTGTGACCACTTGACCTTTTAGGTGAAGTGATACCTCCATTGGATGTGCTACTTCCATATTTTCTTGTCCATGTTCTATTCATTTCTCCTCTGATGTGTTCAACATCAACTTTTCTTTTTCCTTTGTTGAACTCAAAGTTGGGCGCCTTTGGCCTAGTTGGGAAATACTTGCTGATGTGTCCTATCTTTAGGTAGCTAAAACAAGTGGTTTGACTCAACCACCTATTGTAGTTGCCACTAAAGTGTGCTCTTATGTAGTTCTTACGAATGTGTCCATATTCTTGATAGTAGTGATAGCTTTGCCTAGTATTGTAGTCCCAATTGTACTGATGTCAATGATTATTTGTCTTTTTTAGTTGATTTGGTGTCCACATAGGCTTTTATCTGCATTCAAAGGCTCTATGTCCATACTTCTTGCAATTGTAGCAGTGACCTTCAAATCTTGGTGTCCTAATGGTTCTAGCCATGCAATCATGTGCATGATGGCCTTGCTTGTTGCACTTGTGATAGTGACCCATGTTTTTAGGTTTGTCATGCTGATTATCATTCTTGGTCCCACATACATTAGAGGTATGTCCCTTTTTGCCACAAAAATGACAAGTGGGTTTTTTGTTCTTACCTTTGTTATTTCTTTCTTCTATAGTCTTTGATGACTCTCCTTTTTTAATGCTAGTGTATCCTAGTCCTAAAGTGTCATTGTTGGATCTTGGTGATTTCAGTAGCTATTCAAAGTACTTGATAGCTTCATTAGGTTTGTTGAAGCTCTTTGCAATTTCCTTCTCTCTTCTCAAGTCATTTTGTAGTTGTTCATTTTTCATCTTCAGTGTGGAGATCTCAATGTCCTTGACATTCAACTCATGATGGGCATTCATCATTTGGCTTAGGGTGTCTAGCTACATGTTGGAGACTCTTGCAAGCTCAATTGACTTTTCCTCTAGTCTATTGGCAAGGTTTCTCTTATCACCTTCTATCATAGCTTTATCTTCAATCGCTCTCTTCTTCTATTCAGTCACTTCACAAAGCATCATGGCTTGTGATTCTTGCTCAATCTTGAGAGTTTTGATCTCTTCTACTTGAGCTCTATTCTTATATATCAAGTTAGCAATTTTTGCATTGAATTCCTTAGAATATCCATTGGCAAATACTTTTGAGGTGTCAATCTCCTTGTACTGTGTATCATTGTCAGCTATGGTGATTTCTTTACTTCTTTTTAGGGATTTCCTCAATTCTTCCCTAGCTTCTTCTAGAGAATGTAGAATGAGATGTATGTCAATCTTCTAGTTCTTTATAATCTTCCCAAGCTTGCAGACCTCCATTTCTAGATCTTTTCTTTAATTTGTAGGGCTTCTGTTTGTAAGAACTTGGCTTTGATAGCAATTGTTGGACTTCTGAGAGAGCGGGAGGGGTGGTGGGGGTTGAATCAAAAGTACCAAACTTTAAGCTCTAAAAATTTTAACTAAAATCAATACATACATGAAACATTTCTAATTAACATGAAAGTAAAGACATGCATGAAAATAGACAATGCAATATTTGATCACCCATAAACCCTCTAAAATGAGAAGATAAAACTAGGGTGGGGATGACACCCACAACTTATCATTGCAGCAATATGTAACTTGTCAAGGTTACAATGTTTGACCATCATCAATGGTCTACCCTATGAGAGGCCTACCCTATTAAAGGCTCCAACACCCTGTTAAAATTGTACCTAGTTAAAGGATTTACAAACACTCACTAGGAATGTCACCCTGTTAAAGGATTTACAAAATAGCTATCAAACCAACCTATCTTCATAGGATTTTCATTAGCCCAATACAATGGTTAGAAAGTATAGTATAATGTGTTGACCTAATAGCTTACAATCCTTAATTACTGATTTTAGATTGATGTTTAGTCCAGTTTGATTTGATCCTCATTGATCTGATATGATTTTGTTTGAAGTGTTGATACTCTTGTTCTGTTAATTGATTCTGCAATGTTGTCCTTCTTCTAAGTCTTTTCACCCCTTTCAAAATTTGCTAGTATTTTCTCATTGCATACATTCTCTTTTCACATACTCTCTCATACATTTCCATAAATCATTGAATTATGGGGTTTTGACCTACTTAAAAAGGTTTCATGACTTAGGGTTAGGTATGAATCTACGATTGAGATTCATCCATCTTTGCTACTCAAATCTTTTAATTTTTCTGATTGGTTGCATGTTGATTTCATAGGGAATCAAATAGATTCGATCTTATCTTTTAATCCTTTGAGATTCGTCATATGTCAGCTCAAAAATGGTTTACATCTTAGTTTGTGAGGGCACAAACTCTTATGCTGATTTTGTGTTACTCGACACTTATTGATTACTGATGCTTGGGACATATAGAAATTCTGTCTTGGTTGGCACCTATAGAAATTCTATCTTGCTTGACAACTATAGTTTACTCAGCAATTGAAACTTGCTTGACATTGTGTATCTACTCAGTATCTAAATGACTCAACACTTGATGAATTTTTGGCTTGACACATACTATAACTCAACATTTATATTATACTCGGTATCAATTAAGAAAATTTCTTAAGTGTGTTGACACTCAATTGTCAAAACCAATCTAAGACCAACATTACCCTTCCAATGATTTGATCATGTGTAGGAACATCATTGGAGATCCACATCTAGAAAAACATGCAAATTGATGAAGTCTATAAAGTCCAACCTTCCATGCAGATGAGCTTGGGTAGAAATGCCCCCCAATTTATCATTATAATTTACAAGAGGGTTAAAATCACCCATAAGCAACCATGTGATTTCAATGACAAAATTTCTAAAATTCCCCAAGCTTTCCTAGAAGGCCAACCTCCCATTTTTGGAACTGGAAGCATAGACATTTGAGAGAATCTAGGAGAAATTATCTCCAATATGAGAAAACTTAATATAAATGACATCGTTTTCAGCCAAAAGGACCTCACCTTGAATAAATATCTCCAATGTTGTTACTTGTCAATGAATCCATATTTATTCATGTAATGTGATTATTTAAGTTTTCTCAATAAATATGGGTTCAGTAAATTACTTGTCTCCTATGTTGTTCCTTGTCAATGAATCCATATTTATTCATGTAATGTGATTATTTAAGTTTTTTCAATAAATATGGGTTCAGTAAATTACTTGTCTCCTATGTTGTTCCTTGTCAATGAATCCATTATTTATGTTTCGTAATGGATTAAGTAAATTCAACTATGTTTAGAATTTTTCTATTTGATATATTTATGTGTCCATTAATAGAAGTCATCTCATTTTGAATTGATACTAAAATATCATATTAATTTATATCCTATAGTCATTATGATAAAAAGGATCAATAAATATTTTGTTTGTGCAAAATATGACAATTTACTTTTAAACTCTATAAAATACATTAATTTAATTGAACCTTCACATTAAATATTAATTCTAGCAAACAACAATGGTGATACCAATAATGATGAATGAACCAATATAACATAGTCTTAAAATTTTGAACCAATGGATTAACCTATTCCCTTCCTTAATATAAAATTCCCAAACTAATATAATTCTATATGTAAAACTACTACAGTCAAAAATTAATAGATTAACATAATTATAGATAATCGTAGCCCAATTTTAATTATTTACATAAACAAAGTCCAAAAAGTATAAACCAAAAAAGCCCCTTGGTCATAATACTAAATAGTAAACATCAAAACAAACAAATAAAAGACAAGGATCCATGAGCTAACTCACCTTCTTATGCTTATTTGGATTCTCCAACAAACACCACAACCAATTCTCGACAAGGAATCCATAGAGGGAGTGGGTAGTCTCCATGTCCTTAACATTGTTCAACTCATCCTTACCAACCTATAGAAGATGAAGGGTAGTGGTTGCAAAATTCATGACATGAAGTGAGAAATTTTCCACCCTATCAAAGTTATCCTCCAGATCCTCTTTCTTCTTTATTAAGGAAGTGATTGTCTTTTCTAACTTGGGATGATCCTCTTTCATAGGAGGATGCTTCTTAGGTTCTTTTTGAGGCACAATATTATCCCCATTCTATTTTTATCCTCTCATGGGGTCTTCTTGTTGAGTCTCCACACTTTTCCTAGTGCCCAAATTCTGAGGTTCCATTGAGGTTCCTAATTGGGGAGGTGATCTGTAGCCTCATTCCCCACCATAGACTTTGGGATATTTGATTTAGTTTTAAAAGTGTTTGACACATAGGATGACATAGGGATTTTTGTAATGATCCTCAACTAAATGAATTACTCATTATAGACTAATTACTTCCTCCAAATTATTAATACATTTTTATTATTTGATTCTAAGTATTAATTAATTTTTTTTATAATTTTATTTTTTATTGGTAGTTGGGGAAATTTTATTAATCCAATCAAGTTAGGGCTTTGCCCAAACTAAGTATAGCTACATCCAAGAGAGCCAAATCTCCAAATAAGGTTAACAACTAGAAAACTAAGATCAAAGATCTCTAGTAGCAACATGAAAAACCAACAAATAATCCATCACACACAACATTTATCTGCTCCCTTCTTTTGAGAGTGGAGGGACATGTCAAATGATATATTAACATTCTTCCTATTTCTACCTTTTATGGTTTCTCAACTATATTCCTCCATGCTTGCCTCATTTTTCCATTCCCTTAGAGTAGCCTCTAAATTTCACCCCTCCCCTAAACCACTCATATCATGTTGTAGCATGTTTCCACCCAATTTTACCCTCATGTTATCTTGAGAGCCTACAAGCATTTTTTTCTCCCTTCCTTTAGGTGTAGCTACACACTTGCCTACATTCTCCCCTCCAACTAATTTCTTCTTCACATCATCATGAGTACCTACAAGACTTTCCTTTCTCTTCCTTTAGGTGTGGTTGCAATCTTGCATGCATTCTCTCCTCCAATAGGACCATCAACACCATCCATACTCCCTTGACATGAATTTCTTCGATCTTGGTTTGATGTCTCACCATTCAGAGCTTGAGAATAATTTTTTTGTAGTTTTTCTTTCTTTTCAACTTTATAATGTTTGTTTGATAGATCTTTCCACTAAGAGGATGTCTTGGTAAAATATTGTTTAGATCACTGGGTAGCTTTATTCCCTATTTGAAAATGCCTACTACATCTAAATGGAATTCCCTCATAATCCAGAGGTTGTACGCAAGCCCCATCTGTGGTTTTAAGCATTATCTCCAAGGGAAGACCATAAAAATATCCATTTCCACCAAAATTCATGCATAGGTAGAATGTAATAAATTTGAAGAACTCTCGTAAATCATTAATAAATTTCTCAAAGAGTTACCTATAACTTCAAAAAAAGATCAAACTTGATATATATCTAGGCAGATTTGGAAGGCACACCCATAATAGAATCATGTCAAGTCTCAATCACTGGACCAAAAGTAGGGTATCATAGTTTCAACATAGCGAGAGCTTTTTCTTCTAACTCCAAATTTCATCACATAATATCTTTTTCCTATCTTCAATCTTTTCAAATACCACAATGAAGAACTCTCTGATACATGGATATATCTGGACATATCCTTCCAAGATAGGCTCCCAGATCTTAGAGATCCAAGAATGAAGCTCATTCAAGTTGGGCCAAAACCCCCTAAAATCCCCAATCAATACCAATGTAGAAAAAACTTTGGCATTGTGGTGCACTTCCTCCACTATCGCATCTACTATATCCACCATAATATGTCTATCATTTTGGAGTTTGATAAAATCCCCCAAAATCTCCCCCCTCACACATAGTTTCTTGGAAACCCCAATGCCCTCACCACTTAGCCCTATAGTATTAATGCATATATCCCCCTTTTCCATCACCTCTAAATGAGCACCCACCTTCTTCCAAGCTCCTTGCCAATTTGGTCCACCCACCCACCATCCATTCAAACATTTGTTTTGTGGTGGACCATTTGAACCTTGTGAAGAAACATCTCCATGTTGACAATTGCATTCATCTACTATGTAGAGCTTATTTCCCTTTGAAATACCCCACATGCTACTATACTCACCAATATTCTATATATGACTACAATTACTACCATTGAAACCCTACTAGATGCACCCCTTCCAGTAAATTGGAGGTGCAATAGAAGCCCTACCCGTAGGTGGAGTAAAAAATGGAAGCACCGTTTAGAAAATATTTTTAAAAATAATTATTCATTATTCATATTAATTAAAAATATGTAAGTGACATTAAAAATTTATTACTCATATTAATAAATAAATATTGAAATATAAATCCTAGTCACAATTCATGTTAATAAATAAAAGAAATATTAGTCCTTATAATATTGTTAGAATAAATATTAATGAAATTTTTACATAAACACCAATTCTATTAGAGCAATGAGGGACATGACCATTGACTACATCCCTTGACTCCAAAAACATTATCTATAAATCCCCATAATGGGAAAGGCAAGAGGGAGGGAAGAATATCAGAGAAACGAAGACAAGAGTATTTGGGAATCATAATATATTTTCATCAAGTGTGAATCGTCATAACTCCATACAATGATATTCCCCCTAAATGACAACACATCCATTTCAGAAAAATATACATAAACTTAGCATTCATAGTCCTTTTTAGATGCAACTTAAGGAAGGCAACACCGTGGAATCTTGGTCTAAATCACTCAATAAACTCCATCCACATGTTCTAGTACACACTAAAGGGGGAGGTCAGAACTAGAATGGTGATTAACAACATCAATAAGTAGAGTTACTGACTAAGTGTATATAATCTCTTGTTTTTCCAAGAAGCATCCTAAGCTTTCACTCTTGATGTAGATAACTAACTACTAGTCTCAAAATGGTGAGAACACACACTATCAATGAGTAAGAAAGAACAAGGAACTCAAATTCCTTATCCACCATATATATTTTGTAGAATTCTTGACATCCCAAGGATGTTAAGCACCAAGTGTAAAAATAGTCACGAGTGTCTTATTTGAAGACAAATGCTACAATCTAATCTAATCTCATTCCTTGCAATCAAAAGATATTAGACAAAAAAAATTCCAATAATTGATTCAGACCCAAGAGTGACATGAATCATATTATGAATACACACGCATAGGAATAGTAGAGTAACTCATAATAAAGTTCTCTCTAGTCCTAGAGGATTGAAGTAGAGATCAAGCATCTCTAAAGGTTAATATTCTACTACACTAATAGAACTAGAAAAATAAATATGATAGGATTCAAAGATACCTTTGGTAGTTCATAAGGCTTAGGTTGAGAGTAATCTCACCTAAGACGGATGGATGTATCTGATCAATGATACATAAGGCTTATTGAGAGAAAAATAATGAGCTAATGTCACTTAGTGGAGAGTTGTTCCACTATAGGAGCCCCAGGAAGTACTCCTCCATGAGCTAAGTGTCACATCCTGACTTATCCTTAAGAAGGAAGAATTGATTAGGAAATAGGACCCGTGTTAAAATTCTAGTGTGTGTGTGTGTGTGTCTATATATATATATGTATATATATATATATATATATATATATGTATATATATATATGTATGTATATATATGTATATATATATATGTATGTATATGTATATATATATATATGTATATATATGTATATATATATATATATGTATATATACACACATATATATATACATATATATATATATATCTCTATATATATACATATAGATATATATACATACATATATATACATATACATACATATATATACATATATCTATATTTATATATATATATATGTATATGTAGATATATATATGTATATGTATATATATGTATGTATATGTATATACATATATATATATATACATATATACATATATATATACACATATATATATATACATATATATATACACAGATATATATATACATATATATATATATATACATATATATATATATATACATATATACATATACATATATATATATATATATACATATATATATATATATAATGCTTAGATATTATTTTTATTATAACTATTGGAGAACTAACACATTTTCAGATTCATTAGCCAAAGATCGTAGAATCCTCCTAATCCAGTCACAAGGAACATTATAGTGGTATCAGAGCATCGATCTTGCTATATTGTATACAAAATTTCATGAAAAGCTATGAGAGAAGAAACAAGAATACTACCATGAATGAAATGGCCAATAAAATAAGAAATTTCATGGAACAAGCTAATCAAAATCTCATGAGTCAAAATGAAACATTAGATAAATCCAATCAAAGCCTTCTAAAATATTTGTAAAAAATTGGAAATTCTATTAATAACCTCAAGAATAACTCTTCGCATGGAAGAGATATAAGTTCAAATGAACCAAATATGCATGAATTATCATCTTCTTGAATACCAAGATCACCCTTCTTACCAAGAGAAGAAATACCAATGGAAGAGGTAGAAATAGACCAACCCACCAATAACACAGTAGATAATGCCAGAGCCTATGCAAATCTTGAGCCCAAAATTAGGGAACTCATAAAATTTTATGAATTTTTTGAGGGTAAAAAACATGAGGCCCCTATAATAACAATAATACATACAAATAAAGATCTTAAACACAAGGTAAACAAAGTGATATTACCAAATTTTGATGGATAAGGAAAAATGACAACCCACACATGGCTCCAAAAACTAAATACCTATTTTACTCTTAGTATGATGACTAATGAAGATTTCCTTCAATTCACCATACTCCTCTTAGAGGGAAAAAAACATGAATGGTGGCACAATGGGTTCATCTCTCTAGGCCATTAAAATATAACTTCTTACCAAGAATTCTCTCAAAAGCTTATCAAATGATTTGAGTGAATCAAACATGGATGGTACTCTAAAGAACTAACCCATTAAAAAACAACATGGAACAATAGAAGAGTTTTTGAATGAGTTCCAAAAAATTTCAGTCATGGTTCTCGACTTATCCCAAAGAAAGCTCACATACTTTTTTTTTGAAGCCCTAAAAGATTCTATTAAAAATATAGACAATCCACTAGAACCTCAAATAGTGGCAGAAGCCATTCAAAAGGCTAGAAAGCTGGAATCTAAGGTATCCAAAGAAATATTTAGAACATGTTACTTTTGCAAAGAACAATAGAATCTAGGACACCAATGTCAAGGTAAAGAAGCTAGTGAGAATAGGGATGAATTATGTTAGAAAGGCTTGTGTTTCAAATGTAAGGAACCTTGGGAATGGGATCACAAATGTAAAAAGGAAAAATTACATGTAATGGAAGAAAAAAGTGAGGATGAAGAATTGAATAAAAGAATAAAGGTGGACAATAAAGAATTTGGGACACTAGCAATGATCACCACAGAAAGTGGAAATTTTTTTTTTTTTGTGTCAAAGGAACATTAAAAGGAAAAAAGGTGGTTACATTAATAGATTCAGGAGTCTCATAACTTCATTAGAAAAGACTTAGTAGCAAGAAGGTTAAAAACTCAAACATTTAAAGGCTTTAAGGTAATAATGGCAAATGGTACTATAAATCAATGCATGGAGACCATTCCCCAATTAGAAATTGCTCTAAGTAATCACACTATAAAAGCATAAATTTTTTTGTTGTGAAACTAAAAAATGATATCATCCTTGGAATGCCTTGGATTGACTCCTTAGGGCATTTCACTATAGATAACCCAAATCTAGAAGTATGTTTCAAGAATAAAGGAAAAGATATAACATTAAAAGGAATACCTAATGAACTTCACAAAGTAGTGTCTTACATAGAATACAATGTATCCTTAGACACAATAAAGGAGAATGGATAGCTAAATTTATGGTTTTAGATAAATCCCCCATCAATGAACTTATGATACATTCAAATATATGTTCCATCTTGAAGAAAAATGAAAAGATCTTTCAAGATATCCCTCTAGGTCTACTAACCAAAAGAAGCTTTAAGCATTCCATATAATTAGAGGTTGGATTAAAACTAGTCATAACCACCCCTTACAGGTACCCCCATAAATAAAAAGATAAATTTTTTAAAACTATTAAATAATTACTGGAAATAGGACACATTTAAACCAACAACAACCCATTTGCATCCTTAGTAGTTCACATCAAGAAAAAAGATAGAACTATGAGAACATACATTGATTATAGGGCCTTAAACAAGAATACTATTAAGAATAGATATATCCAATTCCCAAGATAGATGAGTTGATGGACAAACTACATGCTGCTTCATATTTTTTTAAAAATGATCTAAGATCTAGATATCATGAAATAAGAATGAGGAAGGAAGATGTCCCAAAAACAACATTCAGATGCCATTATGGGCATTTTAGATTTCTAATACTCCCTTTTGGCCTCACAAATGCTCTAGCTACTTTTGAATAATGTATGAACCATATTTTTAGGCAGCAATTAAGAAGGTTTCTCATCATATTCTTTGATAACATAATCATTTATGGTAAGACTTGGGAAGAACATTTGTGACATATCAAAGAAGTCCTAAATAATTTAGAAACAAAATCATTATATGCCAAAATTTCAAAATGTGAGTTTGGACTGAATGAGATTCTTTACATGTGGTATAAGATTAATGTAGAGAGTAAGTGTAGATGAAGAAAATATCAAAGCTATTAAAGAATGGCTGAAGCTAAAAACCCTAACTCAACTCTAGAGATTTGTTGCATTATGTTGTTATTATAGACAATTTGTAAAAGGGTTCTTTAAGATCACTGCCCCCTCATAGAATTAACTAAGAAGGGTTATTTTCCATGGAATGAGAAGGCTTAATAAAATTTTGAGCAATTAAAAGAAACTATGATTTCATCTTCTATTTTAGCCTCACCTAACTTTTTAATGCTATTCGAGTTATAATGTGATGCATTAGGGGAAGAGAATGGAGAAATCCTCAACCAAAAGAAGCATCCAATAGAATTTGAGAGTCACGCACTTACAGAAGAAGAAAGACACTATTCCATATATATGATAAATAAATGTTATCCATAATGCATGCTTTAGCCAAATTTTGACAGTATTTGGTTTGTGGGAAGCTCATTGTTAAGATAGATCATAACAACCTACATTTCTTCTTGAGCCACAAAGATCTTATTGATAAAAAACAAAGGTGGGTAAGTAGGATTCAAGCATATGAATATATTAAAAGAGTAAATAACAGAGTTGTAGATGCTCTATCTCAATGTCACCATTTCAATATGATTACATGTATTTCAAAATAATGGAAAAGAGATATCATCAATGAGTATGCAAGAGATCTTGAAGCTAGTGAAATATTAGAAGAAAAAAATTGAAATGAAGATTTCAAAATTTAGGATGATATTATACTTTATAAAGGACGAGTGTTTCTAATCCCTCAGTCAAAGATTCAAAATGGAATCTTAATGGAGTATCATGATAGTCCTTTGTGCATCAATCAATGGTATTTCAAAACATATAAACACATAAGAGAAAAATTCTCATGGAAAGGCATAATAAAGATGTTCAAAAATATGTACAAGAATGCATCACATGTCAACAAACTAAGGCAAAAAAAACACATCTAGAAGGACTACTACAACTATTACCCTTTCTTAATTAGAAATGGGAAAGAATTTTGATGGATTTCATAACCAGCCTACCCAAAAGTTCAAGGGAAGAATAGTATTTTTGTAATGGTGGATAGACTCACCAAATATGCTCATTTCTTTCCAGTTAGCACTGATTCATCAACACATTAGATAGAAAAACTATATTTTAGAGAAGTATTTAGGCTCAATGGACTTCCACATAATATAATTAGTGATAGGGATAGTAAATTTATTATCCAATTTTGGCAAGAGATATTCAAGCTAGTAGGAACCAGTTTAAGCCCTAATATGAGTTACCACCCCCAAAAAAATAGGAAAAGTGAATAATAAATAAATGATTAGAAGGATACTTGAGGAACTATGTGACTAGAAAACAAAAGGCATGGATCAAATGGATACATTTAGAAAAAAAATTCTATAATACAACCCATCATATGTCCATTGGAATGACCCTATTCAAAGCTTTATATGGCTATGAGACACCTACATTTGGGAACTTGATACTATAGGAGAACTGAGTACCAAGTGCTTAAGAGTTTATTCAATAGAGCACAAATACTGTAAAAACTCTTAAGGAGAATCTACAACAAGCTAAGAACTAACAGAAGACTTAAACTAATAGAAAATGCATTGAAAGGACATTTAATGTTGCGGATTTAGTGTTCTTAAGATTACAACCATATAAAAAAACTTCAATTAAAAATAATGGAGCAGAAAAATTTAAAAAACTATTCTACTGACCATATTGGGTAACAAGGAAAATTGGAGAAGCAACATATGAACTACAAATTCATAAAGTGATAAAATATAAAATATTTTCCATGTCTCACGACTTAAGGAAGTATTGGGGAAACAAATAAAACCTTTTACAAAATTACAACCATTAGATGACGAAGGTCAACTTGTCCTAGAACCCAAGGTTATTCTAGATACCCTAGAGAAGAAGCTTAGAAATAAAACTATTTTTGGGTATTTAGTCCAATGGAAGAATCTACCCAAGGAGGATGCTACTTGGGAGAAGGACAAAACTGTCAAATTGCTTGCATGTGGACAAACAAATTATGTGGGAGAGACTATAATGATCCTCAACTAAATGAATTACTTATAAATGAATAATTACTTCCTCCAAATTTTTAATAAGTGTTTACTATTTGATTGTCATATTAAATAAAAATATATAAGTGACATTAAAAATTCAATATTCATATTAATAAATAAATATTGAAATTTAAATCCTAGTCATGATTCATGTTAATCAAAAAAAGAAATATTACTCCTTATAATATTGTTAGAATATATTTTAATGAAATTGTTACATAAACATCAATGATATTAGAGCAGTGAGGGACATGTATGTCATGTGTGATTGATACTTTTGAGCCAACTCTAACAAAGATGATGTTCCTAGTTGGCCATGGTTGCTTCCAAGGATCTCCTCATTATTGATGATATTAGAGCAGTGAAGAACATATATGTCATGTGTGACTGATAATTTTGAGCTAACTCTAACACATATATCATTTCTTGTTGACCATGGTGGTTTCTCAGGATATCCTCATTGGGCCTAGTCCTTCCTAATTTAGATTCTCTCTAGTTGGGAGAGAAAATCACTACCCCTTCAAACTCTTGTGTTTTGTTTGTTGAGAAAGTGCTTGGCAATCCTTTATCCCCACCCTCATCAAATGGTTTAAGTTCTTGCTTGGTCTCTGGCCATGCTATCTCTATTCTTGATGAGATTATTGATGCAACAGTGAATGATTTGGGGCTTTCCCTTGTTGTGAAATTCCCTTTATTGAAATCTTTTGTGGAAGAACTTAGATATTGAGTGGTCTCGATCTAGTCCCTTAAAGGGAGTAGTAAAATTAATGCCCTTTTTAATAGCTTTTTTGTGTTTCCCTTTATGTGCCAAGAGGACCTCTCTAATGTCCTCACAAATGGACCTTGGACTCTAGGAGTGAATATAAAAAATATCCTCAATATTCATAAGTGGAAACTATTGACCTATTTTCAGACCCACTTAGCCCAACAATTATGTCCGATCTGAGAGATCTCCAATGGGATGGATTTCTTGCAAAGGGATAGCATCACATTTGTTGGCAAATAAATTTTCATGTTTTCCCAACCCTTCTCCCTAGCTGATTGACTTGTAAATCTAATGACTCTCATGTTTTCACATACCATCTCAACATCTACCTGAAAGTGCAAGATGTTGCCACATTTCTAGTTTTAGGTTGGCTCATGTTGTGAAGATCTAATGGCTCTCATGTTTTCACATGATATCTTCTCATCCTCATGAGAACATGTGACACTATCATGCATCTTGATTGTAGTGTTTCTTCATGCTATAGTGCTTCTTTGATGCTCCAAAACCCAAAATTGTGCCATGTGTCTTTGGGTGGTCATGTCCCATCTCTAACATTTCATTCAACCCAATATGCAGATGTGCATATCAATGGTACAAATTCAATGAAAGATTAAAAGATTGTTGTCCATTATATCAAACAAAAAAACACATTGATGACTCCCATATTTTCATGGAGTATTAGCTCAAGCTCACAAAAACATGAGATGATGCCACATATCTTCATATTGGTGTTCTAGTATTATGGAATAACTAGGTTTTTAAAGGTAGAACTAAATCCCTAATCTATCCTAGAAGTTGACAAGGTCATCCAAAAAAAAGTCCACCTCTTTTTTGCTAGGATTTGTGTCAATATGATAGTGAATCAAGTTCTTCCTTTAGAGATCACTATTGATTCCAAGGTGGGTTCCTATGTCTAGCCCTTGTGCTATGAAAAAGAAGATCTATTATTCTTAAGGTGTAAAAGGTTTGGGCATTTAAATGTGATAGGTGCATCCAAGTTGTCAAAGTTAGAGCCTCCTTTTGTGGTCCCATGTAATAGATTTGGGAAATCTAATATCCCTTCTATGTAGAAGGTGAACCCCACTGTGGACCCATTTAGGAAGGAGGGGATGAAAAACCCCCAAATCTGAATCCCAAGGTTATGGAGTTTTTCACTACAATAGTTGGGGTGAAATTGTGATGGCAATTTGTGATGATGGTGTAATTTGTGGTGATTTTCATTTTTTTTTGCAATTGTGCCCAACTCCATTATAATACTGACATTGGCATCATAATTGAGACACCTACATGAGTATAAATAGAAAAAATATATATGACATAAATCATTCCCCATTTATTTTGATTGTGCAGAGCTAAATGAAAAAGAGGGTGGAGAGCTTCGAATGAGGCTGGAGATCTCTAAGTGTTGTTGTACCCTTATCATTGGTGTATTTTGTTATTGTGATCTTTGAATTTTGTTTCTGTGCCCTTGCTCTATGATTTCATTGCTATGATCTATGCATTTTGTTTTTGTGCCCTTGCTTTGCGATTTCATTGTCATGCCCTTGTGATCTCTACATATTGTTGTCTTATCCTTGCTCTATGATTTTGTTGCCATGCCCTTGCTCTGTGATTTTGTTTCCATGTCATGCCCTTGTGATTTCCATGCCTTTTCTTTGTGATTTTTTTATCATGAGCTAGCATTCAAATTTTCTTCAAGGGCTATGTAAATGCTCATTTATTTTCCTTCTTAACATGTATCTATTTATATCTCCTTCTAAACATGCATATTTAGAGATGTTTTTTAAGGTGCTTATTACATATTAACACAATAGAAAAATTGATCCAATTGCATACATATTCCATAATCCAAATAATAAAACAATAAAACTCACTCAACCTATGCTAAGTGACTTACCTCAAGATCCTCCACAAAAATAATGCAAACTAGGAAAAATGGGTAGAGTTTGCAAGAAATTTTACAAAAACATATCATAGCAGATGTTTTTAGAAAGAAACTAGCCATAACCTAGTTAAATGGGTCTAGTTGTTGATTTTCTATTTGATTACAAATTCCTGTAGAACTATCATCAGATTAAGTACAGTAAAAAGAACAATTAGTTATTCCTAGCTAGTAGGATCAAATATAGTTTCCTAAGGTGATAAAATTGCATATGTAAGGAATTGAAGAATAACTTAAGTGAAGAGTTGAGTGTAAGGAGTTGTTTCTAGTTGTTGTTTCTGCCATGTAGTCTATTTCTAAAGTCACTCCTTCTCCTTCTCTTTCTAAATCCATTCCTTCTCCTTCGCTCTCATGCCTTAAATTTTTATTATCAAAATTCTAAATATTTGCCTCTACCTTATCTAATATCAACTTCACATTGTGTTGTAACTCTGGCATAGGTGTTTGATCATCGATAGCATTTATTTTAGCATTTTTTTTTTCATGTATGTATGTATATAAGTATGTATGTATATATTTATGTATATATGTAAGTATGTATGTATGTATACATACATACATATAGAGAGATCTTGTGGATTATGGATTATAAACAAAAAAGAAAAGAATACACAACATTATTCATTTTCCATTTATTTTTATTGATTGTGTAGAGCTGCATATGAAAGAGGGTGGAGAGCTCCAAACAAGGGTAGAGAACTTTGAATGTTGGTGGAGATCAGGATTTTTATACCTTGTTGTGCCCTTTTGATCTTCGTGCCCTTGCTCTATGAGTTTGTTCAAGGGGAGAAGAGGTACCTATGTAAATGTTTTTTTTTTCCTTCTAAATATGTATCTCTTCATATATAATAGCTTTGGTTAGATTTAGGGACAACTAATTATGATGATTGTATGCATATGTGCATGTATGTACATGTATATTAGTTCATTATGGCAACTACTTTACATCCATACATACACACTTACATAGTACTTATGCTAAATCAAATTAATCATTCATGTCTTGTATTAACACAAGTAATTATCCTTGCATTCAATTGAAACTATTCATACCAAACTATGCATGTAGAAATCTATACTTACGTATGTTGGAAATATAAGAGGAGTAACTGAGAGGGGAGGGGTGAATCAGTTACCACAAAAATAAATCCTAGATCCCTTAGATGTCAACATAGAACATAAACTTCACTAAAAATATTGATGCTTGGTAAATACATAGGCACTTAGTTTACACTAGTAATTGTTGTAACTTGATAAGCACTAAAATAGCAACTATAACTCAACAAATGCTTAACATGTAAATCTTAAGATATTATCAATGATTAACCTTACCTAACTTAGTTACATACACATGAAATAAATAATATGAAAACAAGTGACACCAAGATTTAATGTAGAAACCTAATTTGGAAAAAACCACCATTTGCAACTCGTTACTCTACTTTGTGTGCAGTGGCGACAAGTCTGGGTAAGAAGAGAAATGAGGAGATTATGTCTCTAGAAATTGTTGGGGTGGGGAGTCCAGGAGGACCAAGTAAGAGAACTAGGTAGAGCATGAGGAAAACGGCCAGTGACGCTCTAGAGGCTCCTACTTTAGCTATGATTGATGTTATCAAGAGTGTTGCAGGAGGTAGGTAAAGAGGTGGTGAATACCATTAAAGAGTTGTTGTAGGTGTTGGTCATGGTTACTTGTGTGCTAGTTTCTAGTCCATGTAGTTTTTCTAGTTTTACATTTTATTATCCAACTTTGTTCAAACTTTAGGTTCCAGGTTCTTGTAAAACCTAGATGTTTTTATGTTTGGTTTAAACTTGTCATTTTAGGTCCATGTAAAACCTACTTTGTTTGTGTTTTTTGCTATAAGTTTAGGTTTTAGGTCCTTGCAAAACCTAGTGGTACTTAATGCTTATTTCTAGCTTTTGTTAGAGGGTTTTAGGTCCCTTCAAAACCTGTTTTTACCTTAATCTAAAACTAGTTACTGATTTTCACTCTTTTGAAGTGAGCCCTATTTGGAGCCAACCCTATCAAAGGTTACAAAACACATTGTTAGGTGTGACCCTTTTAGAGGATTTAATCACCTTGTTAGGAGTGGCCTTGTTAGAGGTCTTTAAACACTTCAATCTAGAAATGCCACCTTGTTAGAGGATCTACAAATAGCTATTAAGCCAACTCTATCAAGAGATTTAGATCACTGCTATAATGGTTAGAGAGTAACAATGAGATGAACTAATTTTTGATGCAACTAAATTGCTAATTATAGTTCTCAATTCTGACTTGTATATTTGATCCTTTCTAATTAAATGTATCTTTGCAGCTCAACAAGGATATTTTTCTTATCCTTCTAATTTTCTTCCTCTAAGCATCTTCAAATATTCTATTCACTTGCACACATTCAATCCTCAACTTGACCTTATATTTATATCTTACACATTTTCAAGTTAGCTTGAATACAACTTAGAATACGGAATATTCATCTCCTTAGTCAGCTAGAACCAACAAACAAATCCATTGAATTCATTATGCCAAAACAAAAAAATCCTTCCTTAGTTGACCCTATTCGGTAGACACTAACTCTAAAATGATTTTCCTCTGTTACCTTAGTGAAATCAATTAACACTATATTTCCACAAAGTTCCTTTGGTAACTGAGTGAGATTGGTTCAAACTAGTTCCATCCAACATTTGCTTCATTAACTAAGTGAGCTCAGTTAACACTCAACCTTATGCAAACTTCTCTTTGTTGCCCGAGTGAACTCGATAGACACTATCTTCTAAACTAGGAAAACTCTAGAATGCTTGGTAGACACAAGATATTGTATTCATCATCTGAGTGATCTTGACATACACTGACTAACAATGATATGACATTTTGTGTAACATCAAAGATAATACACAATTACTCAATTATTTTCAACGATCTCCCTCTTTGGCATTGATAGCAACACAACATGTCATTATTCAATGAAAATTTAGAGAAAGAATAAAGTAAGGAACATATCCTTAGTTTTATTCTAATTCTCATCAATGAGAACTCCCTCTATGTTCAATTTCTCCCTCAATTTGCAAACTCTATCTTCAACATCTTCTTCCAATAGTGAACTCTCCCTTTATGACATCACACCAAGTTCTTTGTCTTTGATATCTTCAAACAATTTTTTTGAGATATTTATACTCTCCTTCTTTAGAAAATTTTTGTGATATGACATCAAACTCTCCCTCTTTGACATCTCATGCAAAAGACAATAGTCAATAAATATTAGTGTACCTCATGTACTAATTCATATGCAATATGCCCTTTTCAATACTACATCAACTAATTGATCTTCAATATGATCTAGTTGATGCATTACTAAACTTCATTTAGTGAGCTTCAAATAGGGGGATGACACCTAAATTATCTCTTAGTTACAAAAATGCATCCTTAATTAAGTAATGGCTTAGTGAATATGTCTACGATTTGTTCTTTAGTATTCACATATTCCAATCTTACCTCTTTGTCTTATACCAATTCTCTCAAAAAATGATATTTTATAGCAATGTGCTTGGTTTTGGTATGCATCATAGGATTCTTTGATATATTAATTACACTAGTATCATCATAGAATATAACCATTGGATCATTGATTTCTATCTCCATAGTTGCCAATAGTTGCTCGAAACAAATAACATTGGCTCAATTAATTATTGCTGCCACATATTCTGCCTCTAGTGTAGACTGAGAAATATAATTCTACTTCTTTCTTGCTAAGACACTAGTCTTTTACCAAGAAAGAACACTCCACCATTGATGCTCTTCCTGTCACCAACACTTCCTACCCAATCAAAATCAGTGAATGCTTTCAAATCAAAATTATCTCCTTTCTTGTACCATAATCCATAGTCTTAAGTACCCTTTAGATACCTCGTGATTCTCTTGATTGTCATCATATGATTTTCTTTGGGATTTTTTGAGAATCTTACCACCATACCAACTGCTAATGCTATAGCAGACCTTGTGTGCACTACATATTGTAATTTTCAAGCATTGATTTGTATGTGGTTTGATCTATCTCTTTGGAATTATCACTTTTGGAAAGCTTATGTCTAGTAGACATAGGTGTTCCAAGTGGTTTTGAATTTTCCATTCCAAACTTTTTTAGCATCTCCTTGATATATTTGGGTTGAGTAATGTAGATACCATCTTGTTTTTCTTGATCTACAATCCAAAAAGGAATTTTATCTCTCTAAACATAGACATCTCAACTTCTTTACTCATCTCTTCTAAAAATGCCTTGCATAAATCATCATTTCCCATAAATAAAGTGTCATCTACAAAGATTTCATCCAACACAATCTTCTTGTCTGGTCCTTCTTTGATATATAGGATAATGTTATCATTTGTTCTTTGAAAACTAATCATTATCAAGTAGTAATGAAGTCTTTCATACCAAGCTTTGGGAGATTGCTTGAGACCATACAATTATTTGTGTAATTTATAGACCATATCACTTTGCTAGGATCCAAAAAACCTTCAGGTTGTTCTATGTAAACTTCCTCTTCAAAAATTCCATTCAAGAATGCAGATTTTACATACATTTGATAAACTTTAAATCCTTTGTGTTCAACATAAGAAAGTAAATTTCTAACACATTCTAATCTAGCAACAAGAGAAAAAGTTTCACCATAGCCAATACCATTTTCTTGAGAATAACCTTTGCATACTAACCTTGCTTTGTATTTGGAAACTTCTCTATCTTCATTCAACTTATTTATGAAAACCCACTTTATGCCAATTACATTTTATCCTTGGGTCTAGGAACAAGAATCCAAGTCTTATTCATCTCTAACTATTCTATTTCTTTATTCATAGCTTCAATCTAGCTTTTATTATCCAAAAAATCTTTTACTGATCTAGGTTCAGATTCAGTGAGAAAACATGTACCTTTCATTTTGTTTCTTGTCATTGTTCCATCTAACTTGTCTCTAATGATTTAATTAGGTGCATGGTGCCTTCTAACATATCTTGCTAACATAGGTACTTTGGATTTATAATTTTTTCCACTGACCTTGTCACAATCTTCTGTATCAAGCTCGAGTCCTACTATCTGTGACTTAGGTCCATCAGACTTAGTTTTCTCTGGCAATAGCTCAGTAGCTTCTAACTATGACTCGAGTCCTTTAGACTATGACTTGAGTTGTACTAGTTGTAACTTAGTAGCTTTTGGAGATTTTTGGGACTCAAGAGGTGAAGTTTATTGACTTCCAATTTGATTTGACAATGTATCAAGTTCATAGTAGACAAACTTCCTGTAATCATTAGGTTCTTTGCTACTCTCCTCTTCACCCTTTTCTATAAACTCATCAATTTTTACATGTGCACATTTTATGATCTTATGAGTTGAGAAATTCAAACATTTATATGCTTTACTTCTATAGAAGTATCCTAGCAATATGTCTTCATCACCTATGACATCAAATTTACCTTTCCTAGATTCCTTGAAGATACAACATTTGCTACTTTCAAGTAACTTACATTAGGTTTGTAGCCATACCATAGTTCATAAGGAGTTTCATTTGAGTCTTTCCTCAACTATACTTTGTTTGAGGTATGTATTGTAGTACCGATTGCTTCCTTCTAGTATTTGATTGCAACACTCTTTTCTACCATTAAAGTTCTTGCACAATCCATGATAGATTTGTTCTTTCTTTCAGCTATACCATTTTCTTTTGGTGTACCAAGAGCTGATACTTGTCTCTTAATTCCTCTTTCAATTTAGAATTCATTGAGCTCATTGGAAATGAGTTCACCACATCTATTTGATCTCAAACACTTCAGCTTCTTTCTAGCTTCTTTCTCTACTCTTGCCAAATACCACTTAAATTTTTGAAATGCTTTAGACTTTTCTTTTAGATACATTACAATCATCATTCTAGATTAATCATCAACAAAAAGAATAAAATACTTATCTCCACTATAGCTCTCTATTCCAATAGGTCCACATACGTTTGTGTGAACTAGCTCCAAGACTTCTTTAGAATGATAGTCCTTGTTTTTGAAACTTGGGAAAATCTTACCAATTTGACAATTTTTGCATAGACCTATATTAGGTTTCATCAGACTAGGAATACCTCTTACTCTTTTCTTCTTGCTTATTTTAATTAGATGATCAAAGTTCACATAACATAAACTTTTATACCATAACCAACTTTCTTCTACTTGAGAAATAAAGCATGAACTTTCACTGAGATTTAGGTGGAATAGGTTACCATTTGTTTTTTTGCCAGACCCAACCAAACTTCCTTTTCCATCCAAAAACTTTTCCTTCCCATTCATGAATTCTACCTTGAATCCAATGTTATAAACTATGCCACACTCAGTATATTATGCTTCAGTCTTTTAACCTAATAAGCATTGTCATATCTAAGTTCATTGGTTAGTGAGGTACAACCTTTTCCCTTTATGCAACATGGTTCATTATTTCCAAATCTCACACTTCCACCATCATAATGTTCCATATATTCTCAGCATCTATTCTAGTTTCAAATTTTAGTGCCTTGAAATTTGTGATGCCCGCTCCTTCTTCCAATTATTTAGGCCTTTGCTCGAATGTGGGTGTAGGCTTGACTAGTATAGGTTCCTGCTTACCTTTTTTAGTTCTTCTTGTGAATACTGCAATAGGCTTCTTCGTAGGTTTGGTAATTATTACCTTACCTTTCTTTTTCTAAGGTTATTCTTTTTCTTCTTCTCCTCCTTCCTCATCATCTCCTTCATCCTCACCTTTTCATTTTGTTAACATAAGAGGGCCGGATATAGTTTACAATTTTTCTATCTTCCTCTTGCCTTTGCTTATGGCCTGTGGTAGCTTGATTACGAGCTCAATTCTAGCCTTTGCTTCATCATAGGCTCCAAAAATTGGTTTCCTTGGGTCTCCTAGCTCATTTACCAGTGCTTCTATGATGTCTTTGGCTTCATCAATATTTACCTCATAGGGAAGATGTTTTACCCATGCAACTCAGGGTCTGACTGCCTGGATGTACACCTTATCATAGTCAACCATGAAGCATACATCATCTCTATAATCTTCAACTAACTTTGGTGGAATCCAAAGCCTGTTATTCATTCTCTCCTTGAAATGTTCAAAATAATTGTCCATGATGCTATCAAAATTATCATCCATCTCTGCTACAAACTCAATTATTTGATACAAAATTGGAATGCCTTTTCTCCATATGACAGTTCCTTTAGATGGAAAGAATTTTTGAATGTAGGAAAATAAATAGATCAAAAGAGAACTGAATTTACAAGAGTTATTCTTGAAAGTCCTTATACTATCCATATTTTTATTCAATTGTTTCAGCAATACTTCAAACAGATCAAATTCAAGGTTTTTCTTTACAATTTTGAGGGCCAAATCCACAACTTCACAAGGTACACTATTCAATCTACTAGAACTGTATAATTTATATGCAATTACATGAATGCAAAATCTTAGTTCGATAACTAATATAGTGTTTACCTTTAAACCTCTACCATCCCACTCGGCTAGGGTTTTGTTCTGTAGCTCCTCTCAACCTAGGGTTTTGGTGGCTTTTTCTTTATTGAGTATAGGGAGACTCATGATTTTGTGAATCATCCTCTTTTTTATTAGCACTAGATGCTCTAACCATAATTGTCCATTATGCACTTGACTCAAGACATACCTAATCCATTTAGTTTGGAAGTTTCTAGGCATATGCACGATATGAGTCAAGCCTTTGGTTTCAAGATGCTTGAACTTAGGTTTCAGAGAGCCACCTACACTCATTTCACCTAGGGCACTGTCCATCTCTAGGTGTCTAATTTCTTGAATAAAAAACTTGAAATGAGTATGAATATCATTGATAAGAAGTACCTTAGGTGGTATTTGTGATTGAGCTCTAGTTGGGTTGACTGATTGTGCAACAGCCAAAACAATCTTGAAGTTGGGTGCTTTCCATTATGTACCCTTTATCAACATTTTTGAACCTCTTTTCACCTTGGTGCTACTAGTGCTTGCGGATGCCATAGCTACTCGGTAAGTATAAGAAAATCTTGAACAAATTCTTCGCTTGAAAATTGCTTGAAATTTCTTGGGATTTTCTTTGGATTCACTAGAAATATTTTAGCTCTGAGTATTCTTAAGTCAAGGTGAAAATGAAATTGAATTCTGCCCTTTTGATGGAAATACTATCATTAATGCTTGATACAAAGGTAGATGAGATGACATAGTGCTTGTCAGTCTGTCATCGATCTACTCGATAAAAGCTTTACAACTCGATGATCAAACAAAGCTTTTGGTTACGCTCGACCTAGCTTGGTAAGGTCTTTAACCAACCTTGCTCGATAGATGCAACATGGTGAATGATAAATTTTCTTTGGTCCTTGTATCTAAAATACTAATTTTATCATTTGGACTCTTTCAATCTAGAATTTCTTGAGATATGGCTTGATGATGCAGTTCTTGATTCTTCTTAAATCTAATTGGAAATGGTGGAGTCACCCATTTCTTGAGTGACATGACCATCATTTGAACTGTCTTGCTCGGTAGATTTAGGAATCCATTGTTGTCTCATCTGCTTTTGAATGTTATTAGCTTTAGCTTTCTTTTCATCTTCAATTCTTCCAGTATTCATGCAATTCTTGGCTATATGACCAAGTTTAGTACATGTGTAACATCTTATAGTTGTATCCTTCTTTCTTAGGTGATGTCTTGCATAGTTTATCCCAATGTGTCCATATTCTCCACAGTAGTGACACCTACACCAAGTATTGTAGGCCCAACCAAATATTGCTTTGATAATTTGTTCTGTTGGATTGAATATTTTTTATTTGCATTCAGATGCCTTGTGACCTTGTTTCTTGCATTTGTAATATTTTCCTTCAAATTTTAATTTTTCTTTGCATTCATTAGCTTTGTGACCATGTTGATTGCAGTTGAAGCATTTACCACTGAATTTTGCCTTTCCATTACTCCAACATTTGTTTGATGTATGACCTATCTTGCCACAATGATTGCAAGTGGGTCTTTGATTCCCTTGGGCACCTTGTTTGGAGGATTCACCTTTTTCCTTGTATCCAAGACCGGTTTTACCCTTTTTTCTATGAAGATTCTACTCATTTTGTTGATTCAATCTGTTCATGTCGGATTGAGATTTCATCATTCTTTCATTGACTTGCTTTTCAGTGATCAAGTCATTTTCCAAACTTTCATTGATTTATCTCTCAGATCTCAGATCACTTTGTAAGCTTGCATTGATTTGTCTTTTAGTGATTAAATCATTTCTCAAACTTTCGTTCTCAGATCTTAGATTCAAAATTTCTTCATTTGCATTAGATAGTTGACCTACAAGATTTTCATGCTAAAGGAATTGATTATTTCTTACCTCTAAGTCTTCATTTTCTTTGTTTCTCTATTCCAAAGCTTTGCATAGCCTGATTGATTAGATTTCTTGTTCTCTTTAAGCCTCCTTACTTCTTTCTGTAGAGAACCATTCTTTGCTAGGAGTTCTTTGATTGCTTTATTAGCTTCATTTGAACTGCTTGATGGTAAAAGGTCTTCAATAATTTCTTCAACATACTGATGATCATTCATTTGTCTTGCAAGTTCCTTTCTTCTTTTTAGAGATTAAGAAAGACGCTCCTTTGCTTCTTTGAGTTGAGCCATGGCCATTTCTAGATCTAGCTTTTCATTTTCAATAGATTTGTCAAATCTAAAGATCTCCATTGTCCTTGATCTTTGGTCAAGCTATCAAAATTTTATCCTGAGAACCACAAAGCTCTGATACCAATTGTTGGAAATATTCAGGATAAGATAGGTTACTAAGAGGGGAGGGGTGAATCAGTAACTTATAGAACTTTTAAATAATTTAGGATTTTAATCATTCACCATTCATTTATCTAATCTACTACATAACTGAAAGAACAAATATTCATTGCACACGTACACAGAGATTTGGTAACCCAGAAACCTTCCAAATAGAAAGTAAAACTGGGGGTTGGATGATGCCCACAAAACTTCAATACTACAGTATAAAGTTGGCCTGTTAAGGCTTATAATGATCACTTCTGGTGATCTACGCTGTTAGGAGCAAGTAGGACTGCTAGATCCACCTTATTAGAGGATTTACAAACATACAATGAAGTATGCACTCTGTTAGGAGATTTACAAAAAGACTATTAAGTCTACCTTGTTAAAGGATTTATAAATTGATTCACCTATTAGGATGAAGTAGTGGATCTACTTACAACTATTTGCTAATAATATTCTTTTTACATTGATCACCTGATGTGATAGATATAACTTTTCTGCTCCTATGTTGACCTGTTGTATTCCTTTTATTCTGCTGCTGATTTTCAATATCCTCTTTTTATGCGAACATTAATTTCTTCCTTTATATTTTTTTTTACACACACATCATATATATTAAAAATGATTACATATATACCATTCCATTATTTACAAATACAAGGTTGGTCAAAACATAAGTGAACAAAACATTACTGAGTCAGCCAGATAGTAGAAAACTCGGGTTCCTCAAGTTGACACGGTGACCTTCTAATACTCAGCATCCACTACATTACTTGGCATCATCATGCACTTGGTAGAAGTAGAGGCTCAGTTCATACTAGTCACACAAAACTGCTTGGAACTTGGTAACCATTGCTGACTCGGTAGATATAGTGTCACTTAGTAGAAACTAACTTCTTCATTTACCTTGCTTTGCTTGGTGAACACTATGTTCTTCATTTACCTTGCTTTTCTCAATAAACACTGAGTTCTTAATTTACCTTTCTTTTCTTGGTGAACACTGAGTTCTTCATTTACCTTGCTTTGCTCAGTGAATACTGAGCTCTTCATTTACCTTGCTTTGCTCGGTGAACACTGAGTTCTTCATTTACCTTGCTTTGCTTGGTGAACACTGAGTTCTTCATTTACCTTGCTTTTCTTGGTGAACACTAAGTTCTTCATTTACCCTCCTTTGCTTGGCGAGCACTAAGTTCTTCATTTACCTTGCTTTTCTCAGTGAACACTGTTGAACTTCTCATTCACTCGGTATCCTTTGGAGTGCCCGATGAGAAGTGTTTACATGTTGATCTTATAAGGTAACCACTAAATACTCGGCATACATTGTAGACCAAGTGATGAGCTAGATAAGCATTTAAAATTGAATAAGTGTTTGCACTAATGAAAAACATATCATAATTCCAACATGTTTTCACCTTTGACTTCTCTGTTTGGGCACCTTGAAACAATGTGTCCAACTTCTTCACAAGACAAACATATTAGAGGGATTCTACATTTATACTTTCCTTTGCCTTTGGGATACATTCTTGCAAGGAATTCTTTAATGGCTTCAAGATCACTATTAGAACTATCTTCCTCTTCACTTTTAGATTTTTTTCTTTTAGACTTTTAAGCTTTATTCTTAAGTGATACCTTGGCTTCAAATCTAGACTCAAGATTGATAGAACTAGGAGTATAATTATCATAGTTATCTAGTTCAAATCTAGTCAATCTTCAAAATAGAGCATCCAAAGTTATCTTGTTATTTGGATCACATCTCATCTCTTGAATAGTAGACACTCTGATTGCATATATAGGAAGAATGGTTATGAGTACCCTTTTGACCATGATTACATCTTCAATTGTTCCTCGAGAGGCTTTGATAATACTGACATTGGCTTTGATTCTCTCAACATATTTTGCAATGTTTTCATCCTCTCTCATTTTCATCTAATTAAATTGACCTCTCAAGTTTTCTACCTTAACTCTTTTTACATTATCATCACCTTGATAGATATCCTTTAGTTTGGTCCACATTTCATGAGTAGTAGCACATCCTTTGACATCATCAAACTCAACATAGTTGAGAGCTAATTCAATGTCAATCATCATGATGTTATGATTTTTCTTTTTGAAAATCCGTTCTATATTCAATGTTCTAGTAGGAGCCTTGTAAGCATTTTCCAAGTATTTAAAACTTGAATCACGGATGGTTTCCAAGTGCAACTTCATAAGTTCCTATCATGCCTAGAAGTTATCTTTGTTTAGCTTGGGAATATCTCTCTTATAAGACATCTTGATCTTTGGCTTAGGTTCTTGAAACCTTTCTCTACAAGCACCAAGAAGCTTTGATACCAATTGTTGGAAATATAAGAGGAGTAATTGAGAGGGGAGGGGTGAATTAGTTACCGAAAAAAAAAATCCAAGATCCCTTAGATGTTAACACAAAACATAAACTTCACTAAAAATATTGATGCTTAGTAAATACATAAGCACTCAATTTACACTAGTAATTGTTGAAACTCCATAAGCACTAAAATAGGAATTGTAATTTGGAATATTCTTAACATGTAAATCTTAAGATATTATCAATAAATAACTGTACTTAACTTAGTTTCATACACATGAAAGAAATAGCATGAACATAAGTGACACCAATATTTAATGTTGAAACCCAATTTGCAAAAAACCACCAATTGCAACTAGTTACTAATTTTCACTCTTCTTAAGTGAGCCCTATTAGGAGCCAACCCTATTAAGCATTAGAAAACACATTATTAGGTGTGACCATGTTATAGGATTTAATCACACTATTAGGAGTGATATTGTTAGAGGTCTTTAAACACTTAAATCTAGAAATGCCACCTTGTTAAAGGATTTACAAATAACTATTAAGACAACTCTGTTAAGAGATTTAGATCACTACTGCAATGGTTAGAGAGTAACAATGAGATGAATTGATTTCTAATGAAACTAAATTTTTTATTACAAATCTCAATTCTAGTTTGTATACTTGATCCTTTTTGATCGAATGTATCTTTGCAACTCAATAAGGATATTCTTCTTATCCTACTATTTCACTTCCTCTAAGAATCTTCAAATCTTCTATTCACTTGCACACATTTAATCCTCAATTTGATCTTATATTTATATCTTACACATTGTCAAGTTGACTTGAATACAACTTAAAATACTTAATATTCATCTCCTTATTTTGCCAAAACCAACAAACAAATCCATTTAACCCAATATGCCAAAACAAGAAAATCCTTTGCTAGCTGACCTTGTTTGGTAGACACTGACTTAGAAATTATTTTCCTATGTTAACCAAGTGAAATTGGTTAACACTATATTTCCAAAAAGTTTCTTTGGTAACCGAGTGAGCTTGGTTAACACTGGTTCCATCCAAAATTTCCTTCATTAACTGAATGAGCTCAGTTAACACTCAACCTTCTGCGAACTTCTCTTTGTTACCCAAATGAACTTGGTAGACACTATCCTCTAAACTAGGAAAACTTTGGAATGCTCAGTAGATACATGAAACTTTTTTCATCATCCGAGTGAGCTTGACATACATTGACTAGAAATGATATGACATTTTGTGTAACATCAAAGTCAATACACAATTACTCAATTTTTTTCAAAAGCATATTATATTATCTCTTGGTGATAGAGTAAAGATCTCATGCATAATATCATCTAGGTAATGATTAGATGCATTCATATTAAGTCATAGTAGGATCAATCAAATGATCCATTTATGTTACTTCATACTTGTTTTATTGAACATTTTTTTTAACAAAATTAGTAATACTAGAATTATACAACTATATCTAGTACTCTTGTTTATTTTTATTTAATCATATACATTTAAGACTATTACTTTTATTAAAATTAGATTGTATATATGTTATCACTAAAACACAAATATAGATCTTCGATAGTTATCTTTTTAAATTTCAAGCTCTCCATATTTAACGTAAAGGGTTTCCACTACTGGATAGTGCAATAGCTACAATGTGGAGCTACATAGCTTATGGATTTTTACAAAAAATTATATTTTTATTATATTTTTTTCCTTCAAAAATATTATAGGTGGATTTTCTTCTGATTTTCCACACAATAATTTATCGCTTGTCATTTGAGGTAATTTTCTATGCTGAGATAGAGACATCTATCATAACGATGGACATGCCAATTTTTACCATCCTACTTTGAAAGCTAATTCCCTTATCAAATTAATGAAACTACTTACAACTGATACCTTGAATTTTTGCAACTTGCCCAATCAACCATTCACACAACCATCTTCCTCCTACCCCACAATAGAATGCAACCCTTGTTTGAGGTTCATATCTTAGTCCCTCTTGGGTTTCCAACCCCATTGAACCTATTTCAAAATGGTTCCATTGGTTCAAGGAGGTTCATATGTTTGATAAGTTCATTGTCCTAGCTAGTTTAGTGGTTTCAATGTTTAGAAGGCTCTTGGCCTGGATCAAAGTACTGAGATTCAAAGATTCTATAATTTAGATTGAATATGCATTTCAATTCTTTGTTGGGGACATAATCATATTTTATTCCTTAATTTTGGATGCAGTAACGAGGGTTTTAGCTTAGGCCATGGGAGAGCATTTGAGTTGTGAATATAAAATAAAAAATATTTGAGCTAGAAACAACATCTAATCTTTTGTAAGTCTCTCTCCTCTAAAGACACAATACATGGAGCCATTATCATCATGAGTACACTCATTCTCCTTAGATGAATTCAATAAAAACTATTCATACCAAACTACATATGCAAAAATCTATACTTACAAATTATATTATCTCTTGATGATTGAGTAAACATCAAATACAGTTTTCCAAGGTGAGAAAATTACATATGTAGATGTGTGTATGTATGTATGTGTATATGTATGAATGTATGTATATATGTATCTCTAGATCTCTAAATTTCATTGTCATGCCCTTGTGATCTTTGCATCTCATTGTCATGCCCTTATGATCTCTGTATATGTATGTATGTATGTATGTATGTATGTATTTATATACATATATACATATGTATATGTATATATGTCTATATATACATACATACATATACATGCATATATACACACACACACACACATATATATAGACACATACACATATGTGTGTGTGTGTATGTCTATATACACATACATATACATAAAGAGAAGCTTCTCTAATAACTTTCTAGGGGATATATAAAAAGATACATGTTTAGAAGCAAAAGAAAAGAACATTTACAAAGGTAACTCTTCTCCTCTTGAAGAAAATTGTAGAGCAAGCACTACTACATTTGAGCTCGAATTACACCACAAATTGCAAAAAACAAGCATGAAAATCACCACAAATAATACCACTATCACAAATTGCCATCACATTTTGACCCCAAATTTTGTAGTGCAAAGGGCATAGAGATCACAAGGGCACAATACATAATAAAATTGTAGAGAAAGGGCATGAAGATCACACAGGCGCAACAATGAAATGTAGAGATGACAAGGGCATGACAATGAAATGAAGTGATCACAAGGGCATGACAACGAAATCTTAGATCTCCACTGATCTCCACTAAGGGAACGATAAAGAAATGTAGAGATCATAAGGTCATAGAGATGAAATGTAGTGATCACAAGGGCACAACAATGAAATCTCCACCAATATTTTGAGCTCAAAGCTCTCCACCCTCATTTGAAGCTCTCCACCCTATTTCATGTGCAACTCTCCATAATTAAAACAAATGGGGAATGATTTATGTTGTATTATATATATACACACCTATGCCAAAGTTACAACACAATGTGAAGTTGATTATATATATGTATATATGTATATATACATATACATATACATACATACATACATACATACATACATACATATATATATATAATCAACTTCAGATTGTGTTGTAACAGTGGAAAAGGTGTATGATCCTTGATAGCTTTCATTTCAATAGTTTAGTATTCAAGTTTTCAAGTTTCTTCTTCATTATATGTTTGGTTTATCAATGATTTCCTCTAGTTCAATTATAGTGCATCTCAACTAGCTGCTCTGATGATGCAATCACCCATCTATCTCCAGATTATGCAAGCACTTTTTGTTTTACATAATCTAGATAGATATTGAGAGTTTCATAACCATAAACTTGAAGACCATCATGTGTGTGTCCCAGCAATGGAAGACAAGAATGTGACCATGCATGTATTGGTACACTCTCCCTATGAGGTTCCTAAGTATCTATTGCTGCTATTAATTGGGGCATCACTATATGATCCAAAATATTATGAAGTAGTGAAGCTAGTAGTAACTTCTCCCATGTCTCCAAAAAATGTAGTATAGGTTTAGGACCCCTTGGCTCCTAGGAATTTGTAGCATAGGTTTAGGGTAGTAACTCCTTAGAGTCAGCTCTTTATTGAAGTTATACACTCAACCAATTTTACATTTCAATAAAGGATCCCCTTATAGAATGAAGAATCCATACTTGTGGTTTATCTTAAGACATTTTGGTAGATGCAACCTAGTCTACCTAGCTTTTAAAAATAGAAGGCTAAACTTTGAGTTTCAACATTAGCTTGACTGGTCTATTTAGACCCATTGATTATTTTCACAATCTTTTAAACATAACTATATAACACAAAGGTTGCACAAGGTTATTACAATATTGTAATTATAGAAAACCACTTGATTCACCTGAGTGGGTGTATGATGGCGAAGAGCTATATTGGGTGAGTAAATCTCACTAGTAGTTATAAGAATACAACTACATCAAAATAATTAGAAACTATAACTACATATTCATTAGAGTGAGTAGTTCAAGGGTCTTGATCCTATGGATATAGGTATGTAGGTAGCTTGGTAGGTAGAGTAAGCCTCTAGCGTGTAGGTGCCTTGGACATAGTTAGGTAGCACTTAACTATTTTAAGACATTATATGTTAACTCACAAGGATCATTCCCTTGCAAAATCCTCTACCACAATGACATTACCTCTAAACCATGCAAAGGATGTTGAAGTGGTTCCCAACCTTAAAACACTCGTATAAGAAATGGCAAAGAAAATGCAGATGCAATGCATATATCACTATTATTTATGTATACATATGTATGTATATATATATACATATATATGCAATCCATAACCTAGTTAAATGGGTCTTGTCACTGATTAGCCAGGTTGATTACAAATTCCTATAGAACTGTCATTAGATTAGGTAGAATAAAATGAACAATTAGCTGGTCCTAGCTAGCAGGATCAAATACAACTTTCCAAGGTGATAAAATTACATATGTAGATGCATCACTTGAATGCTAGGCATGGAGCGCCTTTCCCAATTTATAATGAATGGTTTGATATAAAGGCTCCATATGCTGGTCCAACAATGGAAGCCAAGGATGTAACCATGCATGTATGTATTGACACACTCTCCTTGCGAGGATCCCAAGTATCTACTATAGTTGTTAATATGGGCATCACTATATGATCCAGAATGTTATGAAAACTCCTTCCATGTCTCCAAAAAATGTAGCATAGGTTCAAGTTCCCTTGGCTCCTAGGAATTTGTAGCATCTATTCTCACTATTGGAAGCCTAATTTCAGTAAAGAGTTGAGTGTAAGGAGTTGAAGAAGCAAGTTATCCTTCTCTATAAATGCTATAATCACAAGGCTCATTCCCTTGCATAAGCCTTTTCCACAATGGAATTACCTCTAAAACATGCAAATGATGTTGAAGTGGTTCTCAACCTTGAAACACTCTTATAAGAAATGACAAAGTAAATGTAGATGTAATACATATATTACTATTATTTATGTATATGTATGTATGCATTTATGTATGTGTATCATCATAAAATGGAAGCACTTCCATGTTAAGAGTGTTTAGTCCTCCAACTAAATGGTATGGGGTCATGTCAAGTGCCTTGAATGGGTCTTTGCATGGATCTAGTGATTTCCCCCCTATTATGCTTCTCTTTCCTTATTTCCAGCCTCTTTCTAACAACTTTATCTATGAAACTAATAACTTTGAATTTCCAGGTCAAGGAAGACCTTGATGCTAACCTAGGTCAAGGATAAGCTCAACCCTAACCTAGGGCAGGTTTGACCTCGTCCCTGACCCTAGGTCCAATCTTCAAGTTCTAGGAGTTTTCGGATATCAGGCTTTAGAATGTTTCATTTTCTTGCTTCTAAGTTAGCTATTTTTTATTTTAGAATGGTAGACTCTTAAATTGCATTTAATCTAGGTCCATTTCTAGGGGTTAAGGTTAATTGGGATTTTATTCTCCAGTATTGGCCTTCTCTAGAAATTTGTACCCTAGATCGCTATATAAGGAAGCCTCCTCCTCTCATTTCCTCTAACACAATCTAACCCATAAGCTAACTAGAAGGAGAGAAAACAAATGATATCAAACAATCCATTATTTCTCAGCAAGCATTCTATCAAGCATTTTCAAGGAAGCATCCAAGCCATTGTCTCCATTCAAGTTCTTTATTGAAGATCAAGGATTCAAGTATTCAAGGTTCATTGTTCAAACCCTACATCTAACCATCATAGTGGTGTGATCTTCCTTCAAGATCCTTTGTTCATCTTCTAGATATATTCATTCTTCTCTCAAGGTGGATTCCAAGCATATAATCATGGAAGTTTTGATTTACATTTGCTAATGGGTATGTGCAGGATCATGGTGTGCCAAAAAGTGGCGATCTAAAAAATATGTAGTTCTGAAATGCCTCAAAGAATTTCAAAATCTATTACCACCTTTTTCCCACCCATCCTGATACTAAATGAAAACAATTAATACCTTTATAATTCCTAATATATCTTTCAATACCAACCTTATATGGTCATCTTTAAAACATCTCGAAAATGTGTTTTTGGCATGTTCTTATGTGTTTTTTACTTCAAGCATGTAGCTGACGACTTTTTTTAGACCAAAATTTGATGTAATGAAAAGGGTTTCTTAAGAATGTTCTTAGTTTTTCATAAATGTAAGCTTTGTCAAATTACGAGTTTAGTAAGTAATTATTACTTATTTTCTAATGGAGTTAGCTACAAAGTGTTAATTGACATACTAGTTGAAAAATAGCTATAACTTTCAAACCATATAAGATTTGTGAAATCCAAAAGATGCGTCACATTCTATGCTTTGACTAGTATAAGAAAAAGAAAAGAAAAACTTAATTTTGATTTTTTTTGAACTAGTTAAGGTGGTCAGACACGAGAGTTTTTTAATTCTGAAAACAATATAGTAGAAAATTCATAATTATTTATTTATTTGGAATAAAAATTGCCAAAAATATGCGTCACATCCAGTCATGAGTCTACTTTTTATATCTAAAATTATATTTAAAAATATTATCATTTGATTATGATTAACGTGGTCAGACATACACCTACTTTTTGTTTTCGCCCTGAAATTTTTGTAGTACTGCATTAAAATCCAAACTTTTGACCAATCAAATAATTTTTTCTCTAGATAAGGCCTTGTATTTTAGAAACTAGATTCAATTTCCTACAGATTATTTTCTTACAAATTTTAGATATAAAGTACAGAACCACTTTGAAATTATGTCTCAAGTTGGTATAATCCTGATTTGCTGGTTTTTCACTGCCACTTAAGGCCATAGTTTGGTACACCATGATCCTGCACATACCCTAATGTTATATTCAAGCTTTCATATCAACATACTTGTTTACATTTCAAATATAATTGCATATCTATTGAATATCATAGCTTCATTTTAGATTTACTTCTACTACTTGCTATCATTCTCTATTTAAATTTCATTATTTAGGTGGATTCCAAACTAAGGTTTGACCAAGGTAAACCCCTCATCCAATTAACAAAATCATTTTTCTTGGAGATACAAGTACATGACAGTGAATTAAAGTGCAGATTTGGATACCTTTTTTGTCAAACTTGCAAGATATTCCATGAATAGTTTTTCTATCAAAGCAGTGCAGGTCGAGGTTAAATTTTTGGGGTACAATTTTACCCCAAGGTAAGATTATGCCCCACTATTTGGGTCAAGGTCCACCTACCCTTAGAAGGACAAAAGTTTTCTGGGTTTTCTTAATCTTGACATTTCCTATTTGGAGCAAGTTGTAGAATTCCCTGAAACCATACACAAACATAAAAAATCATCATTTTCTAGATTCACTCTACTTTGAGGTTAGTATTTGTCTTTTATTCATTCAAGGTTTCAAGTACTAATTTTCTATAGTAGATTATATGATTTCCTCCTTTCTTCATATTCTTCATTGTTTGATTCATTTGTGCATTGATCACTTCCTTGTGGTTAATCAATTTGGATCATTCCTTTTGAGAATTAGGGTTAAGGATATATTCTATATTCTCCCTCATATCATATTCCCCCTATACACATATTTCTCTCAATTCATTTTGTTGAACTTGACACGCTTACCCCCTATCTTTTGTTGAATTAGGTGCCCTATTGTGTTTTGTGTTGTTAAATTTCATTTCATATTTGTTAGGTCTTTTCTTGTACTAAGATTAGATTTAGTTTATGCTCTTGAATTTTAAAATTAAAAGATACAAAAAATCTATATATTCAATAAAATAAAATAAAATATTTCTTGCATTTCATTTACTATGAAGATTATTAAGATGATTTGGTGTGTGGTTATGTTCCTTATTACCCTTCTTTTAGCATATCTTTACCATACGTATAATGTTTATGAAAGTATCATTCACTTTATTATATTGATGTTCCTTCATTTTATTCTTTCTTATGCTTTTGTGAATTTGATCAATACTAGTCTTCCTACATTGAAAACTTTCATTAAAAATTCATGTGGTAGGCTTATTATTCTTTTGGATTATGTGAAGGATTTGGTAGATGATACACCATCTCTTAATCTTCCTAATCCTAATCCTATCATTCCTAATCTAATGCTTGATTCTGCATTTGTTAATCCTCGTTCTTCCTATACTTATGATGGAATCAAGCTATAGTTTACGATGTAGATGTGCAAGACTTCTTTCATTTACCTTCTCGTCTAATTCATGATGATATTAAAGTAAAGGGTAAATAAACTTCTTCAAAACCTATTATTCTACCTTATACAACCATTACTGATGAGCACGATAAACAATCACCTCCTATAGAATCTTTACATGATATGTACACTATAGGATATAATATGATAACTAAAAAAGGTTATAAAGGTTTAGGGCCTGGAGTTAGTGAGCATGGTATTAAGTATCTAGTTCATATACCCCTTAAATGAGATTTTCATGGTGTTGGTTGTTCACAATCACAAGTTAAGGTAGGTGATGTTAATCATCACCCTCCTCTTCATAATCTTCTCCCTACACCTACCTTGGATAACCCTAATATTCGTCAAGAGGTGGCTGAAAAGGTGTATGTTGAATTAATGAATTCCAAAAAAGAAATCTTTAAACCTATACCAAAAGATGCCTTATCTAAGTACATATGTCCTTTTCATTATCGTAATACACACTTACTTGCTAATTGTAAACATTTCAAATTATATGTTTGAGAAAGAGCTACTTTAGGAATTATATCTTTCTCTCATGCAGTTTTACAATTTATTTATAATTTTGATATAGGAGATTCCCCTCCTTCTGATATAATATAGATCTATTCTCCTCTTGTCTCTAGATTGGGGCGCAAGAAGTGTATTTCTGTCCAATCTCTTAGGATCCATTAGGCCTTTTATTGGGCTTAATTGGTATTATTATTTCCTTATTTTTCTATGATTTTGTATTATGTTTATAATAATTCATAGATTCTATTCAATATATCTTTTCTAAGACTTTTTTTTTTCAAAGGCATCCCTTGTCTTCATCCCTGAGGGGCAAGGCTCGTCCTTATTTCTCTTTTTCTAGGGAACTAATTTCCTTAGCTTAGTAGTACTTATTTATATTGCAATATTATTTCATCATACTAATAGATGTTTTGACTATGGATAATATTTTTTGTGAGGTTGTTGTCCTAGGTTATCACCTCTTCTTTATGTTACAAATTATGTTCTTTATAAAATCTTACCCTTGCTTTCATGTTAGAGTTATTTTCCTCATTCCAAAGATTCCTTTTCCTCCTCTTTATAAGGGGCTTGATGATTGAATCTTTGTTCCCACTTGGTTTATCTTTGAAATATGATATTTTATCTTAAAGCACTCCTCTATGGTGGGGTTCTTGTTATTAAGATCTCTTTCTTTGAGGATTCTTTTTCCATGAGTGACATATCCTTTTCAAAATTATCTATACTCTTGGATGTAGGGGTCCATATCCATCACTAAGAATATGGTATATATTGTTGTTAAATAGGATATCTTCTTGTATTATGAAGTAGGTATCCTCTTCCTCTTCCTTATCATGTCTAGTAGACAACCATGATAAGGAGGGTGGAATATATAGGGTCTCCCTTGTACTATAGTTTTTCAAATTACATGCTAAATCTCAGAAGCTAATGTACATAAGTTGCTAAATCCTGAAGAGCCACACATTTTTAAAATTTTCAACATGCTAAATCTCAGTAGGTAATGCACATAAGTTGCCAAATCCTAAAGAGACACATTTTTCAAATTTTCAAATTTTCAATATGCTAAATCGTTTGAAGATAACACACATAAATTGCTAAATCTTGAACAGACACATATTTTCAATATGATAAATCTTCTGAAGGTAAAGCACATATGCTGCTAAATCCTAAGGAGACATGTATTTCATGTTCATAGTGATACAAGAATGTGGATCTATGAGTATTCCAAAAGCTATCAGGAGACACATTACAATTGCAAGCATAGTTTATGGGTGAACTATTAGGTTTGAGGACTAGTTGAGCTTTCCCTCTCTCCTTTGGTGATTCATAGTAAGGTGGGCATCTTACTAGGCAAGGTAATCACTTTGTCCTCTTTTCTCTTTTTTTTTTTGCCTTCATGTTAGTAGGACAAGATCATGAACCTATGTTATTTATAGTGTTCCTCTTTTCTTCCTTACATAAGAATTTATGCTTTTATGAAAGCTTTCCAAAAATTAGTATGAGAAATATTTTGTAGCAAGGTTTCTTGTGCTACTTGATTTGGGTTTGTTTTAGTACCAACCCTTCTTTTGTGCTATTTTGGTTTTGTTTTTGTTTTTGCACCCTTGTGTGTGTATGTTGAGTTAGAATCCTTAGCCTGAGGGCTTTTATCCTTAGCTAAGTGTTATTTTATCTCATTGCATATCCACTTGGATCTTTTCTTTCTTCTCCTTTACCAAGATTTTTTATTGATTCCATACTCTTGCTAAAGTGGGGGCTTAATGTATTGTGTCAAAATGGAAGTAATTCCATGTTAAGAGAATTTAACCCTTGGAGTAAGTGGTTTGGGATCATGTCAAGCACATTGAATGGTTATTTACGTGGATCTAGCTATTTCCCCCCTATTATGCTTCTCTTTCTTTGTTTCTAGCCTCTTTTTGACATCTTTATTTATGAAACTGGAGACTTTGACTTTTTGGGTCAAGGATGAGCTAAAGGTTCAAGGTCAACCTCAACCCTAACCTAAATCAAGGATGACCTCGACCTTGACCTAGGAAAGGGTTGACCTTGTCCCTGACCCAGGTCCAATCTTCAAGTTATGAGAGTTTTGGGATATCAAGCTTTAGAATGTCTAATTTTCCCACTTTTGGGTTGACCATTTTAGGTTTTGGAATGGTCGAATCTTAAATCACTTTTAATCTAGGTCCATTTCTAGGGATTAAGGTTAACTAGGATTTAATTCTTCAATATCGGCCTTCTCTAGAAGTTTGTGCCTTGGATCACTATATAAGGAACCCTCGTCCTCTCATTTTCTCTAACATGATATAACCCATAAGCTAACTAGAAGGAGAATGCATGCATGATATCAAGTGGTCCATTATTTCTAAGCAAGCATTTTATGAATAATTTTTAATGCTTTCAAATTTTTGGATTTGATAGTGTATAGTTTTTTTTCATCAATGTTTTGAATCATACTACATGATCCATCATTAGGATGCTAGAGAGAAAAGATTTTTTAAGGAAGAATCCAAGCCATTGTCCTTGTTCAAGTTCTTTATTGAAGATCAAGGATTCAAGCATTCAAGCCTTTGAAGAGATTTAGTTGAAGCATTCAAGATTCATCATTCAAACCCTAGATCTAATCATCATGGTGGTGTGATCTTCATTCAAGATCCTTTGTTCATCTTCTAGATATATTCATTCTTCTCTCAAGGTGGATTCCAAGCATACAATCATGGATGTTTTGATTTACATTTTATAATGTTATGTTCAATTTTTCATATCAACATATTTGTTTACATTTCAAATACAATTGCATTTTTTTGAATATCATAGCTTCATTGTTAGATTTACTACTACTACTTGCTAGCATTCTCTATTTCAATTCCATTATTAAGGTTGATTCCAAACTATGGTTTGACCAAGGAAAACCCCTTATTCAAACAACAAAACTATTTTCTTGTAGATACAAGTATAGGAAAATGAATTAAGGTATAGATTTGGATACCCTTTCTACCAAACTTATAGGATCCACGAACACAATTTTTATCAGACAGGTCAAGGTTGAATTTTTGAGGTATAATTGTTCCCTAGGGCAAGATTGTGCCCCACTATCTGGGTCAAGATCAACCTTCCCTCAGAAGGACAAAATTTTTCTAGATTTTCTCCATTTTGAATTTCCAGTCTAGAGCAAGTTACAAAATTCCCCAAAATTGTACATAGACATTAGAAATCATCACCTTCTAGGTTCACCCTACTTTCAGGTTAGTATTTGTCTTTTATTCATTTAATGTTTCAAGCACTTATTTTCTATAGTAAATTGTAGTGCCTACCCTCGTTCACATCTTTTCTGGACATTGTTGTTGTTATTATTAGACTATGATGGACTATTTTTATGTTGATGGATTAATGCTATTGCTTTCAGACTATCAGACATTATGTTATCGATTCAGTGGTTATATGATGAGGTCATTTAGACTTTACATTTCATGCATACATGATGATCAGTATACTATTTTCAGCTATGGTTGATGATTAGTTAATGGTTATTATCTCATGTGTTTTATTATGGATACTTACCCCATACTTACATGTGTATGGTGTGCATGTTTTCTTATTGTATGGCGTTTCTGATGTGGTTAAGGAAGGGAGTCATAGTCACCTGCTTAGTCGGGATCTACACGATGCACCACTTCCTGCCATTGTCTGTTTAGCTTAGCATTATATATTGTATGTATATGCATGGTTTTTTTGTAGGTTGCAGGTACCAGGTATTGACTTCCTTGCATTGCTAGGATGAGCGTACCCTATTATACTATCTCAATGATAAGAGAAGGGAGATAAATTCTCAAGTCCAAATCCTAAACCCTTAAACCAATTGTCTTAGTGAGGTAGGACAAGTATCTGGATATTTTACCCACTGAATGTGTCAGATGACATGATTCATGATTTTTAACCCTTTAGACTAATTTTGAGTGATTTTCTCTATGATGGGTTTTCATATTTTATCTTGGAGGTCTATGGTGAATTTTCTATTAATTAAGTCTTAATAAATAGATTTAATTAATAAATTAATTATTTGAGAAAATTAATATAAAATATCATGTTATTTGATATTTTGAATTATTGAGGAAAAAGAAAATAAATAAAAGAAAATTAGAAATTAAAATAAATAATAATAATAAAATAATAATAATAAGTAATAAATAAATAATAATAATAAAAGTTATAAAAATTAAAATGAAAGTTATAAAGATTAAAATAAAAGTTATGAATATTTAAATAGAAATTATATAAAAAAAGTAAATTGGAGTTATAAGCTTGCATGGGAGTTAACGCACTTTTCTATTTCTCATGTGTCAACAACACGGGGGTTAGTGCATCAATTAAGCACATGGTGTCTACAACCCTATGGCTCATCTTGAAGGTCAAAAAATACCCATGCTTAGTTGGTGACACCTTCCAGCTGTTTCTAGAAGCATTCTAGATGTTTCCTGAAAGCTCTTTATATTCAGGTATTCATAGAGGCTTAGACATAGGGGTTGGAGTGCAAATTGGAGCATTGGAGGACTCGAGAACTCTTAAGAAGGGAGGAGCTTGGTCTGTGGGTTTCTGAGGAAGAGCGAATTAGCATCAGAATCTGGGTAGATTCTTGTGATTTTACTTATGCTATTTCCACATCATGCATTCCCTGTCTTCTTCGTGTCTTCCATATGTCTTCTGAGGAATTTCATAATTATTGTGCATTCTCAATATGGGTAGTTAAAATTTATTTGAGAATCTTTATATGCATAGATCTAAAAAGAATATGGGGGCTAGGGTTGAATTGTAGCCAAAATTCATTAGGAAATTATTCAGAAAATTTAGAAAGTAAATATTTATAGGAAACTCATAAAATTATATATATATTCTTTGCAAATATATATATATATATATATATATATATATATATATATATATATATATATATATATATATATATATATATATATATATATAATTCAGATCTACATTTTCGCATATAAATATATACTGTATAAAGTTCTACATATATTTATATATATATATATACACACATATATATATATATAAACACACACATACATATTTATATTTATATACATACATATGTATATATATATATATATATGTAATTAATTGGAAAGCCAAGCGAATTATCACAGTAAAAAATCATTAAAACGCATTGCGATTGCGTTCGGGAAACATTATTAAAAAATGTTATATTAAAAAACATTTTTTAAAAAAAAATATATACATATGAATATGAGGGCGGGACGGAATATCCCAACCCCGACCACATATGCTGCAAGTCTGCAGACGTAGAGTACCTGCACAACCGTAGCGTACTTGTGGCTCGCAGGCTGCCCGTGTTACAGCGGCATGTTTTTTATATAGTCTGCATTGTATTTGTATAATGTGCGGTTTGATTTTATATTATTTTATAAATTCATTTTAATGAATTTCGTTTATGTTATGTAAATCATTTTTTTTATAAATATTGTTATGATAATTATATATGTATATGTATTTATATATATATATATATCTATAAATAAATAAATATATATATATATATATATATATATATATATTATTAATAAATAATTGATATATTATTTGATGTTTGGAATTTAAAGAGGAATTCTCTAATACAAGATATTTTACAATGGTGAGCAATATAGATTCAATATAATCTTTAATTTGGAAAGATGAATATGGAAAGAATTTCAATTAGTATTTTAAAAAAAAATGATGGGGTCTAAATGGAAATATAAGAGACATTTAGAACACCTAGAAAATTGAGTTTAATGGTAGAAACTTTTATGAAAGCACTTGGGCTAGGTTAAACATGAAGTTTCTCCACTTGATAAATGAATTGGGAATGTAAACCGAGACTTTTACAATTAAATTCAAGTTGTAAATTTAGCAAAACTAAAACATGTGTTGCATTGTGTATTCTTTATGATATTGTTTTGAGTTTTGTGTTGACTAGTGTTGACCAGTTATAGGACGTCTACCAGAGGCTTGGAAGTTATGTGATTTTGATATCATGATGATGTTTTAATCTCGATCTTTATAAATCCAACCATGGTTATGTGATGGAATGCTCTATGTATTGGATATGATTACTGATTTTTATAGTTGAGGTTCTTATGTATGAGACACTTGACTTAACCAATATTTTTGGTCATCGATCAGTTATCCTTGATTATTTTCTAGTCTACATGATGGGACTGTGATGTGGATTTAATCTTGATGATGTCATGATGTGACATGTTTGACTCAACTATTTTTGGAGTCTTTGATCAATATGATTGAGATATATACTTTGGTTATTGAGAACCATTGGATACTTTGATTATCAGTGATACTTCAGTTGCCAATAGAGAGCTGTTGTGTTCATGATTTTCTATGGATGTTTGCTCATGGAGAATTGATGCTTTTATACATATTTGATGATTTTATTATGGATTATCTTTTTTTATTTTGAGATTTATGATTCCATGAGCATTAGGGTAGGATATTTGCATGTAGTGATGGGAAGTGGCTTGCAATGGAGGCCGGGGCTCTAAGAGGCTACCAGGGTAACTCATTGTAAGTTGGATTAATAAGTGATAACATTCACACCTAACACTAATTAAATAAAATAATTAAATTGGAAGATATAAGTTATAAGTTTAAATTTGGAATGTGACAATATTTATTTTATTAATAATATATTTGGAGTTAATTTTTAAATAAATGACTAAATAATAATATTATTAAAGCTAATAAATATTTTAGCAATTAAGTTTTGGAAAATGAAATTTAAAAGTGGAAAATATATTAAAATTATTAAAAGATTCTAGATTTCATGTGCTTAAAATATAAATATATTAAGATTGAAAAGTGGAATTATTAAAGTTAGTGCATGAGATTTAATAAATAAATAAATTAAATTGAAAAGAGTAAAGTAAATATTAAATTAATGATTGTGCTCCATTTTAATATTTTTTTACATAGGAGTTTGCAAATTCTCGAGAGTTATCATGTAGACAACATAGGGGTTTGCACTCTAAGAATGCACAAGTTGTCTACACTTAGAAGTTAGCATTTTATTTGAGCACATGGTGTCTACAACCGTAAGACTTATCTAGAAGGTTGGAGAAGACCCATGCTTGGTTGTCATGCTTATATTCTAGTTGTTTCTAGAGATACACTAGATGCATCTTAGAGGCCTTTGAATAGAGGCTCTCCTAGTGTGTTTTGGCAAGCTTAATGGAAGCTTCAAGCAAAATGGAAGCTTCAAAGCTTACATCTTTTCTGGTCACTTGGAGGATTCGGTTGGCTTGGATCTTGGAAGAATTGCAAATGATGGAGATGGAAAGGATTTTCTATGGACTTCTGAGGTATGGCAAATTAGCATCAGTGTCCAGGTGCACTTGTGATTTTCTCATAATCTATTTGCCCTCTTTCTCTTCCTGTCTTCCTTGTGTGTGTTATATGTGTCTAAATACTCTCTGTGATTGAATCTACAATTTGAAATTGGAATCTAGATATGCTATTTGGTTAAGAAGAAAAAAATAGAAAACCCTAGTTTCAATTTAGGAAGAAAACTAGATCTAAATCAGGTTTGGGTTTGAATTTATATTGTGAAAGTAGATAGACAAGATTTGAAGTTAAAATAGAAATTCTAAGTTGAAAATTTGAATGGTTAGATGTAATCTTTCTATCAAATTATGAGTAAAGAAAAATCTATTAGATAGACTATGGTCATATTGAGAAAAATAATTATTTTAAGAGGAAATTCTTAATTCATCACAAATTGTCCTGTCGCTGCCCCTTGGATAGACCCGAACTCAGTCATTCATAACTTTTTATCGTGAAGGAATTTATTCGATCGCTCTAGTAAAAATTGGCACAACTTGGCCCTCTCCAACATATTTCAATTTCAGCCCGATCCAACAGTTCATTAGGGAGATATGGCCCTCGTACTGGGACTATTTTATTCAAGGACAGATATTTCTCCATTTCCCATAACCAAGAGTTCTTTATGCTTAAACTTCACAAAAATAATATATCAAAGCAATATAATTAGAATTTAATAATTATTTAATTAGTCTAAAAACTAATAAGAATGTTCTAAATGAATTAATAGAGATTTTTAATGGAGAGTTTGTAAATAGAGCTAATGGATAGAGATATTGAATTCAATACAGAATGGATGACTTTTAATATTAATTATTTAATGTATATTAAATATTATTTAATATATATTAAATAATTTAAGAAATGACAATTTTAAATGAAGAGAATGTAATGGTAATGGATTAATTGACATGGAGTTATTATTATAACATTACTATAGGTAGAATTTTTTATGTTATGTATTATTAGATAACTTGTCGACTTACCTTAATGGTGTTAAGAGTTAGTCAAATATTAACTAATGAGTCTATGGAAGGATTCTATAGATCAAGTATTTATAGTTTGATGAGTTCATTATTTATTAATGTTTGTAAGGACTAGCAAACTATTAATAAATAATGGTTTGATTAGTTATCAATAAATACGATTACAGTTAATCTAGTGGAGATTATTTAATGATTAAAGTTTTGTAAAAGATATTAGTTTTTAGTTTGAAGTATGATTTATTTTTAATCAATTAATATTCATTGAGTTGCCAATATAAGTATATTATGCGATTGAGATTTATCTTGAAATAACTATTATTAATATGAGTTAATTAATGAAACATTAGTATTCATAAAGAATGCTGAATGTGATCTATTAATAAGATTCTCAATATAGCTTGTCATTAAATATTTGCAAGTTATTATTTTTGAACTATGAACACGAATATTTGTGTATGGCTGACTTTTAGTTATTAGTCAACTAATATTCATTGGGTTGATGGTTTGGTTGTGAAATTATTAATTAAATCAATTAACTAGAGTTGATAGGATTTAATTAATAATTAAGTTATGTAATGGAGATTTAATTGATATAATTCTTTTAATGAGATTGTAGAAATAATGATATCAAAGTTGATAGGTCTTATTTCGATGACTTGAATAACGACTTTAGATATTTTAATGGTGAAGACTTAGTAATATATAATTGAGAATTATTAGAATAATAAAAGGTCAAGGGTTGTGAACCGATGTTAATTGATCATTCTAATAAAGTTATGATCTCTTATTCGAAGAATGATAATTGGTCCTCTTATAATATAACGAATAATGACCCTAGAAAAGTTGAAAGGTTATTCAATTAGTAATATGGATCTTAGAAAATAAAGCGAATGATTTAATGAGTAAATATTTATCCTTAAGTTATTCTTAGAATGTAATTCTTAATAATTGAAGGATAATGCTATCGAGAAACAAATGGGTCGACTTGTAGGTCAAATGATGAAACTTGAAAGTATACTTGCAAACAAAAAACTAGAAACCTCTACACATTATTCAACTATGTAATATAGAAAAACCAAAACATGTGTTTGCATCGTGTATTCTCTGTACTTCTTGTTTTGGGTTTTGGGTTAACTAGTGTTGACCAGTCCTAGGTTGTTACTAGAGGCTTGAGGGTTATGAGATGTGATGGCATGTTGATCTTATTTGGTCTTGATCTTTATAAGCCTAACCATGGTATGTGATCGTATGCTCTATGAAATGTTTGTATTTACTAATTGTTATTGTGCATCAGTCTTCATGTGTGAAGATGAGATGTATGCGTATGAGACACTTGAGCTAATCATTTTTAGGTCATCGATCAGTTATTTTTGAATTATTTTCTAATCGCCATGATGGGACTGAAATGTTGATTTATTTCTTGATGATGTCATGTTGTGACATGTTTGACTCAACCATTTTGAAGTCTTCGATGAGTATGATTTTGAGATATTCTTGGTTGCTTGTTGAGAACCAATGGATATTGTGATTTATCTTGAGATTGAGAACCAATTGATACTTATGATTATTAGTGATGCCTTCAGTTTCCAATAGAGAACTACTATGGTCATGATTTTCTATGGATGCTTTTTAGATGCTCATGGAGATTTGATGATTCTTATCTTGGAGATTTGATGGTTCTTATTATGGATATTTGATGCTTATATTGTGGATATTTGACGATTTTTTTTATGGATTATCTTTTGGATTTTCTTTCCAATCGCTTGTACAGGACTGTGGTGATTTTATGATTCCATGAGCTTAGGGTAGGTAATCTACTTGTAGTGTTGAGAAGTGGCTTGCAATGGGGGTCGGGGCCCTAAGTGGCTGCCAGGGTAACTCATTGTAAGTTTGGTTAATAAGTGATAACATTTACACACTAAATGGGGATTAAATGAACCTAAAAAGATAATTGTTTTGGTTCTCGCCCATGCCTTGAGTGCTTGTACAAGCTAGGATGGGAGTAGTGAGAACACATGGTTGTGACCTTGCATTCCATAGTATGCCTCATCAGTATGAGAGGATACTAGTGGCTGCATGAGATCAGTATGGACCTGTGGAGTTTAGCTAACTACCAGGGTAACTTGTACGTGATAAATGTGATGACACTTTTCCGCTTGCATAGTAAGTTTCCTACATGTCATTGTTGTGTCTCTAGGAATTAGATGTCAATTTTGTGTGTGTTGGAACCTTTGAGTTAGTATACTTTTAGGATTCCTGGACTATAGAGATTTATAATTTGTGTTTTGGATAGCCTATTTGGGACTTGAGATTATCTCCTCAGCATGGTGGGAGTGGACCACTTAGGTTCCATGCGGTCGGGTGGTAGTGTTTTTCCACTCTTATCATTTGAGATTCGTTCGAGACACCATGGGTGGAGCATTCTTGGTTGGTATTTATCTTCATTATGATCTTAGAGCATTATGATAGGTGATATACCTTATGATGGATGTATTTATTGGTATGTTTCTTATATTGATGATTTGCATATGTTAGATGATGGTATCCTATGCTTTACTTTGCATGTTAGTCGGATGTTTTTAGGAGTGACATTCCTACTATGTTAATACCGATGATCTCTTCGGTGCTTTGGAATGTTACGCATGGAGGGATTGCTAGGATCCACGATGGTCTAATGATGCTATTTATGGTTGGGAGGAACCATGCACTTAGTTATTTATGTTTGTGATATATGGTTATATTTTGTGATAGATGTTTATATCTTTTGTGATGATGTATCATGTGGTTTCATTTATGTTATTGCATCATGGATTAATATTGGATGATGATGTTCTTTATTTACACAGATGTATGTTCTTTTAAGCTTTTTCATACCTTGTTCTATGTATGGTGGATGATTGAGCAATTTGAAAATGTAATTTATGAATGTTGGATGTATCATTGTTATTTCATAAGGATGTGATGTTAGATGAATAGTTAATTTAGATGTAATTCAATGTTAAGGGATCTTTAAAGAATGTAACTTGTTATGTTATGTTATGTTTACTTTCAGTTGGATGTTACTATTGCTTCTGTGAATATTATGAATGGTTTTACTTTCTTGTTTAAAAAAAAAAATTGTTTGGTAAATTTAGTGAAATTCTTTAGATCCTTTGGTAAACATTGTACTTATCATTATTATTTCATGTGGTTGTTGTACTAGATGGATTTATGTTTCTAGATGTAATCCAACGTTAAGGGATATTTAAGAATGTAATCTATTATGTATGTTATGTTTAATTTCAGATGGACATTACTATTGCTTATGTTATTGTGCATAAGTTTTACGTGGCATTTACTTTCATAGGAAAAAAAAAATGCTACCAAACTTAGTGAAATTCTAGGTTAATTCTTTGGATCCTTTGGCAGGGCATTACATTTGGTATTAGAGCCCAAGTTTCTACATTGGGAGCTTTGGGTATTTTGGAACAACTGAAACTTTGAACTATTAAGTGTATCTGTTCAACTCGAAACTAGGTGAACTAAAACACAACTTGAACTGTTACTTGAATATTTTTCATACTTCAACACTTAGTTTTCAAAACTAAAAATTTTAACTTAAACCTAAACATAGAACTAAACTTAGTACCTTGTACTATTGTAGGATGGTATCTGGGACTAGGTCTTCTATTAGAGGCCATGGTAGAGGTCATGGTAGAGGTCGTGGTCGTGGCAGAGCTATCAGTGCCCATGAGACTACCCATTAGGGATCAGCTCATGTAGAGAGTAGGGAAGAACACTCTAGTAGGCAGCAGGAAGAGAACCATAGAGAGGACCAAGCTGAGTCTGAAGAGGTCGGTTTGAGATAGATGATGTAGACTATTCTAGAACATCTACCTCCTGTTTATGAACAGCCCAAAGTGCATCAGACAGAACAAGAGAATAGACCTAGATCTAGAAGTCCCTAGAAGGATCGTCAGAGGTCCATTGTGTCCACTCAGATGAAGGATCTTTCAAGATCCAAGGTTAAGCCTTTCAATGGGAAAGGTTCTTGTTATGTGGCTAAGCAGTGGCTTATTTCTTGACAAGATTTTTTCCATGTAGGAGTTCAACAACAATGTTAAGGCAAGATTTGCAATCACTAATCTAGAGAGGATTGGCCTGATTGCTTACCGCCTTGCTCTACCACCCAGCCTAGCTCGCACTCATGATGTTTTCCACGTTTTAGTGCTTCGGCAGTATATACCTGATATTGTACATGTTCTCAATTGGAATGCATTGCAGGTAGAGGACAGGCAGCTGGCTTTGGAGCCGATTCGTATTTCGGAGCAGCGGGAGTTGACCTTCAGGGGTCGAACCATCGAGCAAGTAAGGGTCCAATGGGACCCTATTGATGATTCTTCAGCTACATGGGAAGATGCAGCCAGATTGAGGGAGTTATATCCCTACTTATTTGTAGGCTTCCAAGAGTAAGCCTAACCCAAGGGGGGGTGGATGTAGTGCCTACCCTCGTTCACATCTTTTCTGGACATTGTTGTTGTTATTATTAGACTATGATGGACTAGTTTTATGTTGATGGATTAATGGTATTACTTTGAGACTATCAGACATTATGTTATCGATTTAGTGGTTATATGATGAGATCATTTAGACTTTACATTTCATGCATACATGATTATCATTATATTGTTTTCAGCTATGGTTGATGATTAGTTGATGGTTATTATCTCATGTGTTTTATTATCGATACTTACCCCATACTTGCATGTGTATGGTGTGCGTGTTTTCTTATTGTATGACATTTTTGATGTGGTTAAGGAAGGGAGTTGTAGTCACCTACTTAGTCGGGATCTACACGATGCACCACTTCCTGCCATTGTCTGTTTAGCTTAGCATTACATATTGTATGTACATGCATGGTTTTTTTGCAGGTTGCAGGTACCAGGTATCAACTTCCCTGAATTGCCAGGATGAGTGTACCCTATTATACTATCTCAATGATAAGAGAAGGGACATAAATTCTCAAGTCCAAATCCCAAATCCTTAAACCAATTGTCCTAGTGAGGTAGGAAAAGTATCTGGATATTTTACCCACCGAATGTGTCGAATGACATGATTCGTGATTTTTAACCCTTTAGACTAATTTTGAGTGATTTTCTCTATGATGGGTTTTCATCTTTTATCTTGGAGGTCTATGGTGAATTTTCTATTAATTAAGTCTTAATAAATAGATTTAATTAATAAATTAATTATTTGATAAAATTAATATAAAAAATCATGTTATTTGATATTTTGAATTATTGAGGAAAAAAAAATTTTTAAAAAAAAATTAGAAATTAAAATTAATAATAATAAAATAATAATAATAAGTAATAAATAAATAATAATAATAAAAGTTATAAAAATTAAAATGAAAGTTGTAAAGATTAAAATAAAAGTTATGAATATTTAAATAGAAATAATATAAAAAAGTAAATTGGAGTTATAAGCTTGCATGGGAGTTAATGCACTTTTCTATTTCTCATGTGTCATCAACACGAGGGTTAGTGCAACAATTAAGCACATGGTGTCTACAACCCTATGGCTCATCTTGAAGGTTGGAAAAAACCCATGCTTAGTTGGTGACACCTTCTAGCTATTTCTAGAAGCATTCTAGATGTTTCTTGAAAGCTCTTTATATTCAGGCATTCATAGAGGCTTAGATATAGGGGTTGTGCTGCAAATTGGAGCATTGGAGGACTCAAGAACTCTGAAGAAGGGAGGAGCTTGCTCTGCGGGTTTCTGAGGAAGAGCAAATTAGCATTAGAATCTAGATAGATTCTTGTGATTTTACTTATGCTATTTCTGCATCATGCATTCCCTGTCTTCTTCGTGTCTTCCATATGTCTTTTGAGGAATTTCATAATTATTGTGCATTCTCAATATGGGTAGTTAAAATTTATTTGAGAATCTTTATATGCATAGATCTGAAAAGAATACGGGGGCTAGGGTTGAATTGTAGCCAAAATTCATTAGGAAATTATTGAGAAAATTTAGAAAGTAAATATTTATAGGAAACTCATAAAATTATATATATATTCTTTGTGAAAAAATATATATATAATTCAAATCTACATTTTCGCATATAAATATATATTGTATAAAGTTTTGTGTATATTTATATATATATACACACATATATATATTTATATACATACATATGTATATATATATATATATTTAATTAATTGGAAAGCCGAGTGAATTATCGTAGTAAAAACACATTAAAACACATTGCGATTGCATTTGGGAAACGTTATTAAAATATGTTATATTAAAAAACATTTTTTTTAAAAAGAATATATACATATGCATATGAGGGCGGGATGGAATATCCCAACCCCAACCACCGTACACTGCAGGTCTGCGAATGCAGAGTACCTGCATGATCATAGTGTACCTACGGCTCGCAGACTGCCCGCGTTATGGTGGCGCATTTTTTATATAGTCCGCATTGTATTTGTATAATGTGCAGTTTGATTTTATATTGTTTTATAAATTCATTTTAATGAATTTCGTTTATGTTATATAAATCATTTTTTTAATAAATATTGTTATGATAACTATATATGTATATGTATTTATATATATATATATATATATATATATGTATATGTATATATATATATATATATGTAAGTATATATATATATATATAATTATTAATAAATAATTGATATATTATTTGATGTTTGGAATTTAAAGAGGAATTCTCTAATACAAGATATTTTACAATGGTGAGCAATATAGATTCAATATAATCTTTAATTTGGAAAGATGAATATGGAAAGAATTTCAATTAGTATTTTTTTTAAAAATGATGGGGGTCTGAATGGAAATATAAGAGACATTTAGAACATCTAGAAAACTGAGTTTAATGGTAGAAACTTTTACGAAAACACTTGGGTTAGGTTAAACGTGAAGTTTCTCCACTTGATAATTGATTTGGGAATGTAAACCGAGACTTTTGCATTTAAATTCAAGTTGTAAATTTATCAAAACCAAAACATGTGTTGCATTGTGTATTCTCTATGATATTGTTTTGGATTTTGGGTTGACTAGTTTTGACCAGTTATTTTTACATCTACCAGAGGCTTGGGAGTTATGTGATTGTGATGTCATGACAATGTTTTAATCTTGATCTTTATAAACCCAACGATGGTTATGTGATGGAATGCTCTATGTATTGGATATGATTACTAATTGTTATAGTTGAGGTTCTTATGTATGAGACACTTGACTTAACCATTATTTTTTGTCATCGATCATTTATCCTTGGTTATTTTCTAGTCTGCATGATGGGACTGTGATGTGGATTTAATCTTGATGATGTCATGATGTGACATGTTTGACTCAACCATTTTTGGAGTCTTCGATCAGTATGATTGAGATATATACTTTGGTTATTGAGAACCATTGGATACTTTGATTATCAGTGATACTTCAGTTGCCAATAGAGAGCTATTGTGTTCATGATTTTCTATGGATGTTTGCTCATGAAGAATTGATGCTTTTATACATATTTGATGATTTTATTATGGATTATCTTTTGTGATTTTGAGATTTATGATTCCATGAGCATTAGGGTAGGATATCTGCATGTAGTGACAGGAAGTGGCTTGCAATGGGGGTCGGGGCCCTAAGAGGCTACCAGGGTAACTCATTGTAAGTTGGATTAATAAGTGATAACATTCACACCTAATACTAACTTAATGAACCTAAAAAGATAAGAGTTTTGTTCTCGCCCATATCTTGAGTGCTTGTACAGGCTAGGATGGGAGTAGTCAGATGCATGGTTGTGACCTGGCATTCCGTAGTATGCCTCGTCAGTATGAGAGGATACTAGTGGCCGCATGAAATTAGTATGGACCTGTGGAGTTTAGTTAACTACTAGGGTAACTTGTACATGATAATTGTGATAACACTTTCCCGCTTGCATAGTAGGTTCCTACATGTCATTGTGTGCCTCTGGGAATTAGATGTCAAATTTTGTGTTTGGAACCTTTGAGTTAGTATACTTTTAGGATTCTTGGACTTATGGAGATTTGTGTATGTGTTATGGATAGCTTGTTTGGGACTTGAGATTATCTCCTCAGCACGGTGGGAGTGGACGACTTAGGTACCATGCGGTCGGGTGGTAGTGTATTTTCCACTCTTATGATTTTGAGTTTCATTGAGACATCATGGTTGATGCATCCTTTGTGATGGTAGATATATATCCTTTTCATTGATGATTAGCATATGATTAGATGATGTTATCTTATGCTTTTATTTGCATGTTAGATTACTTTCTACATATGATATTGTATATGTTAGGAGTGACATTCCTATTATGTTAGTACCAATGATCTCTTTGGTAATTTGGAATGTTACACATGGAGGGATGGCTAGGATCCACGATGGTCTAATGATGCTATTAACGGTTGGGAGGAACCGTGCACTTAGTTTATTATGTTTGATCTTTATGATGGATGTATATGACTTCTATGATGATGTATCATGTGTACCATGTGATTATCTTTACTTTGATGTATCAAGGGTTAGAATAGGAAGATGTACCTTATTATATGTATGTATATTCTTTGAGCTTGTCATACCCTATGACATGTACAGTGGATGATTGAGTATTTGAAATGTAATGTATAAACATTGTACTTATCATTATTATTTCATGTTGTTGTTGTACTAGATGGATTTATGTTTCTAGATGTAATCCAATGTTAAGGGATCTTTAAGAATGTAATCTATTATGTATGTTATGTTTAATTTTAGATGGACATTACTATTGCTTCCGTTATTGTGCATAAGTTTTACGTGGTATTTACTTTCATTTGAAAAAAATAAAATAAAAAATGCTATCAAACTTAGTGAAATTCTAGGTTAATTCTTTGGATCCCTTGGCGGGACATTACATAAATTATAGGATTTTCTCCTTTCTTCATATTCTTCAATGTTTGATTCATTTTTGCATTGATCACTTCCTTGTGGTTAATCAATTTGGATCATTCCTTTTGGGAATATGGGTTAGGGATAGATTCTATATTCTCCCTCGTATTATATTTCCCCCTATATACATATTTCTTTCTATTCAATATGTATGTATGTATGTATGTATATACAATACATAACCCTATTAAATTAGTCTAGTTACTAATTAGCTGGGTTGAATACAAATTCATGTAGAACTGTCATTAGATTAGGTACAATAAAATAAATAATCAATTGTTCCTAGCTAGCAGGATCAAATATAGTTTTCCAAAGTGATAAAATTGTATATTTAGATGCATCACTTGTATGCAAGCCATGAAGCACATTCCCCAATTTATAATGAATGGTTTGATATAAAGGCTCCATACATTGGACCAACAATTGAAGCCAATGATGTAATTGTTGAAAATACTCAAGACTATGATAGGTTATTGAGAGGGGAGGGTTGAATCAATAACCTCTAAAACTTTATCAAATTCATCACTTTATAGCAATATACCAATTATCATTTACTGATCAAATTGCATGCATGAGAAACTGAAAACATAAAACATTCATAAGACTCGAACACAATAATTTGGTGACCAAGAAACCTTCCAAATAGAAAGTAAAACTAGGGTGGGGATGATACCCACAAAACTTCAATATTATAGCATAAAGTTGGCTTGTTAAGGCTTAGATTGATCACTTCTGATGATCTACCCTATTAGGAGCAATTAGGACTACTAGGTCCACCTTGTTAGAGGTTTTCACAAACACACAATAAAGTATGCACTCTGTATAGATATTTTGAGAAAGACTATTAAGTCTACCTTGTTAAAGGATTTAGACTGATTCACCTATTAAAATGAAATAATAGATCTCTGACTTACAACTAAATTGCTGATAGAGATTCTTTGATACTATTGATCACTTTTTGTGATGCATATGTCTTTGCTCCTCCTTTTTTGATATGGCCTTCAATATATACTTTATCTATTGCTTGATCTCATTCACATTGTTACACACTTATGTTCATGAATTAAATATTCACACACATTGGATATGATACAATACATTATATATGCCAATCCAATTTACAAAATTAACAAAGTCATCCAATATACAAGTTAACACCAATTTTACAAAGTCAGCCCATATGAAGACACTTAGGTTCTGAAAACTGACTTAGTGAAGTTTTGATACTCAACATCCACTATCATTACTCGACATCATCATGTAATCAGTAGAAGTAGAAGCTTAGTTGATACTAATCACCTTAAATTAGTCTCGAACTTGGTCTACATTGGTGACTCGGTAGATACTATGTCACTAGTCATAAACTGAATCACTCGATAAACACTAATCATCATATAGCTCAGTTAACACTAGCTTCGTATTCCATGAACTGGTAGCTCAGTAGAAACTACAAATATTAGTAACCACTAGAGTGCTCGAGTTGAACTACTAGACTTCACACAGCCTAATTCTACTTGGTTTGAAGTATTGTACTTAAAACTAACTAAATTTCCTTGGTAACCACTAGAATGCTCAATGGCCTCTAGAATTAGTCTAGAAGACTTGGTAGAAACTATAGAGCTCGGTGGTTATTGAATTACATGGAAAACATTGTAGATTGTTCAATGAGCTTGGTACCCATACAAAATTTGAATAAGTTTTGTCACTAATAACAAACTTGACTGATATGTCAACAACCTCCCCCTTTGGCATTAGTGAAAAAAATACTTATTAGCCAAAAATTATATATATCATCATGTGATACTAGCTCAGTAGGGTATACTATTTTGAGATTTTTCAAAAACAATCTTTGTAAATATATACTATACAACATATGTGCAAAATTCTCCTCTGCTATATACATTTTCTTCCTTTGCATGATTCCCCCTGATACAATATACATAGTGTCTCATTGTACATAGTCTCTCCCCCTTTTTGACAATAATACCAAAGATTTATTCAAAACTTATTTATAGGGAGACACAAAAATGAGATAGAAACTCAGAATGTACCTTAAGTATAAGTGCTAGAGTTTTATCCCAATTCTCTTGTAAAATCTTGCATGCATGGAGAGAAATTTGAACTTCTACAAAGAGTTCTATCATGTGATTTGCAATAGAGAAGTTAGTGTCATGGATCAAGGTTTTTGAATAAACAATGTGTTTCTACATTGAATGCATGATAGGAAGGATCATATCCTAAATATCTATCAATGTAGATCAGATACTTTCTCCTTATCTCAACAATGCTACCTGCATGTTTGACAGAAATTTGATCTTCATAAGATGTGCAGAGCTTGAACTAGAGTCAAGTTGCAATTACTACACACTGGGTTTTAGATCCTCATCAATGTTTTTCAGTTTTCTCTTTATCTCCTTTGTGAACTTGGTAACATCACATAACTTTACAAAAAGTGATGTCACATTGGTGCAAGAGGATTCAAGATTGATCAAAATTGAGAAAAGCTTAACTTGTTGAATGGCAATTTGTTGAGCAATGTGCTCAAGCACTTTATTATCAAATTTCTTTTCTACTTTCTCAATTAACTTATCTTGACCACTAGAGTCCTCATTAAACTTTTGGACTGCCTCTTCTAATTGTGAAAAAATAGGTTGAGAAGAATCTATCTTGATACATATTGCCTTAGACAAATTGTTCTTGGCATCATCTATAATTTTATATTCTCTATCTCTTTCTTCTCTCAATTTCTTCTACTTTTCCTTGTTTTGGAGGAGTTCACCAGCTATATGCATTTGATCTTCTTCTATCCCCTTTCCTCTACTCAAAAATCTTGTACTTAGTTGAGCCTTAGGTTCAACTATCCTTGTACTTAATGCCTTTGAATCTAGGCTGGAAACAATTGTAGATATACTAGGACTTGATGTGAAAATTGATATAGTGCTAATTGATGGAATACTAATAGGAATGCTTACTGAATCCAAAATTGAAGAAGTCATAATTGAAGTATCCATTACTGAAGTAGACAAAATTGTAGAATCTAAAATTAAAGTACTTACTACTAAAGAGATCAAAATTATAGAAGCCATTGTATTCATTTCTAATGATTGCAACTTGGGAGCTAAAGAAGAGGGACGCTACAACTTGGTACATGAAGTGGTAGACGCTTCTATCAATGATGTGCTGAGCTATGTGGGGGTGAAGAGTGATTGGACATTTGAAGTACCAGAAGTTGTCACAATCAAACTTGTTGAAGTTGTCTCCAAGCTTGATGTATCAACTAGTTTTCTTGGAGAGTGAGGAAGTGAGGCAATGACTATAGCTACTATCTTCATAGGGTCAGTCTCCTCATCACCTTCTTTGTCTTCCTTGGTAGCTTCTTCCTCGTTATCTTCTTCAACTTCCTCATCGTCAAAATGTGTGGGCTCAATGTAAGTTTCTTCTTCATCATCATCACTATCATCATTCTTAACATCTACTAGGAAGTCACTTTGTTTATACAAATGATAAACATTCTTCCACATGCTTGTGGCATTCTTAAACACATGCTCTATTTCCTCGATCAAAATTAAACAAGTATTAAATCTAAGAGTCATCTTATCTTCATTTTTCTTTAAGGACTCTTTTACCTCAACATCTGTCATGCTAGGTAGCAACTACTTAAGGGTTTGTACATAAATATCTTTTACTATTTTCATTGCAAAGTCCCATCTTGGCTTTATTTTCTCTAATAATTCATTAGAGATTTGGGAGGCTATCTAATCTAGTGAATACTTCCATTTTCCCATTTTGGTTAACACCGGTTCTTCAACCTGTTTCTTTTTTACATTTAATCTTATTTCATACTTCAAGGATTTGAAGTTGCTTATGCCTAGACCTTCTTCCAATTGTTTCAATTTTTCTCAGAAGGTGGGAGGAGGTTTGCTAAAGACAATTTCACTACCTTTCTTCCTAGACCTCCTTGTGAACATCGAAATGGATGACTTTGGTGGCTCAGTGATGATCACCTTGCTTTTCTTCTTCAAGAGTTCTTCTTCCTTTTTCAACTCATCCTCTTCCTCTTCATCTATATTTTCTCCTTTTCCCTTGGTTAACATTAGAGGTGTGCTTGGTTTTAGTTTTGCTATCCTCCTCTTACCTTTGTTAACCACTTGTGGGAGCTTTATCTCTAGCTCTATCATTGCCTTTGCTTCATCATATGTTCCAAATTGTGATGCCTTTGGATCAACAGGTTTATTAATCAGAGCTTCAATAATGTCCTTTGTTTCATTAATTTTTACCTCATAGGGAAGAGGTTTTACCCATACAATTCTGGTTTTGATTGCCTGAATGTAGACTCTGTCACAGTCTACTATGAAACAATAATCATCTTTATAATCTTCTACTAGCTTCTTAGGTATTAGTGAATCTATTATTCATTTTCTCTTTGAATACTTCAAATTAATTATCCATAATGCTAACAAAATTCTCTCCCATTTTTGCTATATATTCATTTATTTGATACAATATAGGCACATCTTTCCTCCATATTATCGTGCCTTTGGACAAGAAGAACTTTTGAACATAGAAAAACAAGCAAGTCAACAAAGAGCCAAATTTGCAGGGGTTGTTCTTGGAAGTCCAAATACTTTCCATGTTCTTGTTGAATTTCTTCAACAATAGATCTATCAAGTTATAAGACAGAGTATTCTTCACAACTTTGTAGGCTAAGTCCACAGCTTCACATGATACACTATTGAGGTGGCTCGAACTATATATCTTGTGACCTATCAGATGTATTCCAAATTTTAGTTCTACATTAGTTACACTACTAATTTTCATGTCTCTACCATTGCACTCGGCCATGGTTTTCTTTTCTAGCATAGCCTAACCTAGGGTTTTGGTGGTTTTTTCTTTAGTGAGCATGGGGAGGCCGATAATGTGATGGATCATTTTATTGGTAATCAAAATTGGTTGATCAAGCCATAGCTAACCATTATGCACTCAACTTAGAATGTATCTAATCTACTTGATTTGAAAACCTTAGGGCATGTGAGGAATGTGGGTCAAACCTTTGTCTTCCAATTTATGTTTATGCTCGAGTTTGAGAACTCCATTAGCACACAATTCTCCTAGGGCATCATCCATTTCTAGGGTTCCAATTTCCTGAATAGAACACTTGAAATGAGTTCAAATATCATTAATAATGAGTACCTTAGGTGGGATTTTTGATTGAGCTCTACTTGGGTCTAGGGTTTTTGTGATCACAAGCACAAGTTCAAAGTATGGCACTTTCCACTTGAATCCTCAAACCAACACCTTGGACCCTTTATTTGCTTTGCTACTACTACTACTGGATGCCATGATTGCTCGACAAATTATCAAAACCTTGTTGCAAATTCACTTGAAGTCACTTGATCACAATGGAATTTTCTTTCTTTGAAATAGCACTTAGGTTTCATGGTGAAAAATGAAATCAATTTCTTTCCTTTTGTTAAAATTTTTCCATTAATTCTTGGTATGAAGGTAGCTGGGTTGACATCATTCTTGACATTATGCTCGATAGGTTGTCATCCACTATTCTATTAATTACTTGGTGAAGGCTCCACGACTTAGTAGTCATGCATGTCATATTATTCTCGATCTTGCTCGATAGAGTCTAATACTCGACCTTACTCAATAGAGAAGGTAACTTAGTGATAATTGATACATGTCTTCTTCAGTGATCATTTTGTATATTGAATACTAATTTGGATCGTTTAATTGGAACTATTTGAACGTGATCATGATAGTGTAGTTCCAACTCTCCTTTGGAAATCTAGTTGAAAATGGTGGAGTCACCCACTTCTTGAGTGACATGACCATCATTGCTTGAACTAGCTTCCTTAGTAGATTTAGGAATCCATTGTTGCCTCATCTACTTTCAAATGTTATCTACTTTAACTTTCTTTTCATCTTCAACTCTACCTATATTCTTGTAATTTTTGGCTAGATGACCAAGTTCAGTATAAGTGAAACATCTTATGGTGGTACCTCTTTTCCTTGTGTGATGTTTAACACAATTCATTCCAATGTGTCCATATTCTTCACAATTGTGACATCTACACCAAGTGTTGTAGTCCCAACCAAATATTTCTTTCACAATTTTCTTTGCTAGATTGAATGACTTAGTTCTACATTTTGATGCTTTGTGACCTTGTTTCTTGCATTTGTGACATTTGCCATCAAATTTTGGTTTCTCTTTGCATTCATTTGCCTTGTGACCATGTTGACTACAATTGTAGCATTTACCATTAAATTTTGGTTTACCATTACTCCAACATTTGTTTGATGTATGAACTAACTTACCACAATGATTGCAAGTAGGTCTTTGATTCCTTTGGGCACCTTGTTTTGAGGATTCACCATATTCTTTGTATCCAATTCCTACTTTACCCTTTTGCCTATAGAGATTATGCACATTTAGTTGATTTAATTGATTCATGTTAGCTTGGGATTTCATCATTCTTTTATTGATCTGCTTTCTAGTGTTTAGGTCATTTTTCAATCTTTCACTAATTTGCTTTTTAGATCTCAACTCATTTCTTATTCTTTCATTGATTTGTCTTTCCAAATTTAGATCATTTCTTAATCTTTCATTGATTTGTCTTTGGCTCATGAGGAATTCCTCATTTTCATTGGAGATTTGATCCATAAGATTTGCATGCTGAAGGGATTGGTTCTAGATTTCATTGTTTCTTCCATCCATTTCTTCTTTCATCTTGTTTCTCTATTTAAAAATTTCACATAGCCTTACTAATTGAATTTCTCGTTCTCTTTTGAGCTTTCTTACTTCTTCTTGTAGAGAATCATTCTTCTCTAGGAGTTCTTTGATTGCATCATTTTCTTCATCTGGACTACTTGAAGGAAAAAAATTTTCAATTCTTTCTTCAATGTATTGATGTTCATTCATCTGATTTGCAAGTTCCTTCCTTCTTTTTAGGGATTATAAAAGTTGCTCCTTAGCTTTCTTGAGTTGTGCAATGGCCATTTCTAGATCTAAATTTTCATTTTCAATTGCCTTATCAAGTCTAAATATCTCCATATTCTTGACCTTTGCTCAAGTCATTAAACTTTCTCCTGAGAACCACAAAGCTCTGATACCAATTGTTGGAAATATTCAAGACTATGCTAGGTTACTACAAGGGGAAGGGTGAATCAGTAACCTCTAAAACTTTATCAAATTCAACACTTTATAGCAATTTACCAATTAATATTTATTGATCTAATTGCATTCATGAGAAACTAAAAACATAAAACATTCATAACGCTTGAACACAATAATTTGGTGACCTAGAAACCTTCCAAATAGAAAGTAAAATTGGGGTGGGCATGATACCCACAAAACTTCAATACTATAGCATAAAGTTGGCTTGTTAAGGCTTGCATTGATCACTTCTGATGATTTTCCCTATTAGGAGCAATTAGGACTACTAGGTCCACCTTGTTAGAGATTTTTACAAACACATAATAAAGTATGCACTCGGTAAAGAGATTTTGAGAAAGACTATTAAGTCTACCTTGTTAAAGGATTTAGACTAATTCACCTATTAGAATGAAATAGTAGATCTCTGACTTATAATTGAATTGCTGATAGAGATTCCTTGATAGTACTAATAACCTTTTGTGATAGATATGTCTCTGTTGCTCCTTTTCTAATATGGCCTTCAATATATACTTTATCTACTGCTTAATCTCATTCTCATTTGTACACACTTATGTTCATGAATTACATATTCACACACATTGGATATGATACAATACATTACATATATACCAATCCAATTTTAAAAATTAGCAAAGTTGGCCAATATACAAGTTGACACCAATATTACAAAGTTGGCCCATATGAAGACACTTGGGTTCTGAAGACTAACTTGGTGAAGTTTTGATACTTGGTGGCCACTGGAATTAGTCTAGAACACTTGGTAGAAACTATAGAGTTTAGTGGCTACTGAATTACATGAAAAACACTATAGATTGTTCAATTAGCTCAGTAGCCATAAAAAATTTGAATAAGTGTTGTCACTAATAACAAACTTGACTAATATGTCAATAGTAGCCATGCATGTATTGATACGCTCTCCCTATGAGGTTCTCAAGTATCCACTACTACTACTAATTTTGGCATCATTATATGAACTAGAATATTATGGAAACTCCTTAGATGTTTCTAAAAAATTTAGCATAAGTTTAGTGTCCCTTGGCTCCCAAAAATTTGTAGCATCTATTCTCACTGTTGGAAGAATAAATTTAGTGAAGAGTTGAGTGTAAGGAGTTGAAGAAGCAAGTTTTCCTTCGGTGTAAATGCCATAATCATGAGCCTCATTCCCTTGTAGAAGCCTTCTCCATAATGACATTACCTCTAAACCATGCAAAGGATTTTGAAGTGGTCCCCAACCTTGAAACACTCTTATAAGAAATGGCAAATTAAATGTACATGCAATACATATACTACTATTATGTATGTATGTATGTATGTATGTGTATGTGTGTGTGTGTGTGTGTGTCTATATATATATATATATATATATATATATATATATATATATCTATATATATATATATATATATATATATATATATATATATATATATATATATATATAAAAGCCATAACCTAGTTAACTTGGTCTAGTTGTTGATTAGCTCAGTTGATTGCAAACTCTTGTAGAACTATCATCAAATTAGGTACAATAAAATGAAGAAGCAGTTGTTCCAAGCTAGTAGGATCAAATATAGTTTTCTAAGGTGGTAAAATTAATATGCAAATGCATCACTTGAATGTTGGAAATGAAGGAAATTTCCCAATTTATAATGAATGGTTTGATATAAAGGCTCCATATGTTGGCCTAACAATGGAAGCCAAGGATGTTACCATGCATGTATTGGCATGTTCTCCCTGCAAGGATCCCAAGTATCTATTGTTGTTGCTACAATGGAAAAGAAAATTTAGATGCAATAAATATATTACTATAGGGCATATGGAGGACTGCGTCAAATAAATTAAAAAGAAAATAAAACACAACATTAATCATTCCCTATTTGTTTTGTTCAAATTCCATAATCATGAGGTTCATTCCCTTGTGGAAGCCTCTGCCACAATGTCATTACCTCTAAACCATACAAAGGATGTAGATATATGTATTTATATATGTGTGTGTATATGTATGTGTGTCTGTGTGTATGTATGTATGTATGTATGTATATATATATATATATATATATATATATATATATATATATATATATATATATATATATATATATATATATATATATATATAGAGAGAGAGAGAGAGAGAGAGATGGGCAGTGTTAATGTCATTGTTAATGGACATTATATCTCCCCTACATACATACATTATATATGTACATATTGCCCACTAACTCTGCATTATTTGTGTGCAAGATTTTGAGATAAGTAACTTAGCACATGTTGAGTGAGTTTTATTACTTGGATTTTGGAATATGTATGTAGCTAGATCAATTTTTCTATTGTGTTGAGATGTAATAAGCACCTTAAAAAAGATCTCTCTATATACATACATACATGTATATGTATGTATGTATATATGTATATATGTATGTATGTATATGTATTCATGTATGTATATATGTATGTATGTATGTATGTATGTATGTATTTATCAGTGGAGATCTAGGATTTCATTCTTGTGCCATTGTGATCATTACATTTCATTGCCATGCCTTTGTGATCTCTACATCTCATTTCCATGCCCTTGTGATCTTTGCATCTCATTTATTTTATTGTACCTAATTTGATGGCAATTGTACATGAATTTTCAATCAACCCAGCTAGTCAATTACTAGACCCATTTAGCTGAGTTATAGCTTGTTTCTTTCTAAAAACATTTTCTATGATATGTTTTTATATAATTTCATGTGAACTCTACCCATTTTCCCTAATCTACATTATTTTTATGGAGGATCTTGAGGAAAATCACTTAACACCTTATAAAAGATCTCTATGTATACATACGTACATATGTATGTATGTATGTGTGTGTGTGTGTGTGTGTGTGTGTGTGTGTGTGTGTGTGTGTGTGTGTGTGTATATGTATGTATTTATGTATATGTATATGTATGTATATATGTATGTAAGTATGTATATATGTATGTAAGTATCCTTATGATCATTGCATTTTGTTGTTGTGTCCTTATGAACTCTACATCTCATTGTCATGCCCTTGTGATCTCTGCATCTCAATCATTTTATTGTACCTAATCTAATGATAGTTTTACAAGAATTTTTAATCAACCCAACTAATAAAAAACTATACCTATTTAACTGGGTTATGACTTGGTTCTTTCTAAAAGTATCTACTATGATTTTTTTTGTAAAATTTCTTGCGAACTCTGCCCATTTTTCCTGGTCTGCATTATTTTTGTGGAGGATATTGAGGTAAGTCACTTAGCACCTTAAAAAACATTTCTCTCTATATATATGTATATATATATATATATACATGCATACATACATGTGTGTGTGTGTGTGTGTATGTATTTATATATATGTATGTGTGTATGTACCCTTGTGATCACTGCACTTTGTTGCCATGCCCTTGTGATCTCTATATCTTGTTGTCATGCCTTTATGATCTTTGTATACATATGTATGCATATACATATACATACATATGTATATGTATATATACATACACACATATGTGTGTGTTTCTATGTATGTATGTATGTATGTATGTATATAAACAAAGAGATCTTGGCACAATGGGAAAACAATAAAACTAACTCAACACATAGCATGGTCACATATGCGATGGAAATGCCTATTGGTAAGTATATTTCTATTTTCTCTCTCATTTTTCATGTTTTTATTTTACTTGAACTATTATTTCTTAGGGGGATTTTGTAATATTGGATTCATTTTATGTAGGATGCAATGAGGACATTCTTGGATGTACTCATGTTAGATGTATGAGAATGAGTAAAGAATTATGATGAATTGCTTGTGAGCAATGAAGATGGACTGCTCTTGAGAGTGGTAGGAGGTGATGGGTGCATTCCAAGTACTTTAAATTTTGATCCTTTCTTAAATATTTTAGATGTTAATTGGGAATTTAGATGTTTGGGGGTGGGGTGGGGTGGGGAGGGGTGTGGGCCCAAATGAGCTTCTACTCGTGGTTGACCCTGATTAGTAGAGAATATTAAACTACTCTCAAAACCAACTGAAGCTCAACATTAACCTTATACTATTGCATGACAACTAACTGTGTGAATATCTTGGTTTTAGGCAATGTAGGAGGCCATAATTCAATATACAATCTCAATTCATATGCATATGACATTAGGTGCAACTGAAAAATGCAATAGGTTTGCATTTTTTCTTAGAGTTCTTTAATTAGGTATTTTAAGTTATAGACCATCACAAACATTCTCTTGGCCATAGAAGCTAGAGTTCTAATGTTCGTGATGGTCTATAATTTTAAAAATTTAAGATACCTATTAAATAAATGCAATCATGTTGCATTTTTTTAGATGCTCTTGTTGTCCATGCATATAGATCACAACTACATGTGCATTCTCAATTTAGAGTGGTAGATTGTTATTTTGGATGTGATGGAAAAATGATGTCACTTTTGTAGGTTTCAAACCTTTTTTGTACTTTAAAGATTGATCCTTTCTTAAAGATTTTACAGGTTCATGTGGAATTTATATGTTGGAGGTGGGGAGGAAGGGGGCAAATGAGCTTCCACCTTCACATGTTTGGCCATGATTAGTAGAGATTATTAAAATATTCCTAAAATCAAGTGAAGATAAACATTAATCTATGATTGTATGACAACTAACTATGTGAATCTATTGGTTTCAGGAAATGCAGAAGGATGTCATAGTTCAATATGCAATCTCAATTCATATGCATATGACATGAGGTGGAGTTGATAATACCCAACAAGTTTGCATTTTTGTTAGAGGTTTGCATAAACCTATTAAATAAATATAAATGTGGTGAGTTTTTTCAGATCCATCTATTGTTCATGCATATAGAATGCAACTGCATTTGTATTCTTGATTTAGAGTGGCAAAATCTTATTTTAGACGTGACAAAAAAATGACATGCACTAGAAGATGAGAAAATGATGTCACTTTTATAGGTTTGGAATTTTTTTTGTACTTTAAAGATTGATCCTTCCTTAAATATTTTAGATGTTAATAGGGAATTTATACGTTGGGGGGGGTGGGGAGCATGGGGGGTGGTGGAGTGGGGCTAAATGAGCTTCCACCTTCACATGGTTGGCCATGATTAGTAGAGAATATTAAGCTATTCTTGAAACCAAGTGAAGCTCAATATGAACCTATGGTTGCATGAAAACTAACTACAATAATAAAATTAATATTGTATTAGAGAGATATATATTTTGGATTTGATTGTGCCATATTTTTATATCAACATTTCAGATATATATGTTGATCACATTGGGTTGTGTCAGGAAGATTACAATACTAAGAAATCATTAAAATTTGTCTCATGGATAGAAAGGAGAGTTTACCCATAACTAACCATGGCTAAGGTTTGATGTGACAATTTAAGAAAATAATGGAATTGAAATAGTGCATGCCTATTATCTTGAATTTCCCTAGTCTTCCCCAACCACATTTAAAAAAAGATCTTAACTCATGCAGCTGGCTACCACTAGACACGTGGATGAAACTACAAAGTGAATAAGAATGGAAAAACAAAAATGGGATAGAAGTCACACTAAAAGCATTTTTGTTAGATCCTCATCGCAATTATGATAGATTGTTTTGATAGATAACCGTGACTTCTATAACATGCCTATCACAATTATGATAGATAGCTACAATGGCTAGCCATTGGTCCAATGACATACTAGAAGCTTATACCATCACAATTGTGATGGTATACTATTGCAAGTGGGAGGGAAAGAAGATGAACTCTTGCCATTACATGTTCCAAGTTATGACACCTTTATCCATTACAGTAGTAGGACATGCCCTTCCTGTCGTAATTTGTGATAGAAAAAGTCTAATGCTTGTCTGACGGGAGCCAATTCATGGTACTCTAGCTTAGGCAATGGGTGGCCATGCCCAAATGTTGTAGTGTGTCCCTCAACCCTTTAGGCCCCTAGATTCTCTAGGTTTTGATTCTAAGAACTTTGAAATCATTCTTTCCACAAAGGAGGTGGATTGTCCCCCAAAAGGAGGTGGAGGTTCACTGTTAACCCAACACAAAAAAAAATACTAGATATGTTAGCAAAGGCTTCCCAAACTTCCTCCTCTAAATGTCTTAGGATGATAAGGCCCCCATCACCTAATCTCTCTTCTTTTGGTACTACCTATCTTTGTGGTTATTCCTAGGCCAATGTTATATTTTGGTGGGCCCACTAGAGAACATATTTCCTTGAAAATGGCAACAAAAAATCTTGTTTTACTTAAGAAAATTTTGGGATTAGTAAGGGATTTTTAGTTTTAAATGTTGGAGGACAAGATATAGACAATGATATATAAGAAAAACCAAAGGAAGCATAAAATAGATATTGGTAGAGACAGGAAAGTGGGTAAACCCCTATGGATAAAAGGAGTAATTAAAGGTATTGCCCCCCACCCAAAAAAGATTCTAGTAGGTAATGGGGTCCCTCTATGGTTATAATTGGGTGTTTTGGTTGTAGGGTTGTGGTGTATCAGAAACTAGAGCTATTTCACCTTTGTTATTATGGTCAGAATAACTTCCTGGAATGTTAGTGGTTTAAACAATCACCCTACACAACATATGTTGAAAAATACCTTACTAGATTATAAAGTTGATATGATGTTCATTCAAGAAACTAAAATGAGTAAAGAAAATTTGGAAAAGGTGGTGCCCTACATCTAACTATTGTCCTCCTAGGTCTTGCAAGAGGCCAATGGTGCTTTTGGAAGTATGGCTATTGTCTAGAATGCAAACAAAATATTAGGTACCCTTTTATATTCAAATGCAAACTCCATCATTTAAGTTTTCCATGACATATGGTTAGTACTAGAATATGGTGAATATCTATGCTTTGAACTCAAGAGGGAAAAGAAAGCAACAAAGTGATTTCCTTGATAATATGATGCATAATAATCAGAATGTTAAATGGATGCAAGCTAGAGATTTCTACACTCCTCTACACCCTATAAAGAAACAAGGAGGCGTGAAGGACTTCTCCAATAGTATGGTTGACATCAAATATTTCTTCCAAGTGATTAGTTTGTTAGATCTAGACCTCAAAGGGGTGAGGTTTACCTAGTCTAATACGAGATATGTCAATAGCCTTATCCATGTTAGATTGGATAAGTTTTCTCTATCTTCCAACTGGAGTAATATTGATGAATTCTTATTGGAGGATAAACCTAGAATGGGATCAAACCATAGTGCTATGCTCATGGAATGGAAAGATGGAAAAATAAATGTTGGACCTTTAAGATTCAAGATAATGTGGTACTCTAATGACAATTTAAGAGACCTACTAGATAGATTTTAGAAGATCTTAACCAATTCCTCTCCTGTATTAATGTCAAACTTTAAGCTAGGATTTATTAGAGATAAAGTCTTGAGAAGTGGAATAAAGTGTCCTCTTGTAATATCTTTTAAAAGAAAAAAGGACTTAGAAAATAAACTCGTGATCTCCTAGAAGAAAGTTAAAGATAATCTGAATGACTTGGACTCCCAAAAATTAGAAAGATGCTATAGAGACCAATGACTCTTTATCTTTGCTCAAGAAGTAACCTTCTAGAAGTAGAAATCCAAGATCTAATGGCTTAGTGAAGCTAATAGGAACTCTAGATTATTCCATCAAACCACTTTTTACCACAAGAGAAGAAACATAATCAAATCTCTTAAAGTGGCTAATGATATGGTGGTTATAGAGGAAGAAGATATCAACACTAAATCCATCAACTACTTTTGACAAAGGGGAGCTATTAATGATGGAGCTGAAGACCTTGATGATTTGTTTAGATGTATTATGAAGCTTTCTTCTCCCGAGGACAATTTTTCCATGACCAAAAAGGTTGAAAGAGATTAAGTCAAAAGTGCCACTTTCTCCTTTCAAGACTTCAAATCTCCATGTGCTGATGGGTTACCCCTGACATTCTTCTAGGAATATTGGGACATTGTGGGAGAGGATGTTTTCAATATTGTCTTTCACTTCTTCAGAACTAGTAATGTGGTAAATAAAACTAATCAAACTTACATTGTGCTTATTCCTAAAATATTTGACCCATTTTGTATAGAAGAATTTCTCCCTATTAGTCTCTGTAATACTATTTACAAAATTATAGCCAAGGTTTTAGTGAATAGGATGAAGCCAATCTTAGAAAAAATCATTTCAATAAATAAAAAATTCCTTGTTGGTGGGAGGAATACTATGGATGCAGTCATTAGGACTCATGAAATCTTACACTCAATGAATGACAATGTTAAATAGGCCATTGTTCTCAAGCTTGAAATTTCTAAAGCTTATGATAGGGTGAAATTGTCTTTCCTTGATAAAGTGTTAACCAAATTTGGTTTCTCCAGTAAGTTCCACAAAATGATTATGAACAATGTTACATCAACGAGCTATGTTGTTCTTTTCAATGGTGCTCCTTCAGGTTTTCTTTTACTATGAGTATAGCCCTTATGCAAGGAGACCCTGTCTCCCCTTACCTATTTATAATTGTGGAAGATTTCCTAAGTAGAAACCTGAACAGACAAAAGCTCTCTAGAGCTTTTTGTGGTGTCAAAGTGACCACTAATATCCCCACTATAACACATGAAAAATTCATGAACGATATAGTCCTTTTTGGAGAAGATATTATTTCTAAAGGTAAGCCTTGGAAGTCCTTGTTAGTTAACTATGCTAATTTTTTTGGCCAATACATTAACTTTCATAAGAGTAAACTCTTCTTTTTTAACACTAAGCAAGACATGAAAAGAAACATTTTTGTTGAGCTAGAATGCCAAATAAAATGTTTCCTGAATATGTATCTTGGCCTTCCTTTCTCCCCTAAGAAACCTAGTCACATTTACTAGAATAGTGTCATAGAGAAGTTTCAAAAGAAATTGGCAAGATGGAAAGAAAAATTGTTAAATTTTTTGAGTAATCTCCTTCTCCTTGAAGCATGCCTTGAAAGTATCACTATGTACTTTATGTCTTTTATTTTAATAAATGCCTATGAAGGTGGAAAATATCCTAGAGAAAATCCAAAAGCGATTTATGTGATTGGGAGTGGGGAAAAGAAAATGATGGCTCTTGTCAACTGGAATTGGGTTTGTAAACCCAAAGAGAATGGTGGCCTTGCTGTCATAAATCTTAAAAGTATGAACAAAGCCCTTGTCTCTAAATTGGGGTGGCTAACTTTAGAAGGAGTCAAAGATTGGACTAAAATCCTAAGGGCTAAATACTTATCTTATTGTCATTCCTATTTATATCTAAGCAAGAATAACCCTCATAGTAGCTCTTTTCTATGGAAAAAAATTCTAAAAAGAAAGGGCCTAATTAGAAGAGGTAGTAGAACCCAAATAGGAAATGGTAGAAAAAAATCCTATTCTGGGAAGAAATATGGAAGGATGGGGCTCTTCATCAAGGAGGTTGTAAATGACCTTAGTGTGATAGACTAGCTAAAGGTGAATGTGGGCAAGAAAGTGGAAAAGTACTTAGAATGGGAGAATGGTAATGCTAGATGGAAGGGCCTTATTATTCTATGGTAGGTTCAGTGTGAGGCCAGAAGAATTAGCCATGTCAGTATGGACACAATTACCTTTCTTATGAACTTCATCCCTAACCCTAATCTCTTTAATCAAGCCCAAGAGGACAAATGGTTGTGGAGATATAATGACAATGGCATCTTCTTTGTTAGTTGAACCTACAAATCACTTGAAGATACTTTAATTGCTAACAATTAATGGAAGAGTATCTAGACCCATAATCTTCCACCAAAAATTAACTATTCTTGGTGGGTTATGGCTCATGAAAAAAATCCTCACACTAGACAATTTATCTAAATGTGGTCTTGTGTTAGTTAATAGATGCACCCTATTTGAAAAAAATGCCAAGTCTATTAGTTACATTCTATTACAATGCCCATTCATAGTTGAGATATGGAATTTGGTGTTCAAGGAATGTCATCTTCCCATGGTAATCCTTGAAAATATGAAGGATCTACTTATATAATGGAAGGTCTATCATTTCTCTCACCCTATCTCTAATAATGCTTGGGAAACAATACTTCCTGTGGTTAGCTAGTGTGTTTGGAAAGAAAGAAACAACATAATTTTTAGAGACAAAAAGATGAAAACTAGTTCCATCTTCCACAACATCAAAAAAATCACCACGGATAGTATAAATTGTGCTCATTTCCTCAAAAGCCTTACATTCCCCAACCTTCTTGATCTAAGACTAAAAGAAACTAGATTATCAAACAATGTTTGATTGATATCAATTGGAAGAAGACCTAGAAAAGGGAAAAGTGCTACTAGATTTTTCCTAAGAAGGCATGGTTTAAATGTAATGTGGATGGACATTCCAAAGCCAACCTTGGTATCGCTAGAGCCAATAGAATTATCAGAGACTGGAAAGGTGGTATTATACTTGGCTTTGACAAGTTGTTGGGAATTAGGTCCATTAAATATGTTGAGGTTATAGCAATGTGGTTTGGTATTAAAACTTTGAAAGACTTAGATGCGAACAAAGTTGTGTTGGAAGGAGACTTGACACTCATTATTGACCTTCTTCTAAATAGAGTCAAATTCTCATGGACTATTGCCCCTTTAATTAATGATTGAAAAAAAAGGCTCTCATCCTTTAATAGTGTGCTGATCAAGCACACCCTTAGAGAAGGGAACAAAGTTGTGGACTACCTAGCTACATGGGTTCTAAACCATGAGGAACGGAAGATGGTGACTAAGATGGAGGGGACACAATAATTAAATCTAATAGTTTTAAATGATAACAAAAATATAATGGTACGTGGTAGGAGTACAAGAGGTGCTAGGTGGACCACCAAGCAAACAAGTCAATAAGGTTTGGGCCCTATGATCATTAAAGGAAGGAATCCTATCATGATGTGTTTGAGCATCATTCACAATATTCACATTAAAGAGGTGTTAATCCTCATGAAGCCAAAATGGAGGTTCCATATTGTTTCAATAATATGGTTCAGTCATGGGAATCTTAATCCATATCTCTCTCTTTTACTTCCCAAGATGGTTAATAATCTCATTGTTAGACATTTATGGAGTCAAGTTGGAAAGTACCCCACTCAATCGAGGTGTTTCATGCCTATCATCAAGATTTAATACATGTGTCACATCGATGGTAGGGAAATGTCCAAATTTGTAAAATGGTATAAAGCTAGGATAAAGAGTAAGATTTGTGGAAAGATTTCTATAATACTAATTCATATGACTTATATTTTTCATTACCCTTATTTGGAAACACAAATTTCTACTCTACACTCAAAGCTCCTTAATAACATCCATTTTCTTTAACTTTTGGAGAAAGTTTCCATGATGAGTAGTGTTGTAGAAAAAGGCATTGACAATGTTGAAGTCGATTAATGATCAATCCCACAGCTACCATGAATCACTTGCATGGAAACACCTATCACAGAAAGAGAGAAGCAAAATCTATGGAGGCTAAAATTTCCAAATTTATAGATGAGAAATTCTTGATGAGAAAAAGGAGAAATTTCTATAATGAAAAAGTGAATTAATAAATTAGAAAGAGATCAATCCTTATAAAAGGAGATCAAAACCCTCATAGATAAAACTTAGGTTGCATGATAATAATTAGTAAAATAATTAATTGTTATATGCCTAAAGTTTAGCTTAAGTAAACTAGAGATAATAAGTGACTTAATTAATTAAATCAAAATAATTTAATTAATAAGACAATATATTATTACTCTACCAACCTCCCCCCCGCCTTAAGATAAACTTATGGAGTAGCTAAAGACCTAGAAACTACTACTAAAAGAAAATTTGAGTCTTGACAACAAGGCCTAATGAGGTACCCAATTACAACCAAATCTTTGTAAAGAGGAGAAATAGAGAAAACCACATGGGAAAACCCTACTCCAAAAAGAGATGGGAAGAATTTTCCAGAAGATAGGAACAAAAGGATGATCATGAAGAACACAACTGAAGCATGAAGCTACAAACATTGCAAAACTAATGATTTGAGGAACCTCCAGTATATAGAACATGACTAGGTAGAGAAGACTAAATCTGAAGAGCTGATCAATCAAAGATGGAAGGTATCTTCATGGCCTCCAAAAATAGGAATGGAAGAATGTCTATATGGTAAATGATCCATCTCACCAAAATGCATAGTCATCCAGCCACTACAAATGCCTAGTACATAGGATCAAATACTAAATACATAGCTCACTCCATCGAACCAAGGAAGAAATTGAACCAACATAACCCCTATTTAATGTTGAGAGGTAAGACATGAACACTAAAATTGAATGCAATATCTCCTGTAGACAAAAGAACTAAGAACATCGAGAGTGCAAAAGAAGTACAAACACCTATAATGGCATGTGTCATCGACACATCATGAGGCTAATGTCATAGAAAAAACACTCACTTGACAAAGGAAGATGGTGAATATGGCCAACATAAAATCCCCCAAGGCACTTTATAATGTAGTGTGAGTACAATAAAACACAAAGATGCCTAAGATCCTAAAATGCAATAGAGTGACACTTTATCTTATTGCATTTTCAAAAATACTATAAAAGGATGTCAACAAAGATGAAAAGAGACATAAGGATGATACAATAGATAGTATAACCCATGAAAAATCATTTGAAACAACAAAATTGATCATTCGACCTGAAACAACCAAAAATATCCATTAGAGTGTGGAAAAACAATAAACTGAATGGGATGTGTGTGGATCACAATTTGGAAAATGGAATGTTTCAAAATATGTCTCCTAGAGTACAAAATAGAAATTCTCACTTTGATAGGAAAATAGGCCAACAAGTAACATCAAAAGTCCAAATAAACTACATCATCATGAAGGACTTGGAACCAACTTTCTGGCGATATCTTGTTTGCAAAAAATAGAGTTTGGAGGAGCAAGTTTTGGCCAAAAAACCACATGTAGGTCCAAAAAAATCTAGAAAAATAAAAAAAATTTCTACCTTGAGATCCGTGCCAAAATTCCATGAAAAGCATGACCACTAGTACTAGAAATTGGCTCAAGAAGCATGCCAATTTTGTACCAAAACTGTCTCAATTTACATAACAAAATATCCTTATTTGTGCAATTTTTTTTTGATTTGCATGACCAAAAATATCAATTTGCATGCTAAAAAAGCATGAGTTTCATACAAAAATCAAAAAATTGTAGCCTCAAGAAATGTGCCAAAAGGTCAATTTTGAAGAATTTTTATTTATGTACAAAAACTATATATCACCACCTCAAGAAATGTACAAAAGTAGAAAATTGTTGGGTCAGGAAATGTGCCCAATCTAGGAGCAATTTGTTTTGCATTAGATTCCAACTATGTCCAAATTTGACAAATTTTATATAAAAATAGGGGGTTTTGGGCACTTTAAGCTTAATTGTGACGTCCATTTGGGCTCAAAGTGCACCAAAAATTAGTGACCTCTAGATTTAATACAAAAATTCTCTGAAAGCCACAATTCTAAAAACTAATGCAAAATCTCTCAAGAACAAAATAGGGGCATGAAAATCTAAAGCTCTAATTCCATGTTGAAGTTGACGAAAAATCAACCCCATAGTTCCTAAGAATCACCTACATGCATACACCTATCATAGAAAGAGAGAAGCAAAAGCTATGGAGGCTAAAATTGCTAGATCCATAGATGAGACATTCTTGATGAGCAAAAAGAGAAATTTCTATTATCGAAAAGTGAATTAATGATTTACAAAGAGATCAATTCTTATAAAAGGTGATCAAAATCCTAAAAGCTAAAACTTAGGTTGCATGATAATAATTAATAAAATATTTAATTATTATATGCCTAAAATTTAGCTTAAGTAAACTAAAGGTAATCAGTGACTTAATTAATCAAATAATTATTTTTTAATTAATAAGGAAATATCGTATTACTCTAATAGACAAGATGAACTTGGGCCTTGAGAAAACTAACCAGTTGTTTGAGAAAGAGAACATCATGGGTAGTCCTTCAAAATGTATTAAACCCAGAAATAGAAAAGAATTGGAGACAAAAAAATAAATTTGGGGATATTTTATCAAGGAGGTTTTACATTTTTATATTCAAGTGATGAAAGGCCACAACAGCACCCTTTTAACTAAGTTTGAAAATTCTTGGAACAAGGGTCTAGTGGAGATAGAGAGTATCAAATTTGTGGTGACAGTGATTGGTGAAGTGACAGGCCTAGATTCTGTTAGTGTTCAAGTTTAAAAAAAGGTACACTAGATTATAGTAAGTTTAGGCATAAGGAACAAAAGAACTAGTTAGAGTTCTAGAAATGGGTATGATAGGCTCTCCCTTCCTAGTCCTTTTGGTGCCATATATTATTGGTTAATCAAGTATTTCACTCTTGAAGGTCAGTATATGACCTATTATGGCTACCATTTTCCTTTGCTCAACATGTTGAGACATGGGGAAAAGTTAACATCTTGTTCTTCATGCTTTCTTCTCTGGTCAACAATGTCATCTTGGGAGAAAAGCCCCCCATTCACCAAGGGCTTATTTTTTTCTTCTACCATCATGTCTATGCTCACCATCCAAGTTTTGGTAGATGTCTCTTGCCCATAGAAAACTCTAGAATTCCTAAAGGGCCTAAGTATTTGGTGGTTATTAAAAAAAATGCACTGATAAACCCCAAATAGAGTCACCCCATATCTTGGATAACCCTCATTCCTCCAAATCTAAGAAGCTTAACATTTCTTTGGAACAATCCCTTTTTCTTGAGGCCACCAAAAATTGGAAGAATTCTTTTGCTAAATTTAGCCCTACCAGTATCCCTAAAAAGAAGAAAAAGTCAGAAGATATTATTGATATTGACAAAAATGACAATGAGGAAATTTTTGATTTTGAGGTGGGATAGAGCTATGTACACTAATACACAAAAGAGGAACTCTAGTTCTAGGGAGAGAAGATCAATGAGATTAAAAAACAAAATAGGGAAGAGCTATAAGGAAGGAAGAAAGGAGGAATTCCAGAATTCCCAAATGGACGATAAGGCAGAAGAGATGGAAGTGGAGGAAACACCAAAGAAAGTTATGAGTTTTCTCCTCTAAAGATGCAAATTTTGAATCAAAAGCAAAGGATACTAATGAGAAAACCCAGTTTCCCAAAGAAATAAAAGTGGTGGTGGACTTGCGAATCTTTGATGATGAAGAGATCAAGTTTGATGATAAAATCAAGGTTGAGGAATAAGTATTTTCCCCTCCTATTGTCTAGAGGCATTTGAAAGACTTCAAAAAGAATTGTGAAAAAAGTTTTGCTATAATTAATGAGAAGATTGAAGAGCTAAATAATAAGTTCAAAAAGGCCATCACCAAATTTGAACTGGTTGTGGTTGTTTATGCCATCTACAAGGTGTATAAGGAAATGATGAGAAAGGCTATCTTCAGGGTGATGAATGGGAAGACTAAACTGAGAAAGGCAAGCCAAACCAAGGAGGAGAAGTGTGATGAGATAAAGAGTGTCATATGGATCGAGAACTAGATTGAAGAAATCAACTACCTTAATGAAGATTGGGAGAAAATTAAACAAACCTAGTTCCTCATTCCTATGTTTTGGGATCTTATTAGCTTTTTTGGTGGTTTCTTGTTTCATATGTGGTTTTTTAAAGTACTTTCTATTGAAAACAATTGGTTAATTTTGTATTGTCTTTAATGTTACAAAAAATTTCATATCTTTTCCATTCAGTGTATGCCGAGTTCACTCAGGTGACAAAGATAGTTTCCTCTATCTACTAAGCATTCCAAAGTTTTCCAAGTTTAGAAGACAGTGTCTACTGAGTTTAGTTGGTCAAGAAAGAGAATTTCATAGAAGATTGAGTGTTAACTGAACTCACTTGGTGAATGAAGGAAAAGTTTGATGGAACTAGTATTAATTGAGCTCACTTGGTTACCAAAATAACTTTGTAAAGATGCAATATTAACCAAGTTCACTTGGTTAATATAGGAAAATTGTTTATGAGTTAGTGTCTATAAAGCAGGGTCATCTAATGAAGGATTTTCTTATTTTGGCATATTGAGTTTAATAGATTTGTTTTTTGGTTCTACCTGATAGAGGAGATGAATATTAATTATTCTAAGTTATATTCAAGTTGAGGATTGAATGTGTGCAAGTGAATAGAAGAATTGAAGATGCTTAGAGAAAGTGAATTAGAGTGACAAGCAAAATATCCTTGTGGAGCTGCAAAGATACATTCAATCAGAAAGGACCAAGTATACAAGCTAGAATTGAGATATATAATCAACAATTTAGTTGCATCAAAAATTAGGTCATCCAATTATTACTCTCTAAACATTGTAATAGTGATCTAAATCTCTTAATAGAGTTGGATTAATAGCTATTTGTATATCCTCTAATAAGGTGGCATTTCTAGATTGAAGTGTTTTAAAAGACCTCTAACTGCAAGGCCACTCCTAACAGTGTGATAAAATCCTCTAACATGGTCATACATAACATTGTGTTTTGTAACCTTTAAAAGGGTTGGATCCTAACATGGCTGACTTCAGAAGAGTGAAAATTAGTAACTAGTTGCAATAGGTGGTTTTTCCCAAATTGAGTTTCCATGTTAAATCTTGGTGTGAGTTGTGTTCATACTATTTATTTCATGTGTATGTAACTAAGTAAGGTTAATCAAAAAAAGTATCATAAGATTTTCATGTTAAGCATTTGCTGTGTTACAACATTTACTAGTGTAAGCTAAGTGCCTACTTGTTTACCAAGCATTAGTATTTTCAATGAAGTTTGTGTTTTGTGTTGACATCTAAGGGATCTAAGATTTATTTTAGTGGCAACTAATTCACCCCTCCCCTCTCAATTTCTCCTCTTATATTTCTAACAATTGGTATCAGAGCTTCTTGGTTCTTGTAGAGAATGTTTCAATGACCTAAGCTAAAGATGAAGATGTCTTACAGAAGGGAGATCCCCAAGCTGAACAGAGATAACTTCAAGGCGTCACAAGAATTTATGAGGCTACAATTGGAAATGATTGGAGATTAAGGACTAAAGTACCTAAACACCAAATACATGACACCTACTAGAACTATGATTGTTCAAGAAATTGTAGAAAAGAAGATTCATAGCGTTATGATGATTGATATTGCTTCATCTCTCAACTATGCTGAATTTTGCGAAGTCAAAGATCGTGGAACTACTTATGAAATGTGGATCAAGTTAAAAGCCATATACAAAGGAGATGAAAGTGTTAGAGGAAAATTTGATCAAATAAAGATGAGAGAAGATGACAACATTGCAAAGTACAATGATAGAATCAAAGCCAATGTTTGTGCAATAAAAGCTTCAAGAGGAAAGATTGAAGATGAGACAATGGTAAGTAAGTTTCTCATCACAGTTCTTCCTATATATGCAATTAGATTATTTAAAATTGAAGAAAAGAGATACAATCCAAAGAATGATATAATAGTGGATGTAGTAGTTGGAAGATTGACATCATTTGAGCTAGATAACTATGACAATTATGTTCCTAGTTCTACCAATCCTAAGTTGGCATTTGAAGCCAAGTTGTCACTCAAGAAGAAAGAAAAAATGTCAAAAGACAAACAATTTGAAAGTAAAGAGGAAGATAGTTTTGATAGTGATCTGGAAACTATTGAGACATTAATGGCAAGAAGGTATCCCAAAGGAAAAGGAAAGTACAAAAGTAAAATTTATTTGATCTATTTCTCTTGTGAAGAAGTTGGACACATTGTTGCAAGATGTCCAAACATAGAAGACAAAGATGAAAAGAAGCGCATCAAGTATAAAGGCAAGAAGGATTTCAAGAACTTCAAAGACTACAAGAATAAAGGTAAGAAATCTTGTTTTATGGCTAAAGATTTAGATAGTAGTGATGATGATGAAATGGTCTATATTATTGTAAAAGATGAATCTAATGATGAAGGAAATAAAATGGCACTTATCTCTCATGTTAGTAAAAATGATACATAGATTACTGATAGTGGTTGCTCACATCATATGACTAGTGAAAAAATAATGTTTGAACATATAGAACATTGTGATGGTGGAAGTGTGAGATTTAGAAACAATGAACCATGTTGCATAAAGGGAAAAGGTTGTATCTCACTAACCAATGAACTTAGATGTGATAATGCTTATTGGGTTGAATGAATAAAGCATAATATATTGAGTGTAGTATAGTTGAATAACATTGGATTCAAGGTAGAATTCATGAATAGGAAGGCCAAGCTGCTAGATAAAAAATAAAATTTGGTTGGGTCTGATAACCAAACAAAAGGTAACCTATTCTACCTAGATCTCAGCGAAAGTTCATATTTCATTGCTCAAGTAGAAGAAAGATAGTTATGGCATAAAAGGATATGTCATGTATACTTTGATAATCTAATCAAGATAAGCTAATACAAAAGAGTGAGATGTAGTCCTAGTTTGAGGAAACCTGGTATAGGCCTATGCAGAAACTGTCAAATTGGTAAGATGGAAAAAACAAGTTTCAAAAGAAAAAACTGTCATTCTAATGAGGTCTTAGAGTTGGTCCACATAGACTTATGTGGACCTACTATAATTGAGAGCTATAGTGGAGATAAGTATTTTATTCTTTTTTTTAATGATTTTTCTAGAATGATGACTATAATGTATCTGAAAGATAAGTTTGAAGCATTTCAAAAGTTAAAGTTGTATCTAGCAAGAGTAGAGAAAGAAACTAGAAAGAAGCTGAAGTGTTTGAGGTTAGACAGAGGTGGTGAATTCATTTCCAATGAATTCATTGAATTCTACATTGAAAGAGGAATTAAAAGAAAAGTATCAACCCTTGGTACACCACAATAGAATGGTATAGCTAAAAGAAGGAATGGATCCATCATGGATTGTGCAAGAAGTTTGATGATAGAAAAGAATGTTGCAATCAAATATTGGAAGGAAGCAATCACTATTGTAGTTCATATGTATGTTACTTGAAAGTATTTGGTAGAAAATGTTATATCTTGAAGGAATCTAGGAAAGGTAGATTGTGATGAAGATATATTCCTAGGATACTCCTATAGAAGTAAAGCATATAAATATTTGAATTTACTGACTCATAAGATCATAGAAAGTGCACATGCAAGAATTGATGAGTTTGCAGAAAAGAGTGAAGAGTTATAGAAATTTTATCTACTATGAACCTAATACATTAGCAAAGCCAATTGGAAGTTAGCAAAATTCACCTCCCAAGTCTCAAAAATCTCCAGAGGCTGCCGAGTTGTAAATAGTGCAACCCAAGTCATAGTCTAAAGGACCTAAGTTGTAGTAAGAAGCTATTGAGCCATTGCCAGAGAAAAATGAGTTTGAAGGACCCAAGTCATAGCTAGTGGGACCCAAGATTGATACAAAAGATCACAATGAGGCTAGTTGAACAAGTTTTAAATCCAAAGTACCTGTGTTAGCAATATATGTTAGAAGACACCATGCACTTGATCAGATCATTTTAGATAGGTCAGATGGAACAATGACAATTTTTTTATGAAAGGTACATGTTTGCTTACTAAATTTGAACCTAAATTAATTAAAGATGCTTTGGATAATGAAAGTTGGGTTGAAGCAATGAATGAAGTAATAGAACAAATAGAAAGGAGCAAGACTTGGACTCTTGTCCCTAGATCCAAGGATAAGAATGTAATTGGCACTAATTGGGGTTTAAGAAATAAGCTGAATGAAGATGGAGAAGTTTCTAAAACAAAACAAGGTTAGTATCAAAAGGCTATTTTCATGAAGAAGGTATTGATTATTATGAAACTTTTTCTCCTGTCGCAAGATTAGAAGGTGTTAGAACTTTACTTTCTTATGCTACACGTAAAGGATTTAAAGTTTATCAAATGGATGTGAAATTTCCATTCTTGAAGAGGAAGTTTACATAGAACAACCAAAAGGTTTTGTAGATCCTAGCAAAAAGGATATGGTTTGTAAATTGCACAAGGAATTTTATGGACTTAGGAAAGTTCCCAGACCTTGGTATGAAAGATTTTATAACTACTTGATAAAGATTGGTTTTCAAAGAAAAAATGACAATAGTAGCCTGTATACCAAAGAATGACCAACCAAGAAAATTGTATTACTAGAAATCTATGTGGATAACACATTGTTTTTTGGAAATGATGACTTGTGAAAATCCTTTTTAGAAGAGATGAGTAAAGAATTTGAGATGTCCATGGTAGGAGAGACAAAATTCTTCGTTGGATTGTAGATCCAATAGTAGAAAGATGGTATCTACATTACTCAATCCAAGTATATCAAGGAGATACTAAAGAAATTTGGAATGGAAGATTCAAGACCAATTGGAACATCTATGTCTATTAGGCATAAGCTTTCCAAGAATTTTGATTCCAAAGAGATAGATTAGACTACATATAGATAAATGATTGGAAAATTGAAATATGTAGTGCATACAAGGCCTGATATTGCATTAGTAGTTGGTATGGTGGCAAGATTATCAACAAATCCTAAAAAAATCATATTATGGTAATCAAGAGAATCATGAGGTATCTTAAGGGTACTAAAGATTATGGATTATGGTACAAGAAAGGAGGCAATCTAGATTTGAAAACCTTCATAGATATTGATTGTGCAGGAAGTATTGATGATAGGAAGAGTATGAGTGGTGGAGTGTTCTTTCCTGGTAATAGACTAGTGTCTTTGATAAGCAAGAAGTAGAATTGTATTTCTCAGTCTATAGCAAAGGCATAATATGTGGTAGCAATATTTAATTGTTCCAATGTTGTTTGGTTCAAGCAACTATTAGCAGGTATGAAGATAGAAATCAAGGATCTAGTGGTTATCTTCTATGATAACACCAGTGTAATTAATATATCAAAGAATCCTAGTATGCATATGAAGACTAAGCACATTATAATAAAATATCATTTTCTAAGAGAATTGGTGCAAGATAAAGAGGTAATATTGGAATATGTAAATACTAAAGAACAAATTGCAGACATATTCACCAAGACATTACCTAAGAATACACTTTTGTATTCAAGAGGTAAGTTAGGGGTCCTTCCCTTATCTAAAGCTCACTAAAATAAATTTTAGTGGTGCATCAACCAAAGCATGTTGAAGATCAGTCAGTTGATGTAGTATTGAAAAGGGCATATTGCATATGAATCAGTACATGAGGTACATTGATATTCAATAGATGTTGTTTTTGGCATGAGATTTCAAAGAGGGAGATTTTGTTGTCATATTTATAGAAATTTTATAAAGAGAGACAATGAACTTGGTTTGATATCAAAGAGGTAGAGTTTGCTATCAAAAGAAGATGTTGAAGACAAAGTTTGCTGATAGAGGGAGAAACTGAAGGTAGAGGGAGTTCACACTAATAGAGGGAGCTCTCATGGAAAAGAATTAGAATGAAACTATGGATATTTTTCTTACTTTATTTTTTTCTCTAAAATTTCATTATATCATGACATGTTGTGTTTCCATTAATGCCAAAGAGGGAGATTGTTGAAAATAATTGGGTAATTGAGTATTCTCTTTGATGTTACACAAAATGTCATAACTTTTATAGTTAGTGTATAATGAGCTCACTTGAGTGATGAAGATGGTTTCCTTTATTTGTTGTGCATTTCAGAGTTTTTTAAGTTTAGAAGATAGTGTCTATTGAGTTCACTCAGTTGGCAAAGAGAACTTCATAGAAGATTGAGTGTTAACTAAGCTCACTCGGCGAATGAGAGAAAATTTGGATGGAACCAGTGTTAATCAAGCTCACTTGATTACCAAAGGAAATTTGTAAAGATACAATGTTAACTGAGTTCACTTGGTTAAAATAGGAAAATCATTTTTGAGTTAGTGTCTACCGAGCAAGGTTGGCTAACAAAGGATTTTCTTGTTTTGGCATATTGAGTTTAATAGATTTGTTTTTTGGTTCTACCCAATTGAGGAGATGAATATTAATTATTCTAAGTTATATTCAAGCTGACTTGAAAATGGATATAAAATATAAGGTAAAGTTAAGGATTGAATGTGTGCAACTGAAAGAAGAATTGAAGATGCTTAGAGCAAGTGAATTAGAAGGATAAGAAAAATATTCTTGTGAAGCTATAAAGATACATTCAATTAGAAGGGATCAAGTATACAAGTGAGAATCGAGATCTGTAATAAAAAATTGAATTGCATCAGAAATTAGGTCATCTCATTGTTACTCTCTAACCATTATAGCCGTGATCTAAATCTCTTAATAGAGTAAGCTTAATAACTATTTGTAAATCCTCTAACAAGGTGGTATTTCTAGATTGAAGTGTCTAAAATACCTCTAACAAGGCCACTCCTCATAGGGTGATTAAATTATCTAATAGGGTCACACCTTACAATGTGTTTTTTAACCTTTAATAGGGTTGGCTCCTAACAAGACTCACTTCAGAAGAGTGAAAATTAGTGCCTAGTTGCAATTAGTGGTTTTTCCAAAATTGGGTTTCCACTTTAAATCTTGGTGTCACTTGTTTTCATACTAATTCTTTCATGTGTATGAAACTAAGTTAAGTAAGGTTAATCACATAAAATATCATAAGATTTGTATGTTAAGCATATGTTGTGTTACAACATTTACTAGTATAAACTGAGTGCATGTGTGTTTATCAAGCATCAGTATTTTCAGTGAAGTTTGTGCTCTTGCTGACATCTAAGGGATTTGGGATTTATTTTAGTGGTAAATCATACACCCCTCCCCTCTCAGTTACTCCTCTTATATTTTCAATACTTTCTTTTTCTTTGGCATTGTCAAGTTTTCTTCTATTAAGTGATTGTTATAGTAATAATTTTTTTTCTTATTAATTAAATCATATTGATTTAATTATTAAATAACTTATAATCTCTAGTTTATTTAATCTAAACTTTAGTAATATAATAATTAATTCTTTTATTGATTATTATCATGCAACCTACGTTAGATTTGTGTTAGGGTTTTGATCTCCTCTATAAGGACAATCTCTCTTTGTCAAATTCACTCACTTTTAATAATAACAATCTCTTTTTTCTCATCAAGAAAATCTCATCTATGGATCTAGGAATTATAGCCTTCATAGCTTTTGCTTCTCTCTTTCTATGATAGGTGTTTGCATCCAGGTGATTTTTGGGAGTTCTGGGGTTGATCTTTCATCAACTTCAACATGGTACTAGAGCACTAGATCTTCATGCCCTTGTTCTATTCTTGATTTGGTTTTCAGACCTGTGGCTTTCAGAGCTTTTTGTATTGGATTTGGGGGTCACATTTTTTAGTCCACTTTGAGCCCAAACATACCTCACCATTGAGCTTAGAGCGCCCAAAAACACTTATTTTCATATAAATTTTGTCCAATTTGGATATAGTTAGAATTTGAGGAAAAAAATAAAGCTCCCAAATTGGGTACATTTCTTGAGGTGAAGATTTTGTTTTTTTGGCATAGAAATCAAGATTTTTGGGCACACAAATGGAATGCAAATTGAGATGTTTTGGTGCATAAGTGAAGATTTTGGGCACACAAATTAGGGCACTTTGCCAGGGAAATTAATGTAGTTTGGAACAAATCAATTAGTTTATTGTATCAATGGGTACTCTTCCTAAGAAATTCTTGCACAGATCCCAAGGAAGTGATTTTTTTCTCCCTTCCAACACTTTTTTGACCTACCTATGGTTGTTTGGTTGTAAGTTGCTCATCTAGACTCCATTTTTCACAAAAAAGGTATCAATAGAAAGATCATTTTGAGCTCATTGTAATGGTGCAATTTATTTGGACTTGTGATGATGTTTTGTTATGAGTTTATGTAGTCAAAGTTAGATGTTCTATTTTTCACTTTAGGAGACATGTCTTGAGACATTTTATTTTCTTGATTCTACTCCAAGAACATCTCATTTAGTTTTTTTTTTTTTTTTTTTCTGCATTTTGGTGGATATCTTGGTTTTTCAGGTTTAGGGATCAAATTTTTTTGCTTTAGATGATTTTTTATGGGTTGTACTATCTTTTGTATCAGTTTTATGTCTCTTCTAGTCCATTTAGATAGTAATTATATGCATTCTTGCAAACATAGTAAGATAAAGTGTCAATTGTTTGGGCTTTTTCTTCCTTCTGATTCGAGGAGTGTCATCTAAGGACACTCATACAAAGTAATATGTTCTTGGGATTAACCATATCTTGTTCCTAATTGTACATGCACTACTTTAATTAAAATACCATGGGTGGTTGATGTTTTTCCTTTGTTTTCCATCGTCCTTTGTCTAGTGAGTGTCCCTCCATGACATTAGCCTCATGATATGTTTGAGATTGATCACCTTGGTACACAAATGTATTCTTTTGTGCATCTTGATCATGGTTCCCTGACATGCAGTTCTTTTGGTCCACTTTTCAGTTGCCTATTACCTTAACGTTGTCTGCATTAGGGGGGTTATTCGGTTGGTTCTTATTTTTTCTTGGTTCAATGGAGGGAACTTTGTATTCAGTATTTCTTCCTATGTACTAGGCAGATGAAGTAGTTGGGGTCTTATGCATTTTAGTGAGATGGTTCGTTTACCATAAAGATACTCTTCTTTTCATTCCTACTTTGGTTGTAGTCTTCCATGTTCAATTGATCAACTCTTTAGGCTTTTGTGTTTTATGCCATCTATATCTTTGAGTTCAATTATTTTCCTTTGTGTGCCTCCTGATTTGAGTAGTGTCTTCTGAGAGGACTCATATAGATTATAGTCTTCTCTACCTACTTAGGTTCTATTTCAATGGAGGTTCTTCATATAGATAGTTACTTTTGACAAAGCTTTGTAACTTTTACATGCTGTAGTGGTGTTCTTCATGATCATCTTTTGTTCCTATCTTCTGGGACATTCCCTAGTTTGGAGGTTTCTTTAGTCCTTCACTAGTTCTTTTCAACATTATTTCCATTTCCTTTTGGAGTAGGGTTTTTCCCATGTGGGTTTCTCTATTTTTTCTCATTTTAGAGATTTGATTGTGCTTGGATACCTCATTAGGCCTTTGTTGTTGGGAACCAAACTTACTTTAGTAGTAGTTTCTAGATTTTTAGCTATTCCCTAAGTTTATCTTAAGGGGAGGGGTGTTAGAGTAATACATTTTTTTCTTATTAATTAAATCATATTGATTTCATTATTAAGTCACTTATTATCTCTAGTTTACTTAAGGTAAACTTTAGGCATATAATAATTAATTCTTTTATTAATTATTATCATGCAACCTCGGTTTGATTCATGTTAGGGTTTTGATATCCTTTATAAGGACAATCTCTCTTTGTAAAATTCATTCACTATTGATAATAACAATCTCATTTCGGCTCATCAAGACTATCTCATCTATGGATTTGGGAATTCCAATCTCAATAGCTTTTGCTTCTCTCTTTTTATGATAGGTGTTTGCATGTAGGTGATTATTGGGAGCTGTGGGGTTGATCTTTCATCAACTTCAACACTAATAAATATAATAATCCCCACTATTGTTGGGGTAGTAAGACTTCTATTTTGGTTAGTAAGTTAGTAGTCTAAAGTTTAGACTTAAATTAGTTTTAGATGTGGATGGTTCAAACTATTTGAAGAACATGGCTGGTTCTAATTAATTTTGATTTCTTGTAAGTTTTGGGTGGGACTCTAACCATTGGGGTTAGAGTATGCTTCTCCACTACTTGGTTGTAATGGCCCAGGGTAGAGATGCTATGTGCTCTTTTCTATTTTTTTGGGTTCAAGACCCTCTTCCAACCTTTTTTTAATCAAGGCCATTAGCTATGTCCCTTCACTCCAAAAATATCATCAATAAACCCCAAAAATGGGAAAGATAAGAGGGAGGGAAGAAGATGACAGAAGTATAGACCATAATATTTGGGCATCAAAATATATTTTGATCAAGCACAAATCATCATAAATCCATACAATGATACTCCCTTTGGACAAAAACACATCCATTGTAGAAATATATAGATAAACTCAACATTCACAATCCTTTGTAGACACAATTGAATGAAGGAAAAATAGTGGAAGCCTGGACTAAACTACTTGACGAACTCCATCCAAAGGTTGCAACACACACTAAAGAGGGAGGTTAGAACCAAAATGATGAATAACAACAAAAAATAGAGTAACTAACTAAGTTCATATAATCTCTAGTTTTTCTAAGAGTCATCCTAAGCTTTCACTGTTAACAGAGATAACTAACTGCCAGTATGAAAATAATGAGAAGATGCAATACCAAAGACTAGAAAGAACAAGGAACTTAGATTCCTTATCCACCATGTATAATTCATAGAATTCAATGTACCAAGGATATTAAGAACCAATTGTACAAACAATCATGAGTGGCTTATTAGAAGACAAACACTACAGTCTAATCTAATCCCATTCCATGCAATCAAAATATATTAAACAAAATAATTGAATAATCAATTTAGACCCAAGAGTGATATGAGTCATATTATGAATACATAAGCATAGGAATAGTAGAGTAACTCATAATATAATAGAGTTCTCTTAGTTTCAAGAGGATTGAGGCAAAGATTAAGCATCTTCGAAGGGTAGTATAATACTAAACTAAAATAACTAGATAAATGAATATGATAAGATGAACATACCTTTAGCAGTTCATAAGGCTTAGGCTGAGAGTAATATCACTTTAGAAGGATAGATGTATCTAATAAATCATCCACAAGGCTTATTAAGAGGAAAATGGTGAGATGACATGACTTAGTGTAGAGCTATTCTACTATACAAGCCCCAGGAAACACTCCACTAGGAGCTAAGTGTTGGATCCTGACCTCTAATTAAGAAGGAAAAACTAATTAGGAAATAGGATCTATATTAAAATTTCAATATATAATGTTTAGATATTATTTTTATTACCATTATTGAAGAACTAGTTCACATTTTCAGATTCATTAGCCAAGAGACCATGGATTCTTCCCAACACAGTGACAAGGGACATTACACTTTCCTAATCACCAGTAGGGGTATCCTCACCTTGGATTCAGTAGCCATCTCATCATCATCATGTTTCTGATCATTCCTCCTAGTGGCTTTCCTTTTGGGTCAAGGCTATTTTTTCATCTCAGTAGAGTCTAAGCTAATCAAGCTCTCCTAGCCAAAAAGGGTAGAGAGATTGTTCTCTCTTAGTCCTTTTCTAGTCATACGAATCTTCTTCTTACTCGTAGATCCAACACTATTCACATTAAGAACCGTAATTTCTTCCATCTTAATATTTGTTAGAGTGGAAGAGGGACCCTTATTTTCCATGGACTAGCCATAAGGGGACAAGATTTGGGGAGTAGTAAAAATATTCAATGTGGATGAGGCCATAATTTGCACTCGAGGGTTAAAATCCTTAGGGAATTTGAAGAGGTGAAACATTAGGGCTTGTAGTAAATGGTATACATCTTACCTTCATCTCTTTTCTTAGACACAATCTAGATGGAATCATTATGGAGTGTAATAACAAGCAAGGAAAAGATATAGTCTTCCTATTTCTAAAGTGGTTGAGAATGAGAAAGTGATAATAGTATAGAACCTTAAACCTATCTTCAAGAGTAATGTACCTCATAATGGCATAGAAAACCATGTCTCATGGCTCTAGAAGATTTTCACACACAAACCCACCATGAAATAATTCAAGAACCTCATCTCATTGAAAGAATTTCCTCAATCTTGCTTCATCTGCAACCCTCACCTATTTCCTGCAAGTGTATCCTTCTAGGGCAAAACCATTGGCATTTGCAATGAATATCTTAATGATTTCAAATGAAATCCCATTAATGGTTACCCATTGATCCCTCCAAGAATCAACAAATTTCCTAGAAACCCTCTAATCATGACCCTCTATGAATTTTATAAAAGGAACCAAACCACTTTTACACAGGTAAGTCCAGACAGTTTTATCATTTCAAATGAATTCCTTAATTCTTCATGGCTCAATATGGGAATTGTTACTCGCCATAGCTGCTTCACCTCCATGATCCACCACCAAATCCTCCAAAAATTTTGAAATACCCACAACTAAACAACTAGAAAAACTAGAGGAAATAGGAAGAAAACTGAGAGGATCAATTTTTCTTAGGTGATATTAATTCACAATGATATTAAGGGCCTTAAAATTATGGTAACACTTGGTTTTATTGCATGTGAAAAAGGAATAAATTATATTCCAAAATTACCATTTCATAACCCATCCATAGTCATGCAATAAATGATGTTTAAAATGGCTTCAAAACTTGGATGGTCCCATCCTTTGGGATTGTAAAAAATCACTCCATATCTTGCCTTGGATATCAGACATGCCCTCATCATAATGGAGTATAATTAACATACTTATTGAAAAGAAAATCCATTATAAAATTATCATAATAAAAACATCTACCCTAAAAGGTACAAAATCAACCCTTTCAGTCATATTACACAAATTTGAAAAGGTCATCATGGCATTAAGTGTTTTTATTTTTGCACAAGTAATAATATCACTGTCATAAGATCACATTACTTTCCTTATAAATATTTTGGTTTATGACACCATGCCCATACATAGTTGAGTTGTCAGCCACTTGGTTACCCTCACGGTAAAAATGTTGGATAGTGGTGTAAATAAATGTTTTTAGCAAAAACTAAGCATCTCTAATTATCATTGTGGCATGCCAACTCATCCTTTGAACCCCATTAACAACCTCAATGACAACAAGAGTGTCACCCTTAATCACCAATTTTGGAATACCCAAGTTAATAGCCATCTCGAAACCCCAAAGAAGACCCATAGCCTCTGCCTTATTACTTGAAATCATACCAAAAATACCTGCATGTCCCTTAATACAATTGCCTCAATCATCCTCTATGACACCCCTAGCAGCCATAGTAGCATTCCTACCAAATCCATCAAAATTAAGTTTCCACCAAATTGTTGGGGTGATTTCCATTTTGTCCCTTTCCTTTGAAGAGCCTTAGTATTATCCAAATTTTCAACTAATGATAGATATTAGAAACCTCTACCCAATTCTTCAAGTTTTGACATAGGAAGAGGGGGAGGTTTCCACTTCTAGTTGAGAGTACATTCCCTAATAAGAGCCATAGTTATACGGGTAACAACCTCATGGGGGAGAATTTATCTCTAAAAATACAATTATTAGGTTCTTTCCATTTGTTCAAACAAATTTAGGGGGGAATAAATTGCCATAACATTATAATGAGAGGATGGTGGGAGAGGAAATTCTATTTGAGAATGAATTGTTGGGTGTTAGTATTAAAAACCCAAGTAATCCTCATTCAGTTGAAAACATTTCACCAAATAATAGAACGCACTCATTAATCATCTCAAACCCATGTCTTTGGATATTATCAATCATGAGGATACTCTTATGCATTATCGATCACTAAAAAAGTTAATCTTAGGGAGGAAGTGAAAATTCCAAACATACCTCCAGCTTTTGGAGGAACATCCTATGCCAATATTGTTATAGTAGGCCGACCTAACACTAAAATCTCCTAAATATTTTTTGCACCAACTTAACTTATCTCCACTTGGGAAGGAAGGAACATGAATTTCTCTTAAGATCTTTCCCAAATCCTCTTGCAAAGCTTTATCCATTAAATTAAGATTACCAAATTTCAAGATTTTCTACTTGCCATTCTCAATATAATTAGCCACCTTGAGACCATAGTTAGCCACACTAAAATCCTTAAAAGAAGAGAATTTTGGTGAAAATAAGAGGGGATTCACCAATCCATCTATCATCCTAGAATATAATCATATTCCCATCCCCAATGTTTCATCTCATGCATCCTCTTAAGAACTTCCTAAATTTAACAATATCAGCCTAGATTTTTGATCTAGTAGGGAGGCCAACATTATAAAAGCATTGATTGAAAGGTCTTCCACATGTAAATATTTGGCCCTCATTATTCTATACCATCTAGCTAAGTTCTGATACAATATCCATCCAATCTTAGTCATCAAATCCTTACTTAGGTCTCCTATTCTCCTAAGGTTCAACTATCCCCTAGGATTTTGGCTTACAAACTTTCTCCCAACTCACAAGACTCATCTTCATTTTTTCCTTAGTACCCAACCATAACAAATTTATTTTAATTTTTTCCAAGATGTCCTTAAAGTAGATTAAAATATTAAATAGGGATAGAAAATAGACTAAAATCCCTAGTTGAGAAGCACCAATAAGTTGAAGTTTCCTAGCATTTCTAAGAACCTTACCTTTCCAACAAACAATTTTCTTTTGCATTCTTTAGACCACCATATTCCAAAAATTGAGGAGTGACTTCTATTATAATAAGGTGGATACCAAGATAAGTGTCAGGGAGGGAAACCACTTAACAATTAAGATTCTTAGTTATGCGATGTTAAAGGTCAATCTCTATATTAAAAAAATAAAGCTTACTTTTTTGATAATTAATATGATATCTAGATAGCTCTGCATACTAATTCAAATGTTTGTTCCAAGATTTAGCTTCACTTATTGAAGATATCCCATATAAAAAAGTGTCGTCAACAAATTTTTGTAGTACATCTGTCAGTGGAGAGGTAGTTGACTTAACTCCCATTATCTTTCCTTAAGAAGCCATAGTTAGGAGGTTCCTCCCCAAAATCACTTCTACCATAATAAATAAGTATGGTGACAAGGGGTTTCCTTAGTATAACCTCCTCATGCATTTAAAGAACTCACTCGGGGACCCATTAGTCAAGACCAAAAGCTGTACCAAGTTGATCATTTCCCCAATCAAGGTGATTTTCCTATCCCCAAAACCAAAATTGGATATGATTTGCAATAGAAAATCTTGCCTAACTTTATCATAAGATTTTAAATTATACAACTTCATTTCCATACCAAGATATTCACTTTTTTCCATGGAATATAAGACTTTATGGGAGGTTATCACCATGTCCAGAATTTGGCACCCGAGAATAAAACCATTCTAAGTGAGACTTATAGCTTTGTCTAGAATAGGTTTTTAATAGTTATCGACCACCTTGGATAGAATATTGTAAATAGCATTACAAAGGCTAATTGGCCTAAATTCCTCTAGTCTAGTTGGTTCTCCCATCTTGGAGACTAGCACAATGTATCTTTGATTGAGTTCTTTGAGAATTATACCTACCCTGATAAAATCATGAGCCACATGCAACATGTCATATTTGATGATGTCTCAAATTCCTAGAAAGAGGCCTAGGGAAAGCCATCAAGCCTTGGTGCTTTATATGCTCCCATAGAAAAGACCACCCCCCTTACTCTTCCTTAGAAACCTTTTTATTCAGATCATGGTTTGTCCTTTCATCAATCACCATGTTGATGACACTATGCAAAGGTTTTTCTACATGAGAATTCACCTGCATCGATGAAGGGCTATATATTCCCTTGAAATACCTTGTAGGATACTCAAAAAATATAGGATATTGCTATAATTTTAATTCATCTAAAATAAGTGCCATTATGTAGAAAACTGATTTCTATGATGATGCATCTTTATAGACCTACACTTTTACCAACTTAATTTTATTATGCACAATTTCAACTATACTTTCAAATCAAACATCTATCAACATTTACTAGTAATTATAAGTCTAAATAACTAATAACTATAGCTTATATGTAAGCTTTACATTGTTCTAGATTAACCACATCATCGACACTATTACTATTAGTGTTGCTTTGATTTGTTTGATTGTCAACAAGCAAATGGCTTATCATTTGCAAAGGTGATGGCTTCACCTTCCCTTCTAATATTAGCACCACCTACCCCATGCTTGGACTCTCCTTCTCATCATTTTTAACATAGATCAATGCTACAACACTTTTTGTTCTTATCTCTTCAATATCTTCCTCCTCAACAACACCCTTTTCCACAACATTCATCTCTTCAATATCTTCTTCCTCAACAACACCCTTTTCCACAACATTAATCATGTTCCCTTGGTAAATTTGGGTTGAATCCCAAGGCAAAAAGTAATACAGACTTGAATCTTGCACATTTAAATACAAAGTTCATTTCCACAACATTAATCATGTTCCCTTGGTAAATTTGGGTTGAATCCCAAGGCAAAAAGTAATACAGACTTGAATCTTGCACATTTAAATACAAAGTTCGTTTCCTAGAAATAATTTCAAAGAGCATCATGCCAAAGCTGTATGGGAAGACTAGAAATCCATTCTGGAGCTAAATAACCTCTTGTTCCCCTCATTGTGGTCAGTATACGACTTAACTCTATACTCACAAGGTTTTCCAACCCAAAATATGCCAACTTGGGGGGAAAATTAATGTCAAGAAGAATCTTCTAATGCTTTACATCACAATAAGTGATGCAAACTCTATATTCCTCATGGAGATAAAACAAAGCTCAAGCAGCGCCTAAGGTGATCTTGAACCAAGCATTCCAATCAAGTACCTTCCTTTTACTTTTGGAGCTATTGCTGAAGAGTATGGAATTGAATGATCCTTGTGCACAAAACCCTCAAAGCGTTACTAAATTCCATTCAAAATTGTTTATCATCTCAGCTTGAACTGGACTCCAATTTCTTCACAACCAGAAGTGTATCATCTGGTAAAGATCCTTTGAAAACTGAGTCGAATCCTCCACTCCCCATCTTACCCTTGAAATTCATGGTTGTAATCTTTACCTCTTTGTTAAGCCGATAGGCTTATTTCGTATGGGACTTTCGTCAGAAAGTTTTGAGTTCCGGGGGTGTCGGATGCTATAAAATAAAATCTAGTCAATACCATAAAACACAGAAATCATGGCTTGTCATTGTGCTATGCTGTAAAAAGAAAATGATTGGTGGTTACCTTACGTTGCCAAAAGTGCAGGCTTCTGAAAATTATAAAATCACACTGATGACGAATTTATACAATAGGCTTATTTGCAATCTCTTACACTCATTGAGCAAAGGAAACAATTTCATTTTATAGCATATTAGCCTATCCTTAAAATAATGAGCTTTTATAGCAAAATCAGAAATGGTCAATGCGATGGAAATAGTAAATACAGTTGGGTAAAGTTGCCCAGTTATTCACAATTAAAACAAATTGTTCTCATAATCATTGTAAATATTTTCGTATACGAATAGAATAGAGAATTACATACAGAGTACCGGGCATAATTAGTTGTAAAATATGGGGAATTGGGGAAATGCACCTATAATAGTTGGGTGGTCAAGGTGATCAAAGCTGTTCCTCTATGTTTTCATTTATTTTGAGGAATTTAAGATGATTATTGCAAATGTAATGATGTCTTTTTATTTATTTATTTTTAAAATAAGCTTCTTTGGTATTAAATCACTTTCTAGGTGAAGCTAACTCATGGTAAATAATCAATATTTAATGTAATTTCAAGAACTATTTATATAATTATTATTATTTTTATACTAAGAGTGAAATTGTATGGATATTTTGATTAGGAGTTAGGGAAAATTTTCAAGATCATCCTCTCTCGTTTATGCTGAATTTCAGTTAAAAACTATAGGATAATGGGTTTGTGAAAAATTTAAGATTTTATTTTGATAGGTTGTTTTATTTGTAAATTTGTTTATAAATAAAAATTCTTTTTAAAATTTTGTAATAAAATTTAGATTATTTCTTCAAATATCAAAGAAATTATTCATTTTATATAATCAATATTGATTTTTCTATTTATTTTAATGAAAAAGAAGCTTTGATTTTTTATAAATTTAAAAATCATTTAATTCCATCTTATTAAACTTATAAATTGTAACATTAGTTTTCACTCAAAATTCTATGTTTCATGAGTAACAATTAACAAGAATTCTTCTCACATGAAAGAAAAAAAGAAAAGGAAATGTACTATACTACTATCTATCTACATGTGAAGATAACAATAAGCAAGTGTTCAATCCATTGTATGAAAGAAAGATTTCGTGAATAATACTTTGACCCATATAGACATACAAATAAGTGTGGATGGAAATAAAAAATGTGAATTTTATGCACTTGTTCACTACTAATGAGAAAATAAAGCTACATAATAAAAAAATGCTAAAATCATTGAAATTTTCAATCATTATAAGTACAACAATCAATTGCATGAGCAAAAATATTGATAGGGATACAAATAGATAACTAAACATAGAGAGATAGTGGATATATAGATGGATCATAATCAAATATTGAAGTGAATGAAATTTATAAAAGGAAAGACAAAGAGGACAGAAATGAAAGGGGGAGAAATCAAAAGAGAAGATGGGAGAGATAAAGTGATAGAATTATGATGTCAAAGAGATATAGAGGAAATAATATATAGATACATAGGAGTGAATTGTAAGGATGGGTTGAATAAAATAGAAATAGGGAGGGATAAATGAGTGTTTGTTGTTGTGAATAAAAGAGATAAAGATGGGGATATGGAAAAAGATAGGAAATGCATATGAATAACTATTCAAGAACATCATAAAAAATATACAAGATTATCAACTTAACCCTTGCACTATTAAAAGGTGCAAGCGCTAGTAATTGAACATTATAAGAAAATAGTCAGGTGAATCTTCACAATGTTCAATAGGTCGTAGTTAATTTTGCCTCCTCTACATAAAAAATGAGAAGACTTCTAAATCATGATGGATCAAAATATGACAAAATGACATCAAACTTAACCAAAACATCCTAATAGGATTTTTAATTTTCCTTATTACATTCAAGACTCCATTTTGGATCCGCAAGGAAAAATTAAGGGTTTTCACCCCTGAAACATCAGGTGCTCCTATACTAAGTATGAAGTTTTTTGGAGGTGGAAGTCAAGTAATTCTTGAAATAGGATGACAAAAAGGATGTACTTGTCAAGAAAAAAAAGAGTTAATACCCTCCAAAATAAATTAAAAACATTTGGAAAAAGGCCTTGAGGATGATAATGTAGTGTGTTATGTTGGATGGACAATATTTAAGGGTATGCACTTACCATTTTGTCCTATTAAATCATTTCTTCCATAATACAAAGGTTTACATTCATTACTATTTGTATGTACTCTTCAATGAATGCTAACATTAATAGTTAGATAATGAAAGAGGAGAATAACCCTCTTGTCCATGAGGGATTGATGGTTCTAGTTTTTGAGAATTTAAATCCAAAAAAATAGGGCATTTTATCTCTAAACACTTTATTTATGAAGATGACACAAATGTGTTTGATAAGTCTAAAGATGAGGATTTTTTTAATACTAATTTTGGGGAGTTTGAATGTGAGGTATTGAATAAATAATCTACTAAGAGGAAGGAAAAGTCTTTGGCCTCTTCTTTAGATAAGAAGAAATCTCTAAGAATATAGGAAAAAGGATGTTAAAAGTAGAAAAATATTGAGATAGAAGAGGTTTCCAAAGAGGGCTGTGATGAGAACAAATAGGAGATAGATACTAACTTGGAGGATCTAAGTTTTCCTCAGAAGAAGAATACTTGTACAAATGAGAAATCAAAAAATCCCTTAAGTGGTGATCAAAGTTCAACCTTCACCTTTGCATCCTCATGTTGTAGAAGATTAAATTGAAAATGATAATTTTGAAGATAATGGAAAAGATGATACACTGCCCTCCATTGATGATCTAGGAGTGACTAAGGACCTCTTCTCCTTTTAAATTGACTATCCCTAAGCTGAAATTTGTGGTTGGCTTGTGTTGTGGTTAATGTCACTTCCTAAATGGATCCTACTATGTTGGTTCTTAACAATTTTAGTAAGGAACATGGGATTAATATTCTTCAAATGGCTAGAAAGGTGGTTGTTGATTTTTTCATAGTTATAAAATTATGTTTCTACTAAGTGAAGAAGGTGAAGCTCAAACAATGTGCCCTAGAAATTAAACTAGATTTACTAGAAGCCTTAGTAGTGGGAAATGAATATGTGGAAGCTACTAGTTAGGGTGCTTCTGATAAGGGTCGGGAGGTTAATGCAAAATTGGTAGGTGTTAATCCTAAGGAGCTGAGGAACATCTCTCCATTCTAAAGAGTAATAACAAGAAATTGGAAGAGGCTCTCAAGAATATTTGTGAGTAGGCTTTCAAAATCCTTAAGACCTCTACTTGGCACCTTAGGATCTTGGTCACCAAGATGGAGAGCACTCGTAATGAAAAGTTCATTATCTAGTTGCCTAAACATAAAGATAGCCTAAGTGATTCCATGTCTAGCCCTAGCAAGAGAAGATGGGAGATCACTTGCAAGAAGAAAACTACTAACAAAGAAATTGTGGACATGAAGAGATATCTTGATAACATGGAGCAACTCGAGCTCAAAGCTACTGAGGTTCTTAAGCTTTTAAACTAATCTTTATTGTGGGTTTGTGTACCCCTTTATATTGATTTTTCATGCTTCCTCTTTGATTTTATTTTGGTTTACATTTGTGTCATTTTTGGCTTTTGTCCATTTTGTTGCCAACTTATTTGTCTTTTTGTTTGGTCTGTGTTGTGTTTTATTGATATATCTATTAGTTTGGTTGTAAAGGATTTCAAGGCCCCTTTAAAACCTACTTTCCTATATAATGAAAAAAATGTCTAAACATAAGTGCACAAATAAATATGAAATTAATACATATTCAATATATCAACTGATAAAAAATATAAGGACTAAGTGATTCATGCATTTTATTTGAATATAAACTTCTCAAATTAACACAATACTAGAATTATATAAATCAATAAGAATGAATGTGATATTTGCATGCTCATTATTGATGCTACTTATAACTAATGGTGCCAAATTACAACCTACACACATTGTTTAACCCAAATCAAGTAGGGTGCTGAATTAAATTGTACATCTAAATCATTCTTGCAACTAGAGATTTTGGCCAAGGCAACACTATATTATGCTAGTATCAATCATTTCCTATGGTCTACATACATGACCTACTGAATATCATACTAATTCTAGGAGTAACTATAGTATAGGACCAACTAGAATTCATTAGGAATAAAGCACTAAACTTAGATGTTTTGAGCTAGAGTCATGTTAACACCCTTACAGAGGTAACACCACTTTGGTAGGAAGTTGTGTCTAGGGGATTAGTAGATTGGTGATTGGGTGGAAAATTGTCATGATGACATTTTCCCTCATTATTAAACTTCAAAGCACCAAAAAATCAAAATGGATTTACAAATGCTTATGCATCCAATGTAATCTCTAGACTTCTCTTGTCCTTATTTTGATAGAAATGGAACAATATGATATTTTCTTTTATAAAAACTTTCTTTTAACTAAAATGATGCAAATTTATTGATAAGAATTTATTTTTAAAAAGTAGATTAAAATATTTTAAATATTTTCCTTCTTAAGTTTTGAATGTCAGTAATGAATTCTTTCATCTTAATAGATTTTATTATTTCACCTATTATTTATGAGTAAGCAATTCTTTTGTGATTTCCATATTTTGACAATAAAATAGAAAAGTGTACTGTCTATTTTTTCATGATTTATATCTAAACAACATTCAAGAACCAAATATAAAATATTAATATTAAAAAATCCATTAAGAATTTAAAGACAATATGACTAGTGATTTTTTGAGATCATATATAAATTCTATAAATGTCTCTAACTAGAGTGAACTTAGTTACCATACACATTCCAATTATTTTTTATTAATTTTTTGTTAATTAAAAGGCAACTAATGTTTCATCTAGTGTCTAGTGGGTGAATACCCATTCATTGGCAAATACCCAATTGCTAGGAAGAAAAATAACTAGGAAATAAAATAGTAACTAGATTAATTGTGAAATTTATTGGTATCAACAAAAAATAGTAACTAAATTTATATCTACCTTTATGGGTCTCGTTTGCTATGGTTTGAGGCCACCCAAACTATTTTCTTCTCTGCTATATTGGCATACCAGATTCCAATGTACTAGTTATTGGTTCCACTTGGTCTAAAGAAACCTAATTCAAAAATCAATATCTGATTTTCAGGTACCATAACTAAATTGAATAAACACAATAACTACAAAAATAAGACTCAAATAGGATTTCACCCACTTTTCATCCATCGACAAATTATGATCAATTGAACTCTCCTCTATCACTAACATAGGAAGTCAGAAACAAAGGTGTTTCCAATCTCATGGAAGACCATGATTGGTACATGAAATGGTGGCAGTTGGAGGGGGTCATAAAAAATTCATTAGAATGATACAATTTGATTTATTGTGTCGAGTTTCAAGTTTAACTTATCTACAAAGGAGGGGAAATTGAGGAAGACATTATGGGGAAATAATGTTTTAATTATAACTTTTTTTTTGATAAATAATCCTTTTCTATTAATAAATAATATACAATTCACAAGGTTCATAGCCAAAATCAAACATTATTGAAGCTATGAGACATTTTTAATTTGTAGAGTTGAATATTACGTCATTGATTTCGCATTTCTTTAAGAATTACATCTGATATTCAATGCATTATCAACATCCAAGACTTTCATATGAATTTGATAACAATACAATTAATATTTCAAT
>CM053791.1:471368995-471561495 GCA_028749045.1 Cupressus sempervirens | reverse complement strand
AATTTTTTTTTAAACTATTTTGTGAATGCCAAATAGAATTTTTTATTTCAAATTGATTTTTAAAATTAATTTTTTTTTGTAACTCCCATCAAATCTTTTTTCCTTATATGGCTTATTCCTTGAAATATTCTCGTGCTGGGATTTGCTTCTCACATTGTATATGCCTCTTAGCATAATAAAAGCTAGTTGCAATCACAATGCAAAATGAAAGACATTATTATTTTTATTATACTTAATCTATAATCATGAAATTTAATTATAAAATATCTAATATTTTATGATATATTATATATTTTATATATTTGCTTCAAAAGGGTGTTTAGAAAAATAGATTAATTTTTTTTTAAAAAAAGAAATTTATATCTTACAAAAATGATAATTAATGTCATCAAAATATATATTTTACATTCAAGTATTTAGATCTAACTATACGGTTTAAATTAGGGCTTTGATTTATAGTACCGTATATATAAGCAAGATCACTAAGGTTTCAATAAAACATAAGCCAAAGGTCTTATAGGGGATTATAATAATTATAATATTTAATATATCTTTACGACATATTAGATATATTAAATACTTTAGGCATTCTCTTTAAAAATAAGTATAATGCAACAAATTATAGTACCATAAAGATAAAGATTTTTGTCATCACATAAATGATAATGAATACAATAAAAAACTATATATTTTCATTCAAGTTATTTGGGAACTATCCCAACACTTCACAATTTTGATAAAAACCATAAAAAAGGGTTTCAAGTTGAAGGCATGCAAACACTTTTGATTTAAAGAAAAAAATTAATAGTCATTCTCAAACGAAATTTTAAAACAATATAGATAATTATTTAATGTAATAGTAACTAAATAAATATTGTACATTATATTGTTGGAAACAATTAGTGCATATTTAAGCAATAGTGAATTTTTTTTGGAAACATTATCTCATAATATCATACTTAATAATTATTAAAACAAATGTGGACATAATAAAATAGAAAAATTAATAGTATATAGTTGTTTGTTATTCCAAAATTGGATAAAATAAACAATACTATTGTTCAAAATGTTGACAATTCATTGTCAAATAATATGTAGAATACTTTCATTTTTCAACCATGGATGGACTAGTAATAGCTCTACATTTCCAAGAAGAACATTTTGAACTTTAATTGATAGAGTAGACTTCACACCAAATAATGTAGGGACCCCATAATTTGCATGCAACAACCTAAAAGATGGAATGACTTGGTGTACTATAAATGTGAGAGTGTAATCGAACTTAAGAGTAGCAATTGACCATTCTTTGAGTGGTCCCTTTCGATAGCCAATTTTAGATTCTCCTTTGAGAAAATTCATAAACTTAAGACTGAGCTCATCAATGAGAGTGTGCTTCTTGAAATTTATTATTGGCTCGATGATATTTTAAAAATTCATCCTACAAGATAAAGATCACAAATCTCATTGTACAAAGCATCTAACCATCTACATAAATCCATAATCTCAACCTGCATGTGGAGAAATTTGACATCTAAGTTCATATTCATTTTTGTTCTGTAATAGAAGTTGAATTACATAACATAGATATAAAATTTGATTTGATTGTTCCTTGTTCCATTATTTTTAATTCTACTAACCATTCTATCCCTTATCCAATATCAAACACTCAACTCCTCTATACAAATGATGATATTATGTGCAAGATAGGAGTAAAAGTCCTATAACTAATAGTAAACCCTTTCTGAACATAATTTGTCTAACATCTTGGTCTTAGAATGCATTAAGATTATTAAAAACTTTTGTACTGATTATGAAACATGATAAAGAGTATAAATTTTGAAAATGAAAGAGATGTTGCATAAAAGATAGTAACCATTAAAATAATGCATGTTATCAAAAAATGATAAAACATATTTTATCAACTTGATATCTTGAGACACATTTTTAAAAGGTTAGTATATTTAATCTTTAAAAAATGTATATTTGACATAAAGTGATACAAATTTAAAAGGCCATAAGAAAAGAAGTGGCCATTTACTTTAGTAGGGATACTAACAAGAATTCAGAAGGACATATTAAATGTCTATTTCTATATCATGCATGTTAAAACATTTATTTATAACATTTCAACTACGAGTCATAGAAGTATACAAATAAATGAAAATGGAGAGTCTGATCAAAATATTATGTGCATTGTTCTCATCATTTATGTTTATTCAATGTTGACATTGACAAAGTGTACAATATGACAATAAATATTACAAATTATTAAAATGGTAAATATTTGTACTTGCATAAGACAAAGTTTTCAAAAACAAAATATTACATCAGTTATCTTCCAACCACTTAAATATATTTTCTTCATCCTTGTGTTTGGCAACTTGTCTAACCCTTTTTCATTTTCTCATAGTGATCATATGTGAATGGAGGCATTACTCTTAGACACTATAGAGATTTTACACGAGAAATAGCCACAAATATCAATCATGTTCTTTCTCTTGGCCCTATATCAATTGTCACTTTTTGAAGAGTCAAACCATAATATTTATGCATAGTTATGCCCATGCTAATCATAAAGTCAATTGAAGGGTTTCACCCTTCTATATTGGAGTTATTGTAACTATTTTTATATGATGATCTTCAAATAGAAGTCTATAATAATTATCAAACTCAACCATCACATATGTTGGTGGTCCAAGTGGAGCATTTCCTTGTTTGTAGATTATCTTTTAAATGTACCTTGAAGATCCTTTTACAAGACAAACTTGTACCCATAGATTTGAAGTTAGCATGACCCATGAATCCTTATAGATTAGCAATTCCAAATCAAGCTCATTATTTGAATAATATTATAATGAATTAGGATTTCTTGCTTTCGTTGCAACACTATGTGCAACAAGATTCTTCAATGAATGAAGCATTTTTTTATTATGACTATGAACATTTTCATTTGTTGAAAACAAATGGATAACATTTTCAAACTCAAACTTTGTTGTAACATCTATGTTGATAGGGGTTTTTTTCATTAGAAACCTCTAATCATCAACTTGTGGGTTCACATCTCTTACATTTATGAAAGTTGAAAAAATATTTGTTCATCATCACTTTCCCCATCTTGTTTGAATATATTAGATCTTATGTAATAACAATATTGAATTTTTTCCATAGAAACTTTTCGCTTCTATTATTGTCATATGTCAATCTATCATTGACTGGGGGAAGCTCGCCTAAATCCCCTACCAAAATAATAGATACACCAAAATATAAGAATGAAAGATATATATTTCATTTAAACAATAGTTTTTGTTTTATTTTAGTAAATTATTAGTGTATATTTTGTACATGCACAAAGTTGGGTCACAATTCCACGAAAGTCAAATCCATGAAATGAGACCTCTTAGAAACGGGTACCCAATTTTTAAAAATGGGCACCTATTTTTGGCTTGGGTGCCCGACCCTCAATTAAAAAAACTGGCACCCGTTATTTTTAAAAATTGGGTACCCATTTTTTATTTTCAAAAAATGGGTACCCGTTTCTCAAAAAATAAAAATATTGAATTTTTAAGAAACGGGCACCCATTTTTTAAAAATAAAAAATGGGTACCGGTTCTTTAAAAATCGGGTACCCATTTTTCAAAAGTAAAAAATAGGTACCCATTTCTTAAAAATTCATTTTTTAAAGTTTTCGGTAGATTTTACATGCCGCTTTTAGCTTTTCAAAACGGGTACTCATTTTTTGAAATTCAAATAATGGGTGCCCGTTTCTTACAACATGAGGGGGGATTTTTTTTCCTTGGCTCAGATTTTGGTTTGGGACAGGCTTGGTGAAATCAAGCCTATGCCTTGGCCTCTCAAGATATGGCTAAGGCATTGAACTGACAAATTCATGCCTTGCCATAACTTTTAGAGGGTCTTCCTAATCAAATTTTTTTATGAAACAAAAACCCATTAGAGCTCTCACTGTCCTAATTTCAGAAATATAAATTTTATAAAGTTATGATTTTATTTACTATTTTTTTTAAATTTTTTTAATCAAACGTGGTACCTAAATGTAAAATAGCAACGTTCACTAAAACTTTAATAAATTTTTTATTTTATATTTTTTCTTAAATTAATTTATATGTCATCAATCTACATTCAATTCTTTTGAAGTTAAAAAAAAAAATTGAAAAAAGTGAAATTTTGATGAAATTATGGTGTCCGTACATGAGAGGTTTAAAAATTTTCCTTTATAGCCAATTAAAAATTAATAAGTAAAAAAATATTCATTAAAAAATTCAAGAAAAATATTCTCATAAATCTTTGGTGTGTTAGGTAACTCGATTTAAAAGGATTGACAAAAATTCATTCATTTGTGTCAAATTATGGTGTCCGTACACGAGCGTGGTATGGTCCTGAAATAGGCATTTTGAAAAAGTGGTTTTTAAAGATCCATACCAAAGAAATAATCTATCATATGAGTATACAAATAAATTACATATTCAAAAAGAAGATTCCAGGCACTACAATTTTTATTTCTAAATTTTTTTTTATATTTAATCTCTAAATGGCTCAAATTTTGGCATCAATTGACAAAATATTTCAAAAACAACAAAAAAACTTCCACTTTTTGGCCAAAAGTGATACCCAACTTCTTGCACTCACCCTTGTTCATGAGAAAAAGTTAAAATTTCTACCTCCAAAGCTTGTATCTGTAGTTTGATGGAATGCTTATTGGAGTTATGAATTTATGTTTTCTAGCATGTTCTAACCAATGAAAATCATTTAATCAATCAAGATGTATTTAATATGTGTCATTTCTTCTTGAAAGCTGGTGAATCTTGTACTTTCCAATTGAGAAAAATCATCTATTGGTATTTTCAATTTTGAATGAACTATAATAGCTGCTATATTGAATATTGCAACTACTATTGGTTGAACTAATAGAAGGGGAGATCAGGAGGGGATTGCTACATTCTCAAGGTATTGACTAATGACACCAATTAGATATGACTTTCCAGTCCTTGTTATTCCTTGAATTATCATGAGTCGTGTCTCTATGTTTTGATTTCTATGACAGTAGGCCATAATTATGTCAACTGACTTTTTTTGTTTGTAACCAAGGGTCATGTAGATGATGCATTGGGGAATGTCATCATATATCAAACAATCAAGATTCTTCATGTTACTTATAAAAGTGATTGCTATAGTAGTGTACTACTCTTCTCCCTTATAATCGATAGACCAATTTTCTTATTTGCCAATATCTCTTCTCCCTAGCTTCTCTATTTTTGAACACTCTATGTTTTGACCATGATGCAACCTTGATATGATCTCCAATTCATGTTCTATTATATTTATATGAATATTTTCATTTTCTTCAATTTTAGAATCACTGGGGCTTTCAACATTTTTTGCAGCCACTGTACGTTTAACATGCCAAGACTTGTAATTAAATGTCTCCCACTTTTCTATGATGGAGTAGTCATCATACCAATATCTCATTATATATCATGGAATGACTTGTAGAGAAATAAATTTGATAAAGAAAAGCCAACCTATTTACCTAACTCATGTGAAGCAATAGATACAATTCTAGGAAACACTCTAAAGATTGTTTCTTTTTCCCTTGGCTCACATTTTTTTGTCTCTTCTTCTTTTAGGATTATATATCCATGATCTTGATGCATCAATTAGTGTAACAACTTCCATATATAGTGGCCTTTTTTTACCCATAAATGAAATATTTTATTTGTTGTTCATTACTCTCTTCATCATTACCATTTTCATTATTTGTAGTTATAGGTTTGAAGACCTCTTGTGAGACATTTAGATTAATAAATCTTCTACCGCATTCAACTAATCAAAGCTCTAATAACATATGACATTTTTCCCAAGTGTCAATATCTCTTTCTATAATTATCTTAGTTAGGATTTTCTTATATGCTTGTGTAGCTAAATCATTTGGGGTTTCCATGTTGGAGAGGCGCATCAACATTTGGTGGTATGTTTTTGAGTTTTTCTCTTCTTTTTTTGCATAATTCGTAATGTATTTTACTATAACATGTTTGGAAAGAACATGTTTCCAATCTATATTTTCTCTTAGCTGTAGTATGTGGTGATTATGTGAATTTACTCTGTCATGATTTCTCATTGGTTCAAATTTATTTTCATCTATTTATTTGTCTTCATGATATAATTTTGAGTCCTCCAAGCTTAATGGTCAAAGAGCATTATCCCTACAATAAATATAAGAAATTTATATATTTAGTTCCAACACATTTGTACTTAATATAATTTAGACTTAAATAATCCTTGTGATGAAATGATTACTTGCAAACCATCTTTCCCCCTTTTTTCACAAACATGCACCCTCCTTATAGATTTTGTGTCACTCTACACAATTTAGGATCTCTTCATAATCATGGTCCAAATCCACCTCCGCAATTTCTCTTGTATTTTTGAGACATCGGTGTTGTTGAAAATTTAGCAATGCTTACAATTGAAAATAAGTAAAATGAGTATATTAGGTAATGTAAACGTATAAGTATATCTAAGTATTTATAAGCATACTTGTATATTTTGTTGATGAGGATCTTCTCGAGGGTTCCATGCATGTACAATAAAATGAAAATATCTTTCAACACTTTTAGGTTCCTCCTCATTTGACCAACCAATTTTGTTCATATTAGGTGCATCTTCAATCCATAAGAGTCCATGCACATGTGGTAACCTACTATTTTGCCATTCATATCTACACCAAAAATCTTTGACATTCATTCACTTTTCTAAAATCTATTTTTTGAATATTGAGTGTCTTAAGTGTATATAGTGTGCCACTATGTGAGGATAATCAATAAATTTTTTTCTCCACCAATTTTAATCTTCTCATGGATTAGATGGAGTTGTCCCTAGCATTAGTGCATGCAAATTAGGCCAATACATATCTATTGCACTCAATATGAAAAATAGCATAGGAAAACTGATTTGATGAAGCAAATATGTCAATTCTACATAAGATTTTTCCCAATATGATCTTGTTCCCATTAGTGTTGTCCCAAATCACATCAATTTATCTACCAAAGTAGAATGAAGTGTGTTTTCCATATGTTTCTACAACTCATTAATGGTAATTATCATGTCTTTAAAGTCCCTTTTCACAAATGCTAAGGATGAATTCTATGCATGATGTCTCATGATCATGTTCATCAAAGAAAATTGAATTTAGGATGCCTACCAAAATGATGATCCCTATATCACAATAGGTGCTTCACAAATTCATGAAGATGCACTTGCCTCAACCGTGGTTCTAACTAATTGTGCAACTTACATCAAGAAATAGTGTTGAGAATGCCATATCGAGTAATCCTACTATGACATACTCGTTTACTGGGGATGCAACAGTACTTGACCAATGTATTATTGATGTTGGCTTTGCATCAGGATTATCAACCCATGCACAAATAAGTTCCATTTCCTTTTATGTGTTAGGTGGTCTTGGAGCCATTGGTGTTGTGTGTTCTTTTACATTTCCTCCACCTATATCAACAATTGGACCCACAAAACTAACTTCATTTACATTTGTATCAAATTCCATATTGATTGGCTTCAATCTACCAAAAATATTTTCATCTCTACTTCTAGGATGATCATTAAGAGAATTTTCATTAATTCAAACATTAGAGTAAAAATTTTCGTTTTCTAATTTGTATTTGAGCGCTTTGTAAATATGATCTTTGTTCATAGTGCGTCTCATGTTAATCTCTCCATCAAATAATAATAATTGGCAAAATATCTATTGTATGTAGAAATATATTGGAAACATGTTCTATATTTTGTGGGAAACTTATTGTGTTTCCTTCATATTTGTATTGACCACTACTTGCATGTGTTAATTGTGTCCTCAAGTTGTGGCCCAGGATTCATATTATTTAAAGAAGAAAATATATTATTTCCTTTCCCTTGTTAGTATCTGGTACGTACTAGACCTCCTAAAGTGTGTGATACTTATATTCATAGATAACATTCTTGACAAATGTATCACATATGTGGCATTTTAAGGCTTTCCAAATGTTGTTGGAACTACATTCAAAATCATTAAAAACAATCTTGAATGTATTTTCTACATTCCCTTGTCTATCTAAATATATTGCAATTTGACTTCCATGATGATGTGTTTTAGGCACACACTCTAATGTTATTGAATCTTCATTTTGAAGATTCGATCTTGTTTTTGTCATTAATGGTTGACTATACCTCTCATTTGACTCTAATTCAACTTCATGTATTTCTTATATTGGTTCATGAGATACTCCATCATATGTTCTCTTTTGACTAGTTGCATTCCTTTTTCCTTGTTCCCCATTCTTAAATTCCAATTCTTATACTGATAACTCTACCTTTTTTCTAGCATAATTCTATCTTTGAACTTCATTACTCCTTTTTTCTTCTCCTCTTTGAGATTCTATCATTCATTCTCATCCCCGTCTTCAATATTCTCTCTAGTATTCTCTCTTGTATGCTCTTTGTTGTTGCATTTGATATTGACTCCTTGCCTCCTCTGATTCAAAATTCATTGTTGGCTCATTCATTTCTAAAATAAATTTAATCTAAATATATAAGAAAATTAAAATTAATATATTAAATAAAGAATTTTTCATGTAGTTGGTTTAAGATTTTTAATAAAAAATTTGTTACATAAATTTGTGTCTACTCGTACACTTATGGTTTGACAAATTAGAAATCAATATTTAAAAAAATGGCATTAGATAAGCATATTTAAAAGCATGCAAAAAAAAAAACACCCTTGTATTTATAACATAAAGGAAAAATAACCTAGGTCCTTTGAAGTTGACATGTTTATAAAATGATATATTAAAATTGATATGGTCAAATAATCAAACTTCTTAAATTGCACCATAGCTAGATTTCATTACAATGGTGAGAAAACACATGGAATTCATCAGTGAGGAAAATGTTATTTTCACCCTCCTTATATTCTTCATCATAGAAAATGTCTTTCATAAATTCAAGACTTAGTGGGCCATTTTTCTTCTTTTTGACCTTCCATTGAGATGGTTCAAAAGTGATGATTGATGAAATGAAGGTTTTAGAAATTGGTTAATGTTTTGGTGATGCTCACAGGCCTTTTCATTTTAGCTTTTCACCCAAGGAGGCTAGGTGCTCCATTTTGGCAAGATCTTGGAGATTTGGTAACTACACTTTGACTTTGGCTAAATGGAAACCAGGCCTTGATCTGACTATGGACATGCTTGGTATGGTACTAGTTTGGGTAAGGCTTCATGGCCTCCCACTGGAGTTTTGGTATGAGATGGTCTCTAGATGGATTGGATATTCTTTTGGCCATTTTATTAGAACTAATAATGTAGAAATCTAGACTTTTTTTTTCCATATTTTATTTTAATATGGTGGTTTTAAAATCCAAATAGAGAATGTGGACACAACCCATTGCCTATGAGAATGTTTCTCTCTTCTACTGGAAGTGCTCCTCATATGGCCATGTTACCTTTGATTATTTAATGAATCAAGAGGAGTATAAGGAAAAGAAAAATAAGGAGAAGGTGAATTTGGTAGGAATGATTAATTCAAGGGGCTTTCTGCAAAATATTCTAACACTTCTTGCCCTGTAGAGAACTAAGGTCATAGGAAGGATAATATGATGATGGATGACTACCCATTCACCAAAGGGATAGCTAAGCTTGTCTCTTCACCCAATAAAAAATCTTATATAGAACCTTAATAGAATTTGGAGGAAGGTGAGATTCCTAAGGAGGGAGAACTAAGCCTAGAGAGGAACTCCTTTGGAAAGGTTGTGTTGCAGTCTCCTTTTGTGTGCCACTCCACTAGTTCTGAGGGGATGAGAGTGGTTCTCCTTGATAAGGATGAAAGGAGAAATCATATTTGTATGGACCCCATGATATTTGGAAGGGATACTAAAGATAGGACAATTTTCATGTTGAGTATGCCCGATGGGAGGGTGATAGGCTAACAAATTTTGGGGGATAGTGCTTCTTCGATAAGATCCCTAATGATTTATCTTTTGCTCAATGAAGAAATATTTTTTCTGACTATGTCGAGCTTAGACTACCTTTTGGCCTCTACTTTTAATATGGGAAATCTTATAGAGGGTTAGAAAATAAAGAAGAGAAATATTTGAGGAGTGATAAAGGATAATGTGGGTTCTAACTCTAAGATAAGGAGACGTTTAGACAAGACTATTAGGACTAAAGCAACAACAAGGGACATAGCTCAAGGTAGTCAACTTACCTTAGAGGATACTTAGGGATGAAAGAAATGAAGATCATTTCCTAGAATGTGATGGGTCTCAATAGCCCCAAGAAACATTATGTTATTAAGCAAAAGATTGTTGAGCATAAGGTTGATATCACCCTTATTTATGAAGTTAAGATGATGGTGAAGTATTTTGAAAGCATGGTGGCCTACGTTTATCTTGGAGCACACTTTTCTTATAGAGAAGTGACATGTACTTTTGGAGGTAGTTCTACTATGTGGGACCCCACAAGGTGATAGGTAGAGAGGTGTTCTATAATCCCAAAAAGATACAACAACCCCTTTATTATCTTTCCCCTCTTCTTTTTTGACACATTATTAGAGTGCTTTGTAATGAAACTCCAAAAAATGTTGAAAATGGTAATTTATAATGATAGCCAGAGCGTGTCTATATGATTCATCATATTTGAAAAAAATGGAACTCAATTTTATGAGAAAATGAATTTTTAAAGTTTTTTTATCCTTTAAAAATTATGATAAAATATTTATCTTTACTAATTTGTTTTATACAAAAAAAAACCCTTTAGGATTGGAAAGAACTAGGGGCTAAAAAACCATATGACTAGGGATTGAACTCCCCAAAAAAGGTCCACCCCTCCCCAATGATATCACCCCCTAGTTTCTTATGTCATACTCTTAGTTCTTTTTTTGAATTGAAGAGTAAAATAAAGACTACGAAGACTACATTAATTAATATTAATATTGAGGGTATGTGTTGTTAGAGTAATTAGTTGTTTTCACTTATTAATTAAATGACTTTGATTTAATTAATTAAGTTGCCTATTACTCTAGTTTGCTTAAGCTATCTTGTAGGTACATATAATTAATATTTTATTAATTATATTGTGCAACCTAACTTTTTTAGGCTTTAGGTTACCCTTTTCAGGTTTTGATCTCCTTTATAAGGATTGATCTCTTTTTATTTTTCATTATGAAGATCCATTCAATAATATTTTCTTTGTCTGAGTTTTTCAAATCAAACCCTTGCCTCTTCTTGTCTTTTTCTTCTCCATAACCGATTTTTTGCATGCAAGTTTTCTTGGGCTTCATGGATTTGTTGTGCGCTTTTGCTCAAATCCTACATGGTATCAGAGCCAGATCTACTATAGCTTGTTTGGTGTTTCAAGAAAAAGGGAGAATAAGGGTATGGCAGATCAGACTTCACTATTTTTTAGAGTAGTTTGAGGCCAAGCAGACCTCATGAATGGATTTAGAAGGCATCAAAACCCCCATTTTGATATAAAATTTGTCCGATTTGGACAATGATGATCTGGGAGGCAAAAAAAATTGTTGTACAGGGTCGTATGGCCTCTGCATGCAATCTGAGATGCAAAAATATTAAAAAATCACAAGAAAAATTGTTTTTCAGCTGCCACAGTTAGCAGAAACCACTGGTGGTCACTGAAACCACTAGCGGCTGCGGTAAACTGTCGACTGCTCGGTGGCTGATGTGGCTCCACCACTGGCTCGGAACCACCCACCCTCCTCCTCGGCTGGTGCGGCCACCTCCAAACCTTTGCTCCACCACCACTGCAGCTGCCGCTTAACCAAAGTGCTGCTCTGTTGTCGCTCGTAGTGGCCAGCAGTATTTTTTTGTTTTGTATTTTTTAAAATTATTTTCTTATATAAAAATAAATAAAAATTCATGCATTTTTAGAGGCCCTGTCGGTTTTTCTTCCATAACTTGAGCATACGGACGTATTTTTTTGATCTAAAAAATGCATCAAAAATCTGGTTCCGAGATGAAGATGATGGTATAGGTTTTTTTGGGTTTTGATGTAGTTTGGTTGCTTGTTTTGGTAGTCAAAGCCAGATGTTCTATTTTGCACTCTGGGAGGCGTATGTTGAGCATCTGATCTCTGATTTTGGACTTCTTTATATCACTAAAAAGCTCTTTTTGTTCTCCTTATAGTAATGCTAGTTGTTGCTCCAAATTCTATTCTAGGCACATCCTATTTAGTCTTTGTGTTTTACCATTCTGGTGGATATCCTATTTATTTTAGCTTTGAGGATCGATTTTGTTGCTTCAGTTGCTTCATTTTGGGCTCTACCTTCTTTTGTTTTAGCCTTATGTTTTTTTCTATCATTATTGATATTCATTGTAAACATCTTTATGTAACACACTGAGATAAAGTGCCATTCTTGTGTTTCGGGATCCTTTTCATCATTGTGATTCATTGTACTTGCACTATTTTGTAAAGTGCCATGAGTAGTTGTTTGCCACTTATAGGCCCTCTTTCTCTTTTCCCTCATGTAGTGTCGATGAAACATGCCTTTATTAGTGTGTGTACCTCACTCTCAATGTGTTTGGTTCTTGTATTGTAGGAGATTTTTTGCCCATCTTTTCAATTGCCTATTAGCTCGCCCCATCTGCATTAAGGGGGGTTTTATTGTTCTTCTATTCTTCCTTGGTTTGATGGTTTGTTGGTGTGAGCTATGTATTTAGTACCTGATCCTACATACTATGTGATTGCAGTGGCTGGCTACCTATGCATTTTGGTGAGATGGATCATCTACCATATAGACATGCTTGGTTCGTGCCTTCTATTTCCATGGAGGTTCTACAGATCAACATTTTCGACAGATTTTTGTGGCTTTTCATGCTTCAATGATTCTCTTATGATCTCTCTTTGTTCCTTCTTATGGAACATTTTTTACTATCTCTTTTTGGAGTAGGGTTTTTCCCATGTGGTTTTCTCTATTTTTCCTCTTTATAGAGATTTTGTTGTGATTGGGTACCTGATCAGGCCTTTTTGCCAGGACCCAATTTTCTGCTTTCATAGCTATGCTAGGTTAGCTTACCTCCTAAGCTTCGCTTAAGGGGGGGTGTTAGAGTAATTAGTTGTTTTCACTTATTAATTAAATCACTTTGATTTAATTAATTAAGTTTCTTATTACTCTAGTTTGCTTAAGCTATCTTGTAGGTGCAGATAATTAATATTTTATTAATTATATTGTGTAACCTAGCCTTTTTAGGCTTTAGGTTACCCTTTTTGGGTTTCGATCTCCTTTATAAGGATTGATCTCTTTGTATTTTTCATTATGAAGATCCGTTGAATAATATTTTCTTTGTCTGAGTTTTTAAGATCAAACCCTTGCCTCTTCTTGTCTTTTTCTTCTCCGTGATAGGTTTTCTGCGTGCAGGTTTTCTTGGGCTTCATAGATTTGTTGTTCACTTTTGCTCAAATCCTACATGTGTAGGATCATGGTCAACCAAACTATGCCCTTAAGTGGCAATAAAAAAAAAATTAGGGTTATGTCAACTTGACATGTAATTTTCTACCTATTATTAACTTTATATCAAAAGGTTGAGAGAAAAGAAACTCTAGCAAATTGAATCTAGTTTCTAAACTACTAGGACTTATCTCAAAAAAATAAAAATTGATTGGTCAAAATTTTGAATTTTAATACAATATTACAAAAATTTTAAAACAAAAATAAGAACTAGATGTATGTCTAACCACCTTAATCAAAATCAAATGATAATATTTTTAAATAATAATTTAGATATAAGTAGTAGACTCACGCTTGGATGTGACACATATTTTTGGATATTTTTATTCTAAATAAATAATAAATAAATAATTTTTTACTTTAGTATTTTTGGAATTAAAAAACTCTCATGTCTGACAACCTTAACTAATTGAAAACTCTGTAAAATTCATTTTTTAAGTTTTTTTCTTTATAGTAGAAGAAACATAGAATATGATGCATCTTTTGGATTTAAAAAATATTGTACCATTTGAAAGTTATAGTTATTTTTCAAGTAGTGTATTAGTCAACACTTTATACATAACTCCATTAAAAAATAAGTAATAATTACTTACTAAACTCATAATTTGACAAACTTTACATTTATGGAAAGACAAGAACATTCTTAAGAAACCCTTTTCATTTCATCAAATTTTGCTGAAAAAAAGGTCGTCAACTACATGTTTTAAGTAAAAATCACATAAAAAAGGTCAAAAGCACATTTTTTAGATGTTTTTAAACTTGACCATTTTGGTATCAAAAAATATAGTAGACCTTATAAAGATATTAATTTTTTCATTTAGTATTAGGGTGGGTGACAAAAATGTTGGAATAGATTTTGAAATGGTTTGAGATATTTCAAAACTATAGATTTTTTAGATCACCACTTTTTGGCACACCATGATCATACACATACCTTTGATAAACATTAAAAAACCTTTTAATGAAAAAAAGGTAAAGCTCCATGGGTGAACTTTTGAAACCTCTATCTATTGTCTTTTCTACTTTCCTCATTGGAACTCATTTTGAAACCTTTATCTGTAGTCATCCCCACTCATTGCAGGGTTTGACAAATGGGTTTTAAAACTCTCATAATGACTTCTATGGGGTCTTCATTGATTTCAAATTTTAATGATAGGTTTAAAAGAAAGTTACACACACACACACACACACACACACACTACAATAGAGATTACTTTAGCAGTGAATCTTTGCCATTTGGCAATCTTGTCTCATGGGTCAATCATCATTTGGTGAATAGCATAAGCAATGTAGGTCAACCGCGTTGCTAGATATTTATCAAATTTGGGTCCAACGCCCATGGTAGTTGCCCATTAGTTATCACATGATTGGTCAAAAATATCAGCCCAATCGCCAATGCAATATACATTTTGGATACATTTATTTTAAACATTTCACCATCTTTTGCATTTTGTTTCTTATTGGTTGCCTACCATTTTCCTAATGTGTGTCAACCACCAACCCAATTTAGCCAACTGTTTCTTATTGTGGGCTTACATAGGAATGTTTGTTTCATCTACATTTGACATTCCTGCTTGTTAATCGTACATAATTTTTCAAACTAGGTTGGACTATAAAATATTATTCTACATAATTCACTCTTTTCTAGTCTAGAGACTAGTATTTCTTATTGTTGTCGAAGTTTTAAAGTGTTGAGTGCATTGCCCATTGACTCATGGGCCATGGTTTTTATAAAAGGCAAGTGATTTTTAATTTATTTTTTATGTCGATAGTGGTAATAGTTATTTTTTTAGTTTTACTATCTAGTATCCACTAGTAACATTGTGATTGGACATCTTACATGCTTAGATAGCCTATAGTTTGCAAATTATATTGGGTAGTACCATAGCAGTAGTACCCTTCTTTTGAGAGTGAATCATATTATTGTTATTATATGTAGTCTAAGTAGTCTATTATCACTGTTCATAGTTTTTGACTTGTCACTATTTGAGTCTTTTGTTCAACAACTAATTTTATTTATTTTTTGCAGCCTTTATTGGCTTGCAATGTCAAACAAGAGGGGTAACAGGGGTTTTGGTAGCATCCCTAAAAGCCAAGAGAGGCCACCATTACCAAATTGTAGAACCTTATTGGTATATGTTGGTTATAGAAATGTTGGTAACCTAAAAGATTCACAAGTTAGATCTCTAGTGCTTATTGAAAAAGGAGATTTATCACAAGTTAGAGACTTAGACCATATGGAAGAAGTTCAAACTGGTGAACCTGATATCTTAGTTGAGGATGAACTTGAACATGATTTTGAGGCACTTTCCCTGAGTGGGGAACTTCACAAACTAATATTATAGAGTTGGAGTTGGTTCCAAACCAGTTAGGTGAGAAAACCAAAAGTGATTCCATAAATCATTTTCATGCACAAAAGGGGAAAAGAAAATTGGAATCAAAGAAAGATTGATCTCGTTGGGATCTTCCCAAAAGGAATTTTTAATTAGAATGGGTGGAAAAGTACTGGTTCATTGAACTAGTGGCCAATCCAATTGATGGTAAGCCTCTTGTAGAATGCAGATGTAAGATTTGCACAAAGATAATAAAGAAGAAGAAGAGGTTGCATCTTAAACTTGATACCATAGAAATGAATGTTGGAAAATTTTACAAGAAGGAAAGTATAGATGGAGTTAAAAAAATCTATGCTAACTTGGAAAATAAAGAATAACTATCCACATATCAAGAATGCAAAATATATGAGTTACACCAACAATTATGGGAGAAGTGTTTAGGTTCCATTCAAGATTTCATTGGGAAAGCAATGGAAGTGCAAAATATGGGAAAAGTAGTTCAATTAATTGTGGTCTTTTATATTTTGAGTAGAGGATTCCCTATGACATACTACCCTTCAATTACTACCTTATTGCGCTTTTTCAAAATTTGAAACTTACTAAATAGTCACTAGTTAGTAAAAAAATGGATGTGAATGGGGTAAATGTCTTGCACAGGTTGAAAAAGAAGATATGAACGAAAAAATAAAACACTCTAATTTCATTGCATTGTCTCTAGATGAAGTTATAGTGATTGATAATACTTCCTGGGTGTGCATGCATGTTTATACTATAAAGAGTCTTTTTCGTCAACCCTTTCTACTATTTTTTGCTAAATTGAATTGTAGTGCAACTAAAAATTTATATAATTTATTAAAGAGTACTCTAATTGAATGTGGAACTTTGGATAACATGAAGATTGCCAAAAATTTGGTGTGTGTTGGAGGGGATGGAGTTTCAGCTATGCAAGACCATCAAGGCAATCTTTGCAAAAGGATCAAGAATTATTTGGTACCCTATGCTATTCCCATTCACTACATGGCCCATCGAATGAATCTAGCTTTTGAAATTATCAATGATTTTGGTTGTGTAAGTAAAGTGGAATCTCTAATCAAAGAGATTTACCAATACTTTTATCAAAGTCCAAAATGAGTCTCGAAATTTCAACACTTTGCTCAAGGACTTACTGATGGAAGGGAGCTTCTTAAAGAAAATGATACCAAACGGATCTCTTTGGATGGACTAGTGCATTAAGTGTTCTCTAAATATCTGTCATTGTTTGTACTAATCCACTTTGTGCGAGATAGATTCCCTCAACTATATTCAAGTCTAACTAATATTAAGATACTCTTAACTTTAGTAGCTATTCTCCCCATGCTACATGGCATGAGAAATATTATAAAAGAGGTTCAACATAAAGCTATGTACATTAATATAATAAGTTGTATAAAATGACATATAATAGCCTAGATACTCTTTACTAATTACTACCATTAGATGAATTAAAGTTTGTAAAGTGGATAGAAATCATAGATTTGAACAATCTTGGGAAATTTTTACATATTGGTACAAATAATGAGGTATGTGCCAGGGTATGTGGAGTCAACATACCAATGCAGTACTATGCCCGAATCAATCTCGACTCCAACCCCAATGAAGTAGGAAGTGAAGTAGAATTAGAACCAGAGAAGGTACTTTCACATGTTACAAGTGAAGACTTCAAGAAGATCAAAGACTTTGTGCTTGACTCTGCATGCAAGTTTGCTACAATCTTTGAATAGAAATTAGATTTAGATTCCCTCTAGAGGAACTGCTCAAAGCAATGTCAATTGTTTTTTTCTCAATATTGGTCTCTAAAGTGTCTAATTGATTTTTGAAGAAGGATGATGACTTTGATTTAACATTTTTGCAAACCTAAAGTAATCAACAAAGTAAGTATAAATGGAATTTTAGATGAATCTCAACTAGGAGATCAATCATATTCTTTTGCAAACATAATGAAGGAACAATATGTTCCTGTAGAGAATACAAATGAAGAGGAAGTGATAACAAAGCATTGAAAAAACCTTTGTAAGAGCAATCAGTTGAGACAGTTAATACTATAATATTTCAATCTTATTAATTTATGTTTGAAAATGATATTGGGTTCAGTGGAGGATGAGAGAGTTTTTAGTACTTTGGGCTCCCTGAAGTCAAAGGCTAAAAATAAATTAGACAAAAATTTGGATAATTATTTGAGGCCCTATAATTCTAGGCATGAGGTAGATAGTTTCCCTTACGATAGGGCTCTCAACGTTTGGAGAAACCAATGTCAAAGAAGAGGGATAGACAATATTTCAAATCCAAGTGGTAGTGGCAGTGGTGGTGGTAGTGGTTCATCTCTTGATATTGGAAGCAATGAAGATGATGTTGACTTTGGCATGCTTTCTAACATTGACAATGAATCTGAAGAAAATACGATGAACAATGAAATATTATATGCAATAAATGAGGATGATTCTAATGATAGTGATGTTGATTCGGTCTAGGTGGAGTGGCAACTATATTAGCTTTTCAACTTTAAGTTCTAAGTTCTGCATGAGTCAAGTAGTAGGCTAGTAGCTTTGATCTAAGATTATATCTACTAATTAATTATGTTTATAGAAGTTAATTTATAGCCTTCCTTCACTATTGTTTTATAAATACTTAAATTATTTTTTAAACATGTTGATGTTACAAACTTACATGTTGAGATTTTCATTGATTGTATTTTTCAAACATGTTGAGATTTTCATTCATTCTAGTTTTTAGACATTTTTACTTTTAGATTTTCATTAATTTTAGTTTCTTTAAGAAATTGTGACATAATGCATTTAACAAAATAAACTCTATTTAAAAAAAATTGTATTATCATTTATAATTATAAATGAGCCTGTAACATAGTACATTTAACAATTACAAACAATTACAACCCTTTGCAAATGACACAATGCCAAATTGAAATGACGTTGAATTCCTTTTTGCAGATATAAGGGAGAAACAATAGCTATAGGTTAGTTTGTAATTGTATATATAATCAAATTATTACTACATAATACATTATGAGTGTACAATCACATTTCCAATTTGCCACATTGCCAATTGTACAATATTTTTAAGTAGAAGTAGGGAAATTGTCTCCATCTTCTCTATACAGTAATAGTATACCAGTGCCTAGCTATCTAGCAATCCTAATATGTTGGCTCTTTATTCTTGTAATAATTAACATTAAAAAAAGTTGATATTAAATACAAAATTTGAAATTAAAGAGCAACAAGTAATAAAATGATTATTGTACTATTACTTATTAAGTTGTTACTTCTTAGTGCTATCAACTATGACTACCACTAATAACAACAATAATAGTTTGAGACGATGACCTAGCTCCAATGAAGTTATTTAGGGCACTTCATTTTGCATCATTTGAAAGCTCCAATTGTTTGAGGTTGTAGATAAATAGTTGTAACCTTTTCAACAATGAATACTTCATAGAGATAGCTTTATATGAATCAAAGAATTTATCTATAACTACATTCATTGGTTATATTAGTTTGATGCAACTTGCAATTCTTTTTGGATTGGTTTCCTCAGACAAGTTGCCTAAATCAAAATTCATGGTGTTCTACAAATTTTTCATATAATCTTCTTTTTCAATGAATTTTTCATCTGAGTAAGTTGGATTTGGCAATCCAACATTTAACAAGTTCAATATGCTATGATTCATCTTCATCAAGTCTTTGGAAGAAAATTTGAGAGCTTCATCTATTTCCATTACTTGTTCACAATTGTGATAGATAGAAAATGTCATTATAGAGGCGTCTAAGCAGTTGTTTATTCCATGGTTTGCCAAATCCATATCACTGGATCTTTGTACTTTATTCAAAATAAAAATTAGCAAGATTTTTGAAGGAATTGGTAAAGATTTGTCTTTTATGCTCAACATATTTTTTTACGTTATCAAAGACAAGTATGAGATTACTATTTAAATCAAGTCATTCACACAAACTATCATTGTTCTTTATTATTTTGTCCTAATTTTCTTGTTTGATAAGCTTAACCGTGTTTATTATAGTGTCCTTGACATGATGGTTTTTGAAATATGTCATTCTATTTTGTGCAATTACAGTTTTCATCTTTTTCTTCATTTCAAACATCTCTATTTCACTCTTTTTCTATATTTCCTCTAATTTCCCTTGCCAATTAGTTGCTCTCTTCCTCTCATCCTCAAATTTCTTCAAATCTTCGATTGCCTTTATAGTAGTTACCTCTTTTTTCTTCTCACCTTGAGTTCCCTTTTCAAATCATAGATTGTCTTCATAGTGGAATCATTTTTCTTCGCATTGTCCAATTCCTTCTTCAAAACATGGAGTGTTTGAGTAGACTCCTCTTTCTTTAGTTTATCCAATTCCTTCTTCAAATCTAAGATTTTCTTTGTAGTTGACTCCACTTTTTTCTTTGCATTCTCCAATTCCTTCTTCATATGGTGGATTATGTTATTTTTTGTAGTAGCACTAGACTCCATTTTCTTTGCATTCTCCAATTTCTTCTTTAAATCAAGGATTGTTTTTATAGTTGACTCCTCTTTTTTCTTCATATTCTCCAATTACTTTTTCAAATTGTGGATTGTGTTTGCATTAGACTCCTCTTTTTTCTTCTCACTCCCCGATTCCTTCTGCACATTATCAATTATCCTTGCCTTAGTCTCCTCTTTTTTTTTTTTCGTTCTCCAATTCAATCTTCAAATTATTATTTTCCTTGACAACAGAAGTCAGGTCAGTTTTGAATTTATTGTTGACCTGTGCACTACTCTCTATAGACTTGAACAACTATGCAGTAGAGGCTTTTTCATGTTGAACTTTTTCTTTGCATTCATCCAATTCTTTAGTCAAATTTTGCACTTGTTCATTTAGCTTTTCATGCTAGACAATTGCCTCTGTAGGAGAAGATTTTTTTATCTTGTTTTGCAATTCTTTGAACCTAATGTCTACTACTTCCTCCTTGGCCTTCACGTTGTCAAGGTTTGCCTGTAACTTTTCTATTTGCTTTGTAAGCCTTTTGTTTTCCCTCTCTTCCTTTAGAAGTGTAGAGAAGACTATTTTTTTTCTCTTTTTTGATATATTTATTTTGTCAATATTTTTCACTTTTGACAAATCCATTTGAAGATCGGTAACTTGTACATTGTTGCAATTTATTACATTTTTTGGTGGATTATTATCTCTAACTAGGGGCATAACAGCCATGAAGTTCATCATTTCATTATTTGGATCATATGTCAGAAATTTTTTGTTATTAGATCCCTAACATTCAACAATTGCATTACTTTTCAAAGTCTTCATAATTTACCTATTTCTTTCACTTGTCTGATCAAACTTTGATGCAAATTTGTTCAAACTAAAATCTAGGTTTGTTGACACAATTGAGTGTTTGAAAGGTGAATTATTAGTTGTATCGTTGTATGCTCCTCCAACTCTAGTTAAACTTACTCCACATATAATTTTATTTTGAGGATTGCAAGCATATCGAAGATGGCCCATTCCAAATCCTAGAATTTTAGGACTACTTTCAGGGTTTTATATAGAAGCTACTAGTGCATACATTGGTGAAGTAACCACTGACATTACTTGCTATGTAATTGTCATAACTTTTTTTTTTGCACAAGGTTCATCTATGCCAATGCTAGTGGAATCAGCTACAACTAGATTTGAAGATTTAACAAATAATGTGTTGGGATGACCTTCAGAAGTAGAAGTATAATGCTTTTTTTTCCATTTCTAGATAAATCATCTTCAATCTCATCATAGAGTCCAATGATTGGTTTACTTCCTCTTTTGGGTGGATCTCGTATTTGAACTAGATTCCAAATCCCTTCACCACTTGCACCAATGGACCCTATACCTACATAACCCATTTTCTATATCATAGTTGCCCCTTTACTATACATTTTTTTAGTAGAATCACTCCTTTGAAGATTAAAAATATGTCTTCTCCAAGTTGACTTGAAATCCTAAATAGCTTGAATGTCGACATCAAACTCAAGGTCCTTCTATCTTTGAATATCATTTTCACTACAACTACCAAAATCATATAGTACAGTTGGATACTCTTTATTCCAATAATTGCTGAAAAGTTCATCCTTGTCAATTTCCTCAAAACTTGTTGATATCTTTGATTTACCCAAAATTTGTCTCATTTTTCAAAAATTAGTCATCTTGGTTTGACACCACAATTCAACTGCATATGCATCTTTAATTTCTTTTGGTATAGACCTCTTTGAAGGTTGAGATGCTTTCTTGTAGAAATTTAAATATGTTAGAGGCTCTAATTTGTGTGACTCTGATATGTGCAATGTCATAATTTGGGATGACAATGATTGCATTGAAATATTATTCTCTGTTGCATATTTCTCCATCTCTTTCTTAACCTCATCCCACGAATCCTTTTTTTTTAACTTTGCTATTAATGACATCTCTTGATATTGATATTTCCTTACAGAGTTCCCATTGGCAATAACTCTTGTTTTTATTATGTTTAGTGGATCACAATTCCAATGACTGAGAAAATCAAAGCCAAAAAAAGTTACCAATTCATTTGCCACTTCGAAAGCTTTTCTCTCAAATGTTAGGCATCCAATTGCAAAGGCAAGGAAGAAAATATCATTTTATTTTGTTGTCCACTGAAAGTTCATCTATGCTCTCCATTTGCCATACATTTTCTAGTGCAAAAATCTTTTTTGTAACATGCATTGAAAGTTTGCATGGTTCAACCGCTAAACTGTAAAACCTTAAGATAGTGTACTCTTCCATGAAGAACCAGTTAGCCAATTGAATTTGACTTCCTAATTAAATGCAATCTTTACAAAACACAAGAAATCTAGGTATTGAAGTGCCTATGATTATTTGGTAAATACATGCCAAAAAGAAGTCTACAAAATGGTTGTAGTTATTATTGTTAGCAGTCATCCTCATCTTATGTATCCACTCATTACCTAGAGTTGGAATCTCTGATTTCTTTTGGGTTTTCTCATCAAACTTAGACCTCAATATTAAGCTTTTTGTTCTCCATTCAAATATTGTTTGTGATGTTTTGCTAAAAGAAGGTAGCACAAGTAATTTATGAACCTAAATGTCTTCTTCTTGTCTATAGTTTTACTTTGTTTAATCATTAGTAATTGTTGTTGCATAAATTCAAAAATATGTTGAACAAATTTATATCCTACATCTACCTTCTCAATTGACTAACCTTAACAATGGATATTATAAATCATTTCAAGAACACTAGCCCCCACTTCCTTGTTACTATCCAATCCTAGACAAAATGATAACAAAGAAGTAGTATTCTAAACCCATGGCACAAAAGTATCATAGTGATAAGGAGGCTTATGGTCTATGTCTAGTGCAACACTAGTAGATGACTTTGAGTTTATTAAACCCTTAATATATGAATCTTGAAAATCTCTTTCAAGTTTGTCATAAGCCTGTGCTAGTTTATCTAAGTCAATGCACTTGTTAAAGCTTTCTGGTTGAAACCCTAGCCCTAGGTCTAACAGAGTGAAAATTTGACTTTACATTATGGATAAAATTTCCTCCTAAGTGTTTTGGTTTACAATCGCCTTTCTATTTTAATCATAATTCTGAATGCATAGCATTACAATTTTAGGGCAAGGGAATACTTTAGGTACAAGGTTGGTTGATCTAGTAACCAAAGCAGCTAGTTTATTTGTAGATGCACAAATACTATTGTTATATTTGTAATAATTTATCCCCTTTTTTGTATCTTTCTACGTAATAAACAATGAATGTCTAATTCCTATGATTCTAAAATCCCCATGGATAGCAGGATAAAAAATATTATGACATTCATCGATGAAACCTAGGGTTTGTAGCACTTGCTTGAGTTCTATAATATCTTTCTTTCCCTTTATGCTTGCACTTGTACTGGAGGTTTTTCACTTTGTTTTGTCCATGCCTACTATTGGTTATTATACAAAATTCTTCTTCAAGCTCTATTTTAAAAAATTGTAAAGTGTAAACCTTAGACAATAAAAATAAATATTTCTATTCTTACAAATTGCAATGAAAAAAAATTTAAAAATTTTAAATAATTAGAATCAAGATTTGATAATTGGTGGTGACTTGTGATACTCAAGTTTCACACTTGTAGTCTTTAGAACACAAAATGGAATTTAGCTAGTATTTGAAAAGTTGAAATTTAAAAACCCTATTGTATTGGACCCTTGACTTGGAGAACTTTCAACTTCATACTCTAAAAACATAGAAGGTAAATAGTTAAAATTTAAAATGAAAGTATTAAGTAATTAATGGTTTTAGGTACTTTACTAATAGTATGTACAATGTACATGTAAATGATATAAAGACTCAATGATGTAGTAATGTACATAACTATAATAATAAAAAGTAATTTACATTAACATACATTTGAATTTTAAAATTTGTTCATTTTAAATAAATTAATTAATAAAAATTGAACTTAATTATCAATATGATTTTTTGGTCAATTTTTGGAATGCTATCACTATTGTCAAGAGTCATCTGGAATCATGACACTTGTCAAGGACACGTGTCACAATTTTAGATGTTTCTTGACAATAGTGATAGCGAACCCAAAATTTACCCAAAATTCATCTCGAGTCATTGTCGTTGGCATTGATCTACCTTTGGTAAAGAAACTTGGCAACAAGAAATATAACCACAAAAATGTGACACAAGATATACCTTGGGAAACAGGAAAAAGCCAACCTCTAAAAGCATCCATCACCATGCATTATTAAGCAAAAAACACCATTGCAATACAACCATGGAAGGCTTCAAAGCCATAGCCACTACTAAGCAATCCATGTTAACAAGCATGAATCCCAACATCCCATGCCATGCTTCGAACCTTCACAAATACTCCATTCGCTAACTTGTCAAGCCTTGTCCCACTTCAGTCTTGCCTTTTTCGCCTTTTCCTTGTCACACCAACAACTGCCCTTGTGGTTGATTATATAGTAGCAAGTCACACAAAACCACCAAGTGGTATTACATAAACCATGTGATAAAACTATGTGCTACCTAACCCCTTGACCCCACATTTAATATTGAAAATTTAATTCTTTTTCTCAATATTAAATAATTACATAAAATTTTATCACAATGTTACAATACAACTCATCAAGTATATCCCATGGGAATGTTTACATGTTGCACATCCATCTAGGTGCCACATTACATAATCAAATAATATAATATAATATAATATAGCAATATTATGCAATGTGTGCAACACCCACAATATTACATAATTACATAAAATATTATCACAATGTTACAATACAACTCAGGTATATTTCATGGAAATATTTACATGTTGCATGTCCATCTAGGTGCCTCTAGATACAATATTACATAATAAAATAAAATAATAAAATTTAAGCAATATTATGCAATGTGTGCAACACCCATTATCTCAAGAATTTCAAACTTGTTGTATATGTTGCATAGGGTCAATCCATAGCCACATAAATGAAAAAGGGAACAATCCCTCCAAACACATCCACCATTATGGATCAAAGTACACCATATGCTCCTTCCTAGTATCTCCAACAAAATTGAAGTATCTAACATCTCAAACATGAATGAAGCCACCTTCTATTATGCCACTGAACATACATAGAAGCCATCCAAAGAGAAAACCACCCAACCTATCACATTAGAAGATCATAAAATCTTATACCAACTAAAATGCCAAGCACAAAAATCCTAATGCAAAGGTAATCACATGTATCTATAGTTGTCAAAATATCCATAGCTGAAATAACACCGACAACAAGTGCTAAACCCATCCAACTATCTATACCTCCAAAGGTATACCAAGTGAATCTCACATCATCAACATATCCAATCTGTAACCTCCAATCACAAGTCTCAAGAGAAATACCTACCACATATATACCAATAAGATCCCACTGCAAAAGGTAATGTCAAATCTATAATTATACCACACAACATCTCAAAGAAGTGAATCCATGTAGTCTCAAGGAAATCCACAATACATAAACTGATATCCTACAAGAACAACTCTCATAACAAGTCCACAACACTCTCCCAAGTTTTCCACAACCAATAGAGGAAAGAGATAAATGAATAACCATGTCATCTCTCACATGACATACATGAGCATAAACCACCGATCACAATCTCTAACCAATCTCAAATCCAATGTAAGTGAAACTGAACATCCAGGAAAATAACCAAGGCTAGATAGAAACCATGTAAAATCATAACCTATATCATGTTCTTCTACACACACCTCTAGATGTAAATTGTGCAAGTATGATCTCCTCCACAAAACCCCAAAAAGAAGCCTCAATAGCACCCAAATCATACTATATAACTAATCATGGATGTAAGCCTCTCACAAGAAGATCAAACTCATAAACCATGGAATATGCCCAATATAAAATTTTCTTCCAAACTTCAACCAACATAACAACATATGCATATGGAGATAACCAATGCTAAACCATCTCTCAGATGAGCCCTCTACAACTAACTCATGTATAGTAGCTCAAGATCCATATCCATGAAAGACAAGCATAAATATAATGCAACTGAGAGGAACAATGGGATATACATCTGTTAGAAAGGTTAATCTTACCTTGGATGTATTTAATTGGGATATTCCAAGGATCCCTAAATGTAGTTTGTCCTATTGTACACATGTGGAGGACATGTCATTATTTATCCTTTATTCCACATATGAGGACAACTCATTTTTATAATTCTTTTATTAAGGAATTTAGTTTATCCTCTTTAAGAGGATTGTGACACTTTGCACACACCTATTATGAATGTGGCATTCATAGAAATGAGAGTTACATATGCGAACACATGCAACTCCTTTCTCATCTCTTTAAAAGAGATGCTCCTCCTTCTTTCTTCTTTACACATCATTTTGATGTTATTTTATTGAGCTATTTTGCTCCAACACACACTCTCTCTCTTCTCTAGGCATTTGCTTTCATTCATAATACTCACAAGGGGTTTTCTTTGTTTTCCCCTTATAAATCCTTGTCTCCATTGTTGAACCATCTTGGTGTATGCTCTTGGATTTTGCTTATCTCATAGTAACATTGTTTCACACTTAACTTACTTGGATTGTTTCTCGTTCCTTTCTCAATCTTATCATTTCTTACATGGTATCAGAGCTTGATATCTAATCCTCGTTTTAAGTTTTGTGTTGAAGGTTGCCATTCATTGGAGCACACCTTATTTGGGGACGTTATTGAGAGAAGAAGCTTGTGTTGGGGTTGTTGGCTCATTATAACATCTTTTGTGTACAGGTTTTATTTTATCATTTTTTATCTTTTTTTACTAACCCTCTTTGGAAGGCTTGCCGCCAAAGGGTTTTTCCTATCAAAATTTTAAAAAAAAATTTGCACTTGTTTTGGAGGGCGTGCTGCCAAAACAAGAAGCATTTCTCACATAACTCTCATTTATTGTACAATTTTTAATTTTTAATATTTTAAGCATTTATTCTAGTGTTTGTGATGCAATAGCATTTAATTGTGCAATTTTTTGTAGATTAATTATTATTATTTCATTAAAATTAATTTTTCTTCAAGAATATTAAGGATATAATTATCCTATGTCAGATTATTAAAAATATTAAGATTAGTTTTTTACAATTTTTTGAAATATTATCTATTCATTTTTTAAATTTAAATCATATTATATATATAAAAAATCTAAAATATTTCCTATTCTTTTTTTTTTTTAATATCTCTTAATTTATATATTTATTTAATATATGAGATTTTAGTATCTTTGTTTTCAAATTAGAAACCTCTCTATCGATTCCCTTTGAAGAGATTGTATTGTAATTTTTTTTAGAAGCTTCCGTTCTTTTAAAAATCTTTCCCAATCAGCCATTCTATAACTATTAATCAATTTTTTTTATCTATTTCATCATCTCAGTGTCTCTTAGTTTCTTTCATTCTTCCTTGTTTATTCTTCATTCTTCATTTTATATTGTTTTTATGCTGCATGCGGGCTTCTTCCTGCCCTTGCGTCTCTCTGCAGGTCTTCATAACTACGGCTAGAACTCTTATAATAGAGACATACTTCTTCATCCTCTCGAGCTCAGTCTCAATTTTTTTTTCCATCTTCATTCTCATATTTCTTTGTGTATTTATTCTCATATTTCTTTGATTTCTCTATTCCAATTCTTATTACAGCACCTCCTTAACTCCTCGCTGACATGCAAAGCCCACATAGTGTTCAGCGTGTGGAGACTTCAGGTTGAGCTACAATAGTAAACCCTAGCTCGCAATTGGAAGACCTACACAGACGCATTAAACCCTAAGTTACAAAGTCTGTGAGTTCATTTTTTGCTTTGACCGAAATCCTCTATAAATCGCCTTATTGGATCTATGTTAATAGTTTCTTTTGAAAGTTTTCTTACTTATTTCTTCAGGATACGTTTCTTGTTTTTTGTCTTTTCTAAGTGTATTATGTTTTTTTTGGAAAATAGTGTATTACGTTTTTTTTAAAAACATATAAAGTGTTCATAGTGTTTTTATTAAAAGAAAAAATTAACCATTGTTGAGAGTGTTTATTTTTTAGCACTCTTGGTTTTAGTTATAAACCTTATTTTGTGTTTCTATTGTCTCACTCTTAGTTTTATTAATTACTCGAGTTTTATTTTTTTTACTCTTGGTTTTATTAACAAACCTTGTTTTTTAATTAAAAAATTTACATATATTATTGATTATTTATAAGGATCATAAGTTTTGTCTAAAGTTTGGCTTTCATTATAATTCCTTCATTAAGGAATTTGTTAGTTTATCTCTAATTAGTCATAATTGATTAAGCGCCTCTATAAATGAAGTTATAAAATTAATTTCTAATCTTCACATCTTGCCAATTATAAGTTGTTTTTCTTAATGATTTCAAATTATTAGGAATCCTAAATATAGAGAGTTGGATTCATCTATCTGTCATTTTTTATAATCATTATTATAACTCATTAGATTCTTTTTAATCATTATATAACGCATCTATTTTTTTGTTTCAGACTAATCATTTTTTTTAATGTCTCTCTGCAGGGCTATATTTTTTTTTTTTCTTCAAAATCTTAATCATAGTTTCTTCTGCAAGGTTTTTTATTCTAGTTAATTTTTTAAGTCATATTTCTATTAAGGAGAAATTTTTTTTTTCTATAAAAATGTCAACCTTAATTCCAAAAATAAAACTTAATCATACTAATTATCATTCTTAGAAAACTCACATTTTGTTCATTTTTCATTTTAAACACCTCTTCAAGATACCCATTGATCCTTCTGTTGAACCTGGTTCAATGGCTACTCAAGATGAAAAAGATACTTGGAAACTTAAAAATGAAGAATATTTAGGTTTAATTGGTATTTCCATTATTCCAGATTTATATGTGTTAATTGCACACTGTTCTAAAGCTCATGATGTCTGGTTAATTTTGCAAACCAAGTATGACAGTGGAGATGAATATCACAAAATACAGTTGCAGGATCAACTTGAAGATCTTAGGTATACATATTTTAAGACTATGCATGATTTTTTGTTGAAATTTGATTCTATTAAAAGCCAAATTATTGCTTTAGGTGTTCAGTTAGATGACATTCGTTTAATTCATATTATTCTTAAAAAGTGTCTTCCTAGATAGTTTCAACAGTTTATAACTAATGTTTATGCACAGCTTGCTATTCCTACATTAACTACTCAGTTAACTTATGTTATTTTTCAAACTTTATTAAGACAGGAAGAAGCTAAGCTAATTTAGTTTGGTACCCTTAAATCAACTGAACATGCATTTATGTCTCGGAATTCAAATAATAATAATTTTCATTCAAATAATAATAATCATAATAACAAACACTATACTAATAATTCTAATAATTTCAATAATAAATCTCATGCCAAATATAAAAATAATAACAATAACCATAACAATCATCATAATAAAAATCGTAATAATAATAATCAAAGGAATCATTCAAATTCCAAACCTCATTGTTCTTATTGTGGCAAAGATGGACATATTGTCAATAACTATTTTAAAAAGAAAAATGTTAAAAAACCTATGAACAAAAGTAACCATAATAAAAAATCAAATAATAAAAAAGGTAACTCTAATGGTTCCACTTCTCATCATGCTTTTACTTGTAGCTTAATGTTTGTAGACCTTTAGAGTGGATTGTTGACAGTGGTGCATCACAACATGTAACTTCTCATAAAGAAATTTTTGATTCTCTGCAACCTGATATTGCTAACATTCCTATTCAGTTAGCTAATAATTAGACTTGTAAAGTTGAAGGTTTAGGTGATGTCACTATTCCTAATGGTAAATTGCATGATGTATTGTATGTACCTGATCTGAAAACTAATTTGGTTTCTGTTTCAAAGTTATGTTAGGACTATAAAGTTTAATTCTATAGAGATACATGTTATGTCATAGATCCTCAAACTAAACAAGTGATTGCTCATGCTAAAATGGATAATGACAACTTATTTAAATTCCATGAATTTGCTAGTTCATGATATTCTTTACATACTTCCATTGATTTCAATATATGGAATGAATGACTTGGCCATTTAAATTCGGATTATATTACTTTAATGCACAAAAAAAATATGGTTGATGGCTTGCCTCACATTATTCCTTCTAAGATTGCTTGCACTAGTTGTATGAGTGGTAAGATGCATAGGGAGCCCTTTCCAAGTGGTAAATCATGGCGGGCAACTCATAAGTTGCACCTTGTCCATAGTGACCTTTTGGGCCCCATGGAGAATAACTCCATCCAAGGTTCTTAGTATGCACTTACCTTTGTTGATGATTTTTCTAGATGAACTTGGATCTATTTTTTGCATAGCAAGGATCAAGTTCTTGATATATTCATTGAATTTCAGTTATATGTTGAAAGGCAATCTGGTTTTAAACTTAAAATTCTCAGAACTGATAATGGAAAGGAATATATGAATAATGCTTTTCATTATTATTTGAAATCATGTGGAATTAAACATGAGCTTACTATTCCTTATACACCATAGCTAAATGGTGTGGCAGAAAGAAAGCATCAGACCATTGTTGAAATGGCTAGATGCATGTTGCATGCTATGAATCTGCATTATAAATTTTGGGCTGAAGCCATGTTTTGTGCAACTTATATTCTTAATAGGATTCCTACCAAAGCTCTCAAGGATATTACTCCAAAAGAGGCTTGGTCTAGTAGGAAACTTGATTTACATCATTTGTGGATTTTTTGATCTATTGCTTATGTTCATACTCCTAAATAGAAAAGGCATAAATTAGATGCTAAGTCTTCTCCTAATATGTTTGTTGGTTATGATGAAAACACTAAGGGTTATCGTGTTTATGATTCTACTACTAACAAAGTTGACGTTGCTAGAGATGTTTGCATTGCCGAAAATGGTGTACATGACTATTCTACTACACATGATGTAGAATTTAGTGGCACTAAAATTGTGCTAGTGGAGGACCAACCTCCTTCTCTTAACCCTACAACTCAAGCACCACCTATTATTTCTGCTTCTACTCATAATGATATTCAAGTAGCTACTAATGATGCTTTTATTGATAATGATTCTTCTTCTAGTGATGATTCCATTACAACTAAACGTAAACATAAATGGGCTCAAAACTTAATCAATGAAAGTGATGACTACATTTATAGATTTGGTGGAATTAAACATAGAAGGATTAATTATTGCAATCATGCTTTGATGACTACTATTATGAATTCTAATGATCCTAAGTCTTTTGATCAAGCTAACTCTCAACCTCATTGGCAAAAGGCCATGCAAGAGGAATATGACTCTTTAATTGCCAATCAAACTTGGGACTTAGTCAAGTTACCTCATGGCAAGAATATAGTTTCATGTAAATGGTTATACAAAATAAAATTGAATACTAATAATGAAATTAGTAAATTTGAGGCTACATTAGTTGCTAGAGGGTTTTCACAAATAGAAGGATTAGATTATAATGAAACTTTTGCTCCTATTGCTAAAATGCCTACTATTAAATTAGTTCTTGCTTTAGCATCTAAAATGAATTGGCCTGTTCACCAAATGGATGTTAAAAGTGCCTTCTTAAATGGTGATTTACATGAAGAAATCTATATGGCTCAACCTCCTGGATTTGTTAAGAAAGGTAGTGAAAATCTGGTTTGCAAATTGAAAAAATCTATTTATGGTCTTAAACAATCACCTAGAGAATGGTATTCTAAAATTAATTCTTTCTTTATTTCTCAAGGCTTTTCTAGAAGTAAGAATGATCCTAATTTATATATTAAACATACTGAAGATGATATTATCATTGTTATTGTTTATGTAGATGATCTAGTTCTCACTTCTAGTTCAGATGCTTTGATTTTTGATATTAAGTTTCAACTTAAATAGAAATTCCAGATGACTGATTCAGGTATTTTACATTACTTCTTAGGTATGCAAATTTTCCAAACTCCTAAGGGTATCCTTCTTTCTCAAAGCAAGTATGCTCATGACCTTTTAGAAAAATTTCAGATGAATGATTCTAACCATGTTTCAATTCCATGTGAATTAGGAACTAAATTAATGGCTGATATGAATACTCCTTTTGTTGATGAAACTTTGTATAGGAAATTGGTAGGAAGTTTAAATTATTTAACTCTTACTAGGCCTGATATTGCTTATAGTGTTGGTTTAGTTTCTAGATATATGTCTAAACCTCAACAAACTCACTTTAAAGTTGCTAAAAGAATCTTCAGGTACATTAAAGGAACTATTAATATGGGATTATTCTATGATGCCGATTCTGAATTTATTTTACATGGCTATACTGATTTTGATCTAGGTGGAGATCCCAATGATGGGAAATCCACTTGTGCCTATTGTTTCTTTGTTGGTTCAGGTGCAATTTCTTGCAAAAGTAGAAAAGAACACTCTATTTCCCTTTGCTCAACTGAAGCTAGGTTGTACTAATGCAGCTAAGGAAGCTTTATGGCTTAGAAGACTTCTTGAAGATTTGGGTCTACCTCAACAAGCACCTACCCCACTACATTGTGACAATCAAAGTGCTACTACCTTGGCAAGAAATCTTGTTTTTCATGCAAGGACCAAATATATTTCAATTCAACATCACTTCATTCGAGAACAATTTGAAGACAAGAAAGTTACTCTTCTTTATGGTCAAGGTGAACATCAAGTGGCTGATATTTTGACAAAACCACTTCCTAAAGAGAGATTTCAATTTCATTGTAAAAATTTGGGTTTGCAACCGTTTGATGTAAACTCCCCAAGTAAAGATTAAGGGGGGGGTGTTAGAAAGGTTAATCTTCCCTTGTATGTATTTAATTGGGATATTCCAAGGATCCCTAAATGTATTTTGTCCTATTGTACACATGTGGAGGACATGTCATTATTTGTCCTTTATTCCACATGTGAGGACAACTCATTTTTATAATTCCTTTATTAAGGAATTTAGTTTATCCTCCTTAAGAGGATTGTGACACTTTGCACACACCTATTATGAATGTGGCATTCATAGAAATGGGAGTTACACATGTGAACACATGCAACTCCTTTTTCATCTCTTTAAAAGAGATGCTCCTCTTTCTTTCTTCTTTACACATCATTTTGATGTTATTGTATTGAGTTATTTTGTTCCAACACACTCTCTCTCTCTTCTCTAGGAATTTGCCTTCATTCATAATACTCACAAGGGGTTTTCTTTGCTTTCGTCTTATAAATCCTTGTCTCCATTGTTGAACCATCTTGGTGTATGCTCTTGGATTTTGCTTATCTCATGGTAACATTGTTTCACACTTAACTTACTTGGATTGTTTCTCGTTCCTTTCTCTATCTTATCATTTCTTACAACATCTCAAGTAGAAAAATTGCTAAGTAGACCAAGAGTGGGGAATGAGAATGCTCATCAAGATATCTAAGTCTCCAACCAAGACTCATCTAAGAACAATCTCCTCTCAAGTCCATATTAGGTGAATGCCCCTTAGACTTCCTACTGAAAGTATCAACTGTCCCAACAAATACTTCTCTAATACAAGAGAAATCAACATCACCGCTATCTTTAAGTATCCATGAGCTCCTATAACTAATCAATCCATGCCAACTCCAAATGCAACATAGCAATATCATGAAGTATCCAGCTTATGATTAGTGTACTCAATACCAAGAAACTAAACCAAGATCATTGTCAAAGTTCCAACCATGGCCTCAGGAACATAAACATGACAACATGATCTAATGATCTCAACCAAAGAGATAACATGATCCATATAAACATACTATAACATGTCAAAAATCTAAATGTGTATCAAGAGTATACCATGACATATTAATGAAATCATCCTCACACTAAGGATAACATGTCAAATGAAAGCATAAACCACACCTTTACCAAGAACCATGTGAGTCCTCAAGATGCAACCATCTCTATACACCGTGAAGAAAACCATCTCTATATACCATGAATAACCATCTCCACACACCATGAAGATAACTAAGAACTCCATGAGTCCTCAAGATCTAACCATCTTTACATACCATGAAGATAACAAGTGCACCATGCAAATGTCAAAGATGCTTTTACAAAAACATGATCTAAGACAAATCTCCAACATCTAAAAACACTCAATAAACATAAAAATGCCAATAAATCTGACTCAATAGTGGTAATAAGTCACCTATGGCATCATAAAATTCATCTCCTACATGAAGATCCTCTAGGTCTACACTCACGCAACCAAAGTTTCAATACAAGTGAAACCAAGATCTCCAAACCAAGAACTAATTTTGTAATGTCACCCCATTGCTATCACAAGCTCCCACTAAATTGTGTATCCAAGATATCCATGACATCATGATGAAAACACCATCCTCTAACCATAAGAATCAACCAAGGCATCAAACCATCAAAGAACTCAAAGTGCACATCATGAGCTCCTCAAAAAAATTCAAATAACCATGATTCTCAACCAAGAAGATATACCACCATAATCAAATTTGAAATCTAAGCCAATAAACATCAAGGATGTACCTATATATCCAATAATGTCATGCCAAAATCTATGACACCATGATCACATCCATGAACTGAGCATCTGACTCTCAATGTGTCCAATCTGTCAACATAAAATAGTCAACCACAATTCTCCACCATGATTGTACTTGGTAACAACATCTCATCCCTTCTACATGAAGAAAAATTAGAGAATCATGTGACTTAGGGCATAGATAACTCAAATCCAAGCCACCAATCTGAATGTGCATCAATAATGAAAGATTGATGGGCAAAGACAACTCATATCAAAGCTATAAATGCAACTTGTAAGTATACACTGCTTACAACACTGCACAACTTGTAGACCCAACAAGTCATCATACATATCCAAATAAAATACTATTAACCATATCATCATGAGACCAATTTGAAATATGAATTGAGTATACAATGACATCAAATTTTAAATCTCCAAACATACAATGTCATGAACTCACAATGTTACCATAGTCAATATATATCATTAACTATTTAGATCATCATATCACTAAACATATCATTCCAAACCTACACCAAATGTAAACCAATGTGTAGAGCTTTCCAAGAGCTTTTCATTGACTACTCGAAGTCCAAAATCTGATTCCATATGTACAAGTTATGCATTAATCTGTGCTCCAAATAAATAACATTTGACTTGTGGGCTCTTAAAACCTAAAAAAATTTCAAAATCATAGAACCAAACCTAAATTAAGTTTTAGTGCTCTAGATTAGCTTTCCAATGCTTGTAAGAAGTTTGAAATGCGATATCTTGAGAGAAAGTTATGGCCATTTTACTAAGATAGTCTTTTTACCATTTTCCTCGTGATTTTTTTTTGTGAAAAAAATTCCAATGGGATTAAATTTGATGGCCATCATGTGCTAAAACTAAAAGCCTCCTTCATTTCCTCTAAACATGGCCAAACTAGGGCAAATTATATATCAAAATTTATAGAAACATCGATTCGGATCCAATGGTGAGGTCTATTTTTACCCAAGAGGTTATTTCTACAAGCTACCCCCTAAAATTCTCATTTAAATGAAGCATCCAAAAATACCCTTTTGTCCAACAATTTCATATGCCCAAAATCTACTAATATCCCATCACAAAAAAAAAACCTAAAACCCTCACATCTACAATAAATCACTTGTGTATTTTTCCCTTTCTTTTATCCTTTGATGCATTCCCATGGATTCAATCTAGGGTTACAATAATTAAACTGTAGCTCTAATACCACTTATAAGGAAACTCAACAACAAAAAATATAACCACAAAAATGTGACACAAGATATACCCTAAGAAATCCTAAAACTTAGCCTCCAAAAGCATCCATCACCATATATTATTTAGCAAACAATACCATTTCAATACAACCATGGAAGCCTTTAAAGCCATAGCCACTACCAAGCAATCTATGTGAACAAGCATGAATCCACACATCCCATTCCATGTTTTCAACCTTCACAAATGCTCCCTTGGCTAACCTGTCAAGCCTTGTCCCTCTCAACTCTTGCTTTTTTTGTCTTTTTCTTGTCACACTAAAAACTACCCTTGTGGCTCCTTATATAGTAGCAAGTCACACAAAACCACCAAGTGGTATTACATAAACCATGTGCTACCTAACCCCTTGATCACACATCTAATGTTGGAAATTTAATTCTTTTCCCCAATATTACATAGTTACATAAAATATTATCATAATGTTACAATACAACTCATCAAGTATATCTCATGGGAATCTTTACATATTGCACATCCATCTAGGTGCTCCTAGATAAAACATTACATAATAAAATAAAATAATAAAATTTAAGCAATATTATACAATTTCTACAACACCCATTATCTCAACACCTTTTACTTAACAAGCACAACATCACCTAGTCAAGGTTAAGTAATAATTTTTCTAAAAGACTAAACATAATTATTAATAATATTAACTGAGTCTTGACACCTAATTGAGTTAGACACGTGTTGGACATGTGTCGCGATTCTAGATGAATCTAGGCACATGGGAAACCATTCCAAAAATTAGCCCAAAATTCACTTGAAGCTGTCAATCTTTCTTTTAGTCAACAGTTGGGATCTCAAGTAGAATCTTTGAGTACACATGTCCCAATTTTGGGAGGAAATAGAATTTAACTTTAGTCTTTTAAAATTAGGCCTAAAATAGAGCCATAGACATTTATCTATATTATTGAACAGTTTGGATCAAATTATGAATCATTGAAATTTAAACCTTTTGAATAACTAATATTAATTATTTAAACAAGGTTCCATAGCAACTAAGTTTGTAGGAAAAAAATTGATAGAATTAGTGAAAAATTGATTCAAAAAGAATATTAGCATGAAAAGAATTTAAATAGCACATTAATTAATATAGAGAAAAATATTGAAATAAATATTGTTTAAAAAATTGTTATTAATTATTATTATTTTATTTTCAAGTTTGAGCATGTCAAAATCATGATGTTAATTTAATTATTTATATAAAATAATTTATATAAATATAAAATACAATTTACAATAATAATTATAATAGTTATAATATAATATAAATAAAATATTTTCTTTTTGATTATAGAAATGATTTTATTTTTTATCATAAATTTTTTATTGTAAAGATATGAAAAATTCATTGAAGATATATTAAATTTTATAAAATAAAATTGGTGCAAGATATGAAATAATATTGACAATAGTTTAGGCAAAAGCCTACAATGCAATGGTAACTTGCGAGCCTCTCATTTGGGAGGTCTTGGGTTTGAATCTACCTTCACTTAACATATAATAATAATTAATTTCAACAAATAATAATAATTAATCTAGGCTTCAGCTGTTCACCAATCAAAAATTTTATTAAAAAAAATATATTGACAATATTTTAATTTAAATAAAATAATCAAAATTTAAAAATTATAATTACAAATGCTATATTTTTATTCATATCTATTATTTAGTTTCAAAATCAAAATGTAACATAGTTTAATTATCTATAAATTATGAACATTTATTGAAAGTTGTGATAATTGTTTATAAACATAATTATCAATAATATTAACCGAGTTTTGACACTTAATTGAGCTTTGCAATGACTGGACATGTGTCATGATTCCAGATGAATCTAGACACATGGGAAACCATTCCCCAAATTGGCCTGAAATTCATCTCAAGTCATCGATATTTGTTTTAGTCAACGGTTAGGATTTCAGGTAGAATCTTCAAGTATATGTGTCCTGATGTTGGGTAGAAATAGAATTTAACTTCAATCTTTTAAAATATGAAATCAAAATAGAGCCGTGGTCGTTAAAACTTAAACCTTTTGAATAACTAATATTAATTGTTTAAACAAGGTTCCATAGCAACTAAGTTTGTGGCTAAAAAATTATAGAATTAGTAAAAAATTAATTTAAAAAAATATTAGCATGAAAAGAATTTAAATATCATATTAACTAATATAGAGGAAAATATTGAAATAAATATTGTTAAAGAAATTGTTATTAATAATAATTTTTTTAAAAAAAAGTTTGAGCATGTAAAAATCATGATGTTAATTTAATTATTTACATAAAATATAACACACACACACACACACACACACACACACACACACACACACACACACACACACACACACACACACACACAACATAATTTATAATAATTATTATAATGGTTATAATATAATATAAATAAAAGATTTTCTTTTCTATGATAGAAATGATTTTCTTTTTCATCATAAACATTTTAATGTAAAGATGATATGAAAAATTCTTTGAAGATGTATTAAATTTTATAAAATAAAATTGGTGCAAGATATGAAATAATAGTGATAATAGTTTAATTTAAATAAAATAATTAAAATTTGAAAATATTATTACAAATGCTATATTTATATTCATATTTATTGTTTAGTTTCAACATTTAAATTTAATATATTTTAATTATTTATAAATTATTAACATATATTGAAAATTGTGATAATTTTTTATATTATTCTTCATCATTTAAAATATTTCATAATGAAAAAAAGTTAGGTGACAAGATAGGTATGAAATAAAAAATTGGCACATAAATTATCAAAATTTTATTTAACTTTGTTAAGGTTATAATCTTTAGTTTTCCTTGAAATCCGCTCTTATTGTTCCATTTTTTTTAGCCAATTAGATTAAAGAAAAATAGTTTTAGAAATTTGAAAACTTTTAATTGAATAATTTTTTAGTATAAATCATTAATCAAATATGGAACCATAAAGGGATTGTTAAAACCCCTTTTTTTTGTTTCTAAGTTCTAACTTCATAACTATTAATAGTTAACTTTTTATAACAAAGTTGCAAACTAACATTTCAATGGTGCATTGAGATGCCAAAAAAAAGTTATAGACTAACAGAAATAACAATTTGAGAAGCCAAAAACTATTGTTTTCATTTATAATATTTTAGAGTGTACAATGTACATAATATTGATTCATAGCATAGATATTCAAAATAGCTAATTAAACTAGCCTGGTTTTACTATTTTGTAATTTACAATGTCCATTAAAGGGCAAGGCCCAATCCAAAGAAAAAAAAGATATCTTAAAAACATTTTTTTGTCCAAAGGAAAAGGGTTAAGAAAATAAGATTCAGGAAATAGGGAATAGGGAACCAACGAATAGGGAGGTTAGAATCATTAGGGGGCTGAGGGGTCAAGGGCTTGAAGCCTTCAATTAGAAAAGTCTTTAAGTCCTTCCACAAGGAATCTATTGAAGAAGATGATGTCACTGAACTCATCTAGCCATGTGAAGTCAATCTCACTAATGTCATCAAATAACAACCACTTTCATAGAAAATAATTTCTGAATAGTCCTCACTTCCAATGGTGAGTCAATTGTTGTTCATTCATGTTGAGCAGGAAGGGATACCAATCCCCAACCTTAGTAATGCTCTCTATGCCTTGCTCTTGGTACTTTCCTACTATGTCTACAAAAGGGCTACAATGCTTGAGCTTGGTACCTGCTTGACTAATACAAGAATTTTGATATCATCTTCTAAAAAAAAATTCTTAAAAATGTTATGTAGAAGCATTAATATGTCTATTTGATTGCCTCCAAAGTCAGGAAGGGATGTAAGGAAGTAGGAGGTAATATCTGTGGACACACGGTACCTCTTATCATTTCTTAAGAATTCATGGCCAAGGACCATGAATATAGCATGGAAAATAAAAGGACTTTGGACATCTAGCTTGCAAACCATGGCAAGGACATCGTTAGGAAAATTGGTGTATCCATGACTAAGATTCAAGAAACTTTGCAAACTAAATTCAGATTGAAGAATTTGAGAAATGATAATTAAAGAGGAATTGAAGAGGCTATTTAATGGTAGTTGTATTAAATTTTTTGGCATTCACAATCTTTCATATCTTAATTTTTTGTATTCCTATTAATTTTCAAGTGTATGAAATGCCAAAATGTACTCATATTAATGTTGGATAGTTGAAAGTTTCTAACATTGAGTACATTCTAGTTAATGCCTTAATGGTTTTTGTGCCCACATGTCTCCATTCTAGAGAATTTCATGTGAGTTCAAGTCTTTTCAAGTGAGTGGCCCCAAAATGCATCTTTTTTCATTGATCTCTAATTAGTCAATAATCGATAAAACTATTGTATTAACAATATGAAACTTGAAAGTGATGGTAGCTAGCTTGGTAATAGTGACACTGACGTAACAATGTTATGACATTATTAATAATAGATCTAAGATAGTACACAAGTTGGAACTTGAAGTGACTACTAATTCACTTTTAGACTAAACAAATTATCAGTTTACCACTAAAGATTAGCCAAGACCATTATTATTCATTTTCCTACAAAACAAGTAATTCGTCTCTGACATTATTAACTATTAATTCATTTTTGGCAAGGGAGAAAATAGCTATCATTTATTTATATGTCAGCAAGAAAAAACATTAATTCACTACATTTAAAATGATTTTTTCTAGGGCTAGAAAAAATCTCCAACATATAATATTTTATTTCTCTATATGGAACAAAAAAATTGCAAAATTTTCCTGCCCACAAAATGTTGGATTCGCCATCATTTTAGGCATTTTTTTCGAGAGGGGTTTCCTAAAGTTATCGCTGTCATACAACCACTTTGACCTCATAGTAGATGGCCAAACAATTCTATATATGAATGTATAATGACATTGTAGAGAGATCAATAAACATAACCACAATATGCCTCTACCACAAAATGACCATTATACATAGAGACATGCTAACATGCACACAACAAACACTAATGATTGACCACACATAATAGAGGCATCATTCATGTCCAAATCCTCTTGTATGTATTAGATTGCAATTGTATATTATAAAGATACTATTGACACCAAAATCTTGTCATATGTAATAGATCAAAACCAAAGACACGAGAGGTGAATAGAGGTATGATGAACACTAATTAAGCAACCGTGTATGGTGGGTAAAGGCTAATTTAAAAAATCTACGATATAATATTAAAAGAGGATAGAAAAATGTGAGCCTAGATTTGACTATTGATTCATTAGAGAGGAAAATTATATATAGATGTGTGTGATTGGACAACACTCAATAAGTGGTGGCAAGTTGCCTCCCACTTAACCTAGGCTGACATATCAATAGGGAATCGACAAATCTTCTATACAATTCCTAAATGATTAGAGCTTATGTAGAAAAGTGTCATATAATCATAAAAACCTAATTAGGCTTAGTAAGAATAAGTATAAATAAATTAAATATAGAAACTAGCAAGGCTCTTAAATGAATTTCTACATAATCTCTATTGACTTATATACACCAAGTGAATGAAATTTTATTAACATATAGGCAAAAAAAATTACATCACCTCAATATCTAGAGGATTGCATAGAATTGGTCATTATGAAAAATTATTATCTTCCTTCTAGTTGGGAAAAGACTGAGCTAAAAAATTCTATTATAAACTAACTTTGAAACTCAACAACTTCTATGTGGACAAAGAATGCACAAAGCTTTGAAGGAGTCTACAAGTTTTTCAGGAATTATGATTAGTTCTATAGTTGTAACTATCTTCAAAAATTTACAAAACATGTTAAATATTTTGTATAGTCAATATAAACTATTAAAAGACACTACATCTAGCTCCATAGATGGTGGGGGAGTTTGGAGAGATTTTAACAAATATAGATAGCAATTTAAAAGCCTATTTCATATCTATAGTTCTAGTATAACAAATTATTTACATGTAGAAAGAAGAAATTACCATCTTCCATTAGGATTTCAAAGGTTAATTATGGATAGGTTTATCTTAGATCTATTAAAAAAACTATAAAATAATTTTAAAACATATTTAATGCACTTTACTAGAAATAATAAGATACTTGTAATGAAGGGTCTAGAAAGATGTGACAATACAGTGTATTTATACTATTGAAATTTCTAGTAATTTTAGTTTAGAGGGTTATTTTACCTTCAATCACATATATTATCATTTTTGTTTAGTTTTACTTGCATTTACTATTTAGCCTAATTTGAGTTCTAATTCAAAATTTAAAGATTATATATTATTTATTTTTAAAATAACTAATTCTTGAACATTGACAAAAAATCATTTATTAATTTTCTATTTTTTAATTTCCTTTCTTCTTTTCTTTTATGAATTCTATATAGCATCTTTTATTTTATATATTTTTTAGTTTTGAAAACTACTTCTATTTATTTACAAAATTTTGCATTTCATGAAGAATTATTGATCAAGTGTGTTTGGATGCTATTTAAAATCATATTCATGTAGCTAAGAATATTTTTATTTATTTATTTGGTTTTTAATTTCTACCAAAAATTACTAAATAACTTCATATCAATATGCAAAGTAAAATTTTCCCTATGATTTCTTAAAAAATACTAACAATTATACAATCTTCAGGCAAGTATACATTTATGGTAAAATGCATAATCTAAGTATACTTTGTTTAAACAATAGGAAATGATTCTATTTGTACCTGAGCTCTTTTATTCAATTTATCTCCCACCCATTTTTCAAATATTTATCATCTCCTTTAAGTTTTCTCTCTATAAAAATCTTTAGCTCTTTCGTTGTCCTTGAAGGATTCTACTATAAACTTAAAAAGCTTTGATTATAGTAAGTAAAGCATGTCTAACATGCCATATAAGGTATTCTTTTCTTATCTATATATAGCTTTGAAGGAAGGACACATGTTGATATCTACATTTCAAAATATTTTTGCGTATATTTCTTAGTGGTTCCAAAGGGTGCTGGTTATAAGTGTAACTTAGTAAATATGCACTCAAAATTGATAGGGTCACCCACCATGTCAATGCAGAATTGATAGCTCGGGTTGCAGAAATCCCTCTGAAAGGGATCAATTTTTTCAGAGATAAGAAAATGTTGACAAACGATGCCAAAGTTTTTGTGAAGGAAAAAAAAGAGCTGAATAAGCTCATCAAGGTGGAGACATATTATGAGATGGAGTCAATCAAAAAGCTATGGAGGTATGTTCTCAGAATTATCATTGAGTACATTTCCTTGGACTCCAAATTTGATAGGATAAGAATGCATCATTTTATCTTGCTTAATCACTTTAGGCATGATATAAAAATATATTTTCCTTTTTACCTCTTCACCTCCATGAGCAAGGTTATCAATGGTTTCAAGAGGAAACCTACTACTAATCTAGCTCTTTACAAGGGATTACTCCTCCTGGTTTACAAGTATCCAAAGGCTCAAACTAGGGAAAAATCCCTTAGTGATACTCGGTATGCTTTTGAGGAAACTGGGAGCTCAAATTTTGAGGATGTGCATACCATAAAATTGGAAGAAGAGGATTCTAAATCCAAAGAAGAAAGGAAACCCTCTACCCACATTCCCTATAGAAAGAGTGTCATGTCCCCTTTTCAAATAATTAAAAATAATAATCTTTTCTAAGGTAGGCAGGCCCAAAAAGGTGAAGTTTCAAAAAAAGGGGATAATCTTTGGAATCTAATGGACTAATAAATGAAAATTATTATTAAAATATGTTTTATTAACCCCTCTTGGATGTGACTTAGGGTTATGCCCTCTTTTAAGGGGTTTGGAGGCATTTTGGGCTCATTCCAGAACTTGATTTTTGCGCATTGCTTTGTTGTTCTTCAGAGGCTGCCAAACCTGTAGAGAAGGAGACCCAAGAATGGGAGTTTGTAGGTTTCTAGAAAGGCTAAAAATGGGATTTTGAAGCCATTCCATGCTCATGCTCATGCAGAGTTTTCCTTTGTGCTGAACAGTGCAGATTTGTGAGTTTTCGGGTGTATTTTTTGTAAGAGTTTGGTGTTTTCGGTTGAGTATTTCATATCAGTTTGGGTTGTTTCTGTATATCAGACATTCATATGTTAAAAGATAGCTGAATATATGTATTTGGTCATGATTATACTTCTATGATAGATTATCAATGCTTTTGTGGTGTTTTCGGCTATTTTGTGTTGTTTTCGGGAGCTTGATGAGCATTGTTTTTTTCCTCCATTTGGGAGCTGTTATGCTGCTGAAATTTCTATAAAAAATGTCCACTTTCAGATTTATTAATAATATGTGAAGCTGTGAAGTTTTTGGCACTATTTTCGGCATACCCGATTTGGGTTTATTGAGAAATTGGTGGATCTTTGAAATATTGGTTGTTTGATCTTAAAGATCTGATTAGAGGCTTGAAATATCATATAAAATTAGAAAAGGGACATTACAGTGGTATCAGAGCTATGATCTTGCCAGCCTGAGGGTTTCTAGAAGTTTGCATGTCATTTTTGACAACTACCCAAGTCTTGCATGTCATAATTTATAGTTGCATGTTGCTTCTAATCAGCTGCATGTCAAAATTTATGGTTGCATGCTACTTCTAATCATTTTCATGTTAGTCCTTGGTGAATTTGGTGGTTGCATGTTGCTTCTAATCAGCTACATGTCAAAATCTATGGTTGCATGCTACTTCTAATCATTTGCATGTTAGTTCTTGGTGAATTTGGTGGTTGCATGTTGCTTCTAATTACCTGCATGTCAAAATCTATGGTTGCATGCTACTTCTAATCAATTTCATGTTAATTCTTGGTGTTTGAAGAAGTTATAACCTATTGGGTTACACTCTACTTTATCCAAATGGACAGGTATAGTACAAAGTCTTAGAGGACACAATCTTGGACAATTGATAACCAGAGTCAGAATAGTAGAAAGGATGGTTATTTAGACATTCAAGATAAACTTAGGAAAATAAGCCATGACATGTCTGAACAGTTAGTTGAGCACCACTGTATGATGAATGACATGTTGTTTGACCCAGCTAAGGTGGATAAGTTGACTGGATTTCTATTTGGCAGATTTTCTCACAGGGCAGATGACACAATTACCAAGAACTTGCATGAGGAGTTTGAGAAACTAGCTTATAGCCAGGCAGAGGTCTTAGATTCTACTTTGCCATAGGAGGTAGTGGGTTTAGATGATGATTATGAGGATGTTGTTGTGCATGATGGTGAGATACCTAGTAGAGATGAGCAGACATTCATCATTCATGACTTTGCTGAGAAAGAGTACCAGGCATAGTTAGATGCTTCATCATATGAGGTTGAGGCAGGTAGTACTTCACATGATTTGTCCAACCAGCTGAAGGTGAACAAAGATAGTATTGTGACTTCATTATCTCATCATGACAGGATGCGTGATATGATAGAGGATCACATTCAAATGATTCAATTATAGGGTAGACATAAGGGAGTTCAGGCAAAGTCTTCTTGTGTTGACTTACAAGCGATTAGGGAAGGAATGGGAATGATGAAGTTGAGTTATTTACATCTTCTATAAGATCGTGACTATCTTCTTAGCCTTGTTGGAGACTATTCAGATGCCTTGAGGAGGAAGGAGGAGGAAGTTGATAGGCTTTCTCATGAGATTGAGGACACTCGAGCTTCTTTGGTGAATACTACATTGGCATTACAAGACTAGGAGAGACATGGGGATAAGCATGGCATAGAATTGAGTTTAGTTTCATCTTGCACTCCTGATACTCAGCTTTCTGTGAATGGTAGATCATATGTGGTCATTGATAATGTTGCGAGTTCATCTTGCATTCACATCCAGGATATAGGGACAATGTCAAACAAGTATGTGGAATTAGTTGGTATTGGTCATATTACTTAGGTGAGGAGTTTGCTTGAGTTACCAGCTGATTATAGTTTATGGATATGAACTTGAGATTGTTATATTGGTGTTTGGGATTCAGTTGACTGGAAATCTTTAACACTTTTTGGTAGTAGTGATTGTTTGGGTGCTATCATGGATTTGATTAGTAGATTGCACGGTGTTGTCTTTTCTTGTGCTAGGAACTTATCCGATGTTGGTATTAGTTTTTATACACCAGTGTTGGGCTTTGTTCATATATCCAAGCGACAATTTTTGCTGGAATCTGTTGATGATCTTTCATATTTGGCAGTGTTTACAAATGAGTCTCAGGATCATATTGGCATTGATGACATCCAGGAGGATGCAGTGGGTAGTTTTGAAGACTTAGTTTCCTTGGTGGTTTCTTTTGGTATAGAGGAGTTAGATAGCAGTGCTATAGTTTTTGATACTCTGTATGTTGATATGAGCTTTGGAGTTGATTCGCATGATATGGATGGTAATACTCTAGAGACCGATAACCTTGAGGATACTCCTTTAGATAGTGCATAAAAGGAGGTTTGTAGGATACAGTATATCCAGTGCCATCATGTGTCTAGTCAATTGAGAGTTAGTGAGCGAGACATTGGTATTGCTTGCCAACATTTTGATGTTGTTCGTCAATTGCTAACAGTGTATGGATGGGGTTCTCCTACTAGTGATGAGCAGGGACGCAATTATCTTTCCTTGATAGAGTTTTGCTCTTTATGGGAGGCTTTCCAAATTTTGAGATAGGATTATATGCAATTGGTAGCCGATAGAGATTATCTTATGGAGTGGGGCAATATAGCATACGATGCATTGTTGGCCAAGGAAGATGAGGTGAGTGAGCTTACTCAGCAGCTTGAGGTGACTTCTGAGATTCTTGAGAGTACACAATTGGCTTTCAAGGAGTCACAGTTTCATTTGGCTAAGGTGACCATGGAGTTAGAGCAACTACAGTCTTTACCAGATTCTGTACAGTCACAAGCTATGGTGTCTGGTGATCTGAGGATGTCCATGGTTGAGATTGTCAAAGATAGTAGAGATGGGGATGCATACATCCTTGATACTAACATTGGCATATCGGGTTCATCCCCACTAAAGTCAGGCTCAGTTGAGTTGGGTGCTACAGCAGATTGTTGTGGTATGCTTGACATGGTGGTGACCTCTAGTATTAATGGCATGAAAATTAGAGATGTTGTATCAAAGACCATGTGTGATTTTGGTGAGCCAATAGTTGGCATGGTTCTTGCCAGTAATACTACTCCCTTGGTGATGTCTTCATAGGTAGTAGTCAGTTCCAACTTGGTTAGTGATCGATTGCAGTTAGTTACATCTGGATTACAGTTTGAGCAACTGACTGAGATTGGCGCATTCTATCAACATTACATTGTGAGGTATGCTCATCAATTCACCTTTGATGACCATGTTGATGAGATGATGATACAGAGATGTACTTTGGTTCTTACTGCTTATCATTAGTTATGGGATAGTTTGACGCCTCCGGATGAGAGTTGTGATGGGCATGACATGGCAATAGGTTCTGTAGTTGACAGCTTGATAATACATGACTTAGAGCAAGAGTTTTGGAGTGATCTTCAACAGGTGTTGTTATTGATTCTAATCCTTTGGCTATGACATCTCCTGAATTAGTTAGTGATCAGTCATAGTGGGTTGTATCACTTGTTCATGGTGAGCTGTTGACTAAGGTTGGTTGTTATTTATCAACATTATATTGCAAGGTATGTACATCAGTTAGCATTTGATCCTTGTGTTGAGGAGTTGATGGCAAGAAAATTTGGTTTGGGTTCCATTTCTTGCTATTTATCTTGTGATGGCTTTTCACCATCAGGGGTGCATGGGAGTTATGGTTATGAGATAGTGGTTGGTGATCTGCAAAGTTGTGTTGACTACAAGAGTTGTACAGTGTGTGGATTCTCCATACTTGGTACAGTTTCATTCGGGAGCATTCACCATTGTTGTAGAGTTGGATTGTACATTCTGTATAGGCTAGTGGGATGCGTTGATGGTATTTATTGTGTTGGTAGTTTGATTTGTCCACTTTACTTGGGTTTTGATGTTCTAAGATTTTTTGTCTTGTGGGTTTCTGACTATGGAAGTTGTGACTTTGGAGTTTGGTTGAGCAGTAATTGTCAGTTTGATTATGGATTCCTCTTGGTTATATTGCAGAGGATATTGCAGGAGCTTGTGTTAATTGACAATAGTATAGTTCATGACTACATTTGGGATCCAGGTGGATTGATTGGTTTATTTTTCAGCCATTTCTTGAGGACAAGAAATATTTGGAAGGGGAGGACTTGTCATGTCCCCTTTTCAAATAATTAAAAATAATAATCTTTTCTAAGGCAAACAGGCCCAAAAAGGTGAAGTTTTGGAAAAACAGGATAATCTTTGGAATCTAATGGACTAATAAATTAAAATTATTATTAAAATATGTTTTATTAACCCCTCTTGGACGTGACTTAGGGTTATTCCCTCTTTTAAGGGGTTTGGAAGCATTTTGGGCTCATTCCAGAACTTGATTTTTGCGCATTGCTTTGTTGTTCTTCAAAGGCTGCCAAACTTGTGGAGAAGGAGACCCAAGAACAAGAGTTTTAAGGTTTCTAGGAAGGATAAGGATTTTATTTTGAAGCCATTCTATGTGCATGCTAATGTAGAGTTTGCCTTTGTGCTGAACAGTGCAGATTTGTGGGTTTTCGGGTGTGTTTTTTGTAAGAGTTTGGTTTTTTTGGTTAAGTATTTCATATCAGTTTGGGTTGCTGATGTATATCAGATATTTAGATGTTAAAATAGATCTTAATATATTTATTTGTTCATGATTATACTTCTATGATAGATTATTAGTACTTTTGTGGTGTTTCTAGCTATTTTGTGTTGTTTTCGGGAGCTCGATGAGCATTGTTTTTGTCCTCTGTTTGGGAGCTGTTGTGTAAATGTTATATAGATCTGGAAATTTCATTTTTTAGGCTGTTATGTTGCTGAAATTTCTATAAAAAAAATTCCACTTTCAGATTTATTAATAATATGTGGAGTTGTGAAGTTTTTGGCACTATTTCCGACATACCCGATTTGGGGTTTATTGAGAAATTGGTGGATCTTTGAAATATTGGTTGTTTGATCTTAAAGATGTGATTAGAGGCTTGAAATATCATATAAAATCAGAAAAGGGACATTACAAAGAGCCCGAGAGGTTTGCCCCCAATTCCTCCTAAGCCTGAGCCTCAAGAGGAGGAGGAGGATAATGATGATGATGAGGAGACTGACTCGAAGGAAGAGGAGAAGGAAGAGGAGGAGAAGAAGGGGAGGGATAGTGAAAAGGATGATGAAGATTTATCTGACATGTCAGGGAATCCTAAGAAAAGGAAAGCAAATGAGGCCTTTGATATAAAAGACTAGATTCCTAAGATTCCTGACCCTGGCCCCACTTCCTCCCTGACTGTAGATATCTTGGGAAAAGAGAGTGGGGATGTGATAACAAAAAATAGGAGGTCATGGAGGAATTTTAATTCAAATACGACCAAATTGGGGATTGTCAAGGAGCCTTTGAATATTCAAGTGATGGAGGACATTGATGGTAAAACTCACTATGATGATCTCATTGATCTTCGTCTAGTTGTGATCTCTGATAATGCAAGGGAAACTGGGCTTAACCTTTTGAAAAATGCTAGGACTAACATGATAGACAACTTTCAGTCTATCAAATGGTTATTCCATGAAATTGAAGAACTTAAGGGGAGAAGAAGCCAGGAAGGTAACCAAAAAATTGGCAGTGACCAGGGGCACAATGAAGAGGACAAAATCTAGGATGGAAGCTAACGACACTTCAATGTCCAGGAACATAGGGCAAACCAGGAGGAAAGAATCACCAAAGTTGAACAAAGAGTCCAAAGGATGGAGTTCTCCCACTAGAACCAAGCAAATTAGGTGATTGCCACTTTGAATACTCTGAATGAAAATATTAATAGTCTGGGTAAGTCACTAACTAGTGCTAGATTTGGCAGGGAAAAGCTGGAGAAGACCAGCCTGGAAACTAGGGAGGCTGAGGATGATCTAAAAGAAACCAGGGACTAGGTGGATGCTCAGAACTAGGATCAATAGGATGTAGACAATAGGAAGACCATAGAACCTGCAAAGTCCCTATAGGTTCTTGATAGAGAGAATTGATAGTTAGGTTTTTGTCTTGTTCTTTCCTAGTGTATTTGGTTTTTTGTTCTTGGCTGCAGGCTTGTTTTTTTGGTTGGCTTTTGTTAAGCAGTTTCAATGACGCTAGACTTTTATGAATATTTCTATTTTTTATATGCTGTAAAACTTTTAGGTTTCAAGTTCACTATAAAACCTATTTTACTTAATCAAAAACCTAGTAAATATGCACTTAGTAGGGACAAAAGTTTAATAAGTTATATCATACAATTTGTGTTATTAATAACTACTAAAATATCACCATAGTGATAAGTATTTTTTTTCTTTGGGGTTTTGTTAAGCATGTTGTCTCCCTTAAGTACAATAGTCATGAAGGTGCCCTCTTTGAAAGGATAATTTTCTATATTCTATTTTAAGCCAACAAATCTTATAGGAAAACTTTATACAAAAAAGTAACATCTTCCAACTTAAGAGGCATGTGTTTGCAGAAGGTTTGTACATTCATATCTTTGATAAATTTTCTATAAATGTTACATATTTCACTATGATCACTTAAATGGTTTGACTACTTAGGGTTTGCTAGTGGAAATCTCTATATATTCCAATACTTGAAACAAGATTATATTAGTTATATCCTTTGACAAAATATCATGATAGTGATACATATTATTCTTCCTTAAGATTAGATTAATCTTCTTGTCTTGTAGCTTCCTAAATCAAATAGGTCAATAAATTTCAATAGACAAGGGAGCTGAAGAATTCAAATTTTCCAAGTTCAATTATTTCTATTTCAAGCTTGATCATACCCTACATCTCACTAAATAGTAATCATATGTAATAATTGACTAGTTATTTAGATCTAAGTTCTTTATTTGAATAGTTGGTAAGAAGTTATTAGCACTAATATTTTGGTCATATATTGGGCTTACTTCTATACTCCTCTTGTGCCAATCAAATAGTCACATAAGTTTGGTGTTATATTAGATATGCATTTCTAGTTAAATATGATGAGAGGCTATTAGTATTAGAGTTATGGATGATGCACAGGGCTTACTTTCATGCCCCCTATATTCTAATGTAGTGGTTGCAATAGTTTAGAGTTCTCTTGGATAAGAACATCAAGTTCTTTGGACTATCACTAAACTTGTGGAATACTTTTCATGTAATCTAAAGTTTATAACACATATTTGAAGGTACTTTCACACCCACTTTTAAATGCTACACTTTAAATTATTCAATTTCTTCAATTCATGAAAATTATTTTTGCTTATTAATTAGAGAATTTTACCTTCTACGTATTCAAACGTGTTGATCAAGAAGATGAAATAGAGTATTTATAGTTATGAATACTATATTTTTAAATATCTTTCTATCCATTTGAATATTATTCTTTTTGAAAAGGACTCATTGGGACATTAACATTTTTCAAAATTAAGTGGTTCTATATCAAAGCCTCAAAGTAAATTTTCTCCATTCAATCATGTGCAAGCATATTCTTATAGATTTAACTTTCAGATATAAGGGGATCCAAACCTACGTATGTATCTATCCAAAAATACTCAAGTACTCCAGGTATGCTCTTTTGAATTTAAATCTCTTTACAGTAAGGTATTTCTTGTATATGTTGAAATATATTCATTTGACATTACTAACGTGTCTATATTTGAAAGCTGTTATGGCTACCCATTTATATTTTATAATGATGACACATAATTGTTTTATATAAGAGGTAGCATTTAGTAATCTTAATTTTCTTAAATTCAAGATTATATTGATATTAAAATCTCAAGATTTTTGTTATTATAATCATGTTATTTTAATATTGAGAAAATGAATGTAAGCATGTTATCTAATGCATTTGTGAGCTTAAATTTAATATCATTTACAATATGTTAAAAGGATTGTACTAGAGATATAGATAATTGAGCCATAAGATATTAGAAATTAAAATAATACTCTTCCTTCAATTATATTCTTATATTTCTTGGATGTAAATGCCATTTTATTTTTCAAATGAAATGAAATGGAATTGATTTGTTCAAATAGTTTGACAAAATTTACTTGAGGGAGTTTTATTCAAAAAAATTGTTTGGTGATATATATAGATGATATGATGTGGATTTTTGGCAATATTCAAGATATGACAAGTTACTGAGAGGGGAGAGGTGAATCAGTAACTTTAAAACTTTCCTTTAAATTTACTACACATCCATCTATGCTACTACATACATTAGTTCTGAAAGATAAAACATTCATCACACAAAAGAACACAATATGTTGGTGACCTAGAAACCTTCCAAATAGAAAGTAAACCTGGGGTGGGTATGATACCCACAAAACTTCAATACTATAGCATAAAGTTGGCTTGTTAAGGCTTACATTGATCACTTTTGGTGATCTACCCTATTAGGAGCACAAAGGACTGCTAGGTCCACCTTGTTAAAGGATTTACAAACATACAATGAAGTATGCACTCAGTTAAGAGATTTATATAAAGATTGTTAAGTATACCCTATTAAAGGATTTAGAAGCTGGTTCACCTATTAAGATGAAGCAGTGGATCTACTTACAACTGATTGTAGATAAGATCCTTTATGCGCTGATCACCTCATGTGATGAATATAACTTTTTCGCCTCTGTATTGACCTTGTTGTATTCCTTGAACTACTATTGAAAATCCTTCATAGATACTTTTCAAAATTACTTCACATTCCTTCACTATTCCCTTTTTTTTTTTGATATATGATATCTTACAATACATCTTAAATATATACCTTTCAAATTTACAAAATTGAAAGGTTGGCCAAAACACAAGTGAACAAATACATTACCAAGTTGGCCCAATAGTAATAACTCAGGTTCACTAAATTGACGCAGTGACCTTCTGATACACAGTGTCCACTGCATTACTCAGCATCATCATGCACTTGGTAGAAGTGAAGGCTCGGTCCATACTAATCACTCAAAGTAGTTCTAGGCTCGGTAACAATAGGTGACTCAGTAGATGTAGTGTCACTCGGTAGATACTGCACGCTGAGTTTACCTTGCTTTACTCTATCAACACTATTTCTTCCAATGCTCAGTTTACTCTGAATCTCCATGACACAAACTTTCTACTTGGTAGACACTGTGAAGCATGGTAGACATTGAGAAACATGGTAGCTTTAGCAATGCTCAGTGTAAACTACTTAACTACTAAGCTTACAAGATAACCACTAAATGCTCGGTATAAACTAAAGACTGAGTGATAAGCTCGATAAGCATTAAGAATCAAATAAGTGTTGTCACTAATGACAAATACAACATAATGCCAATAGTGGATATCATTCTATCATTGTTCTTTCATCAATTATGTTCTTATATTTCTTGGATGTAAATATCATTTTAGTTTTCAAATGAAATGAAATGGAATTGATTTATTCAAATAGTTTGACAAAATTTGCCTAAGGGAGTTTTATTCAAAAATTTGGTCTGGTGATGTATAAAGATGATATGATGTGGATATCATTCTATCATTGTTTCACTATATCTCAAGAGGAGTAAGAAGACATTTGTGAAATGATGATGATTAACCTAAAATATTTTCCTCCTTGAATCATTGAATTATTTTTGTTATGCACATGTTTATATATTTCAAATGTTTTATTCTAAAATAGTTGGCTCCTAGGTCCAAGTAGCATCATGCATTATTTCTTCTAACTCAAGCTTCATTTTTATGGGAAAGGCTCAATGAAGTTGGGGCTCTCAAATAGTGTAGCAAATTGTAAAACAAATAAGACATAAAAAATGTATATATTGTTGTCCAAAGGGTAGAATCACATTTTTATGTTTTAGCCTCAGATTTGAAGCTATTTTTGTGCAGAAAATGTTTTTTTCCATGTCTAAATTTTCCTTGAAACTATATGTCACAATTTAATATCAAGTTTTCATCATTTTTATGCATTCTTGTCAAGTCGAACAGCCTCCAGAATGCCCAACAATCTCAAAAAATGACCCATATTTTAATAATTGTGAGTGTTGTTTCAACATTTCAATGGAGGACATATACATGTCTTGAACTATGAGCATTCATAAATAGGAGTTTGAATGCATTGTCATGGCTTCTCGAAAAAATATTGTGTTAATTCCATGTGAAGTTTCTAGTTAGCTTGACTGCGGATCTCAAGAACATTTATGTGCACATAGATGGAATAAGAAAAGAAAATGAGCATACATGCTTGTTTGCCTAAATCATGCTAGACATCAATAGTATGCATTAAAGATGAAGTATTCTTCAGCAATGGAGATTATGCAGCCACCACATTATAATTTCATGTCGCGGGAAACACACAAAGGGAGAATGTTGATGATAGTATCATTATTCATAACTCTTTCTTACCTTTGAAGTTTAGGTCTACATGTTTCATCACAAGTAAAATCTAATTCCAACCTAGTCTCACAATATGAGAGAGCATACAAAGGAGAGGCTTTGAAATCGCGATATCGCCAAGGGGATTTTCTCATCCTCCTGAATTGACGAATACGTGATTATAAAAGGTAAAATCTTTATTAACATTTTATTTTCTCACTTTTACTTTGCTTTGACTTTAATGTTTCAATCTCAAAAAGGGGATATCTTATGGTTTAATTTTTTAATTTTTTCTTATAGATGAAATATTCAAAATTGTAAATATTTCATAACTATTATGTATGGAAAATAATTAAAACTTTAATCTTTTCAAATTATATTGTGCTTTAGTAATAAATATTTTTCAAATATAAGTTTTAATAATCTCCTTTTGAGGTAAACCCTAAATTGCCAATTTGGAAAGCATATGTAGGAAGGGTCCTAAGTTCATATTTTTGCAAGGTAAATACTTCAGAACCATCGAAAAAGCCACAAGGTAAGTGGAAAGGTAAGAAATAATATTTTATATTTGGATGTATTCTTTACATACTTGAAGGATATAAATATCAATATTAGGGAAATAGTAGATTTTGGTCATTAATCTACTTTCTTTAAAGTACGTAGTTAAATCATTTTGATTTATATTTTTAAAAAACCTTTAGAAATATTTTATTTCCCTCAATACATTTAAGCATGAAATGGGCTTGAAGTGTATTTTCTATGAGTATATCTTTTTTAACTGTTTCCCTCATTATGAAATTGGAAGTATAAATTATCCAAGCCCTAACATGTATTAATATATTTCCAAGGTAAATAACTTTAAAGATAAATATTTTCTAAGTAAAATATTTTTCATGTCTCTAAAAATATATTTTTGGGAGAAGAATGAAAATTTTTCCTTAACAATAGGAATATTATATATTTGAAAGTAGAGCTTTTATATTAGTGAAAGTAATGATTATAGCAATTTTACAATTCAATATAAAGTAAACACTCTTTTTGTGCAATTGCTTGACGGCTCTTGAGTCCAAACTCATCTATTGCACTTCCTTATAAAGAAATGGAAATATTGGTAGTTCCTTTACATCTCTTTTGGCTTATGGTGTATTAAACTGCTCATGTTCTTCATTGTCTTTCTTTGGATTAATACTATGGATGTAAACAATGCATGAACTTGATCTACACTGGGCTCCTTTAGTTGGGGTTGAATTCATCTAGGCTTGGGACTAAATTTATTGTCTTTCTATCTATTGGTTGGTGGGGCTGACACAATCTCTATAGATTTGATAATAAGATTATGTGAGGGTTGACTCTCTTTGCCCAAAAGGATTAAGAACTGGTCATTATATGTTTATTATAAGTGCATATGTATGATTGTAGGTTAGTGATGTTCAATCCATGAGTATTGCATAGTTCATTTCTCAATATATTAATCTCTTTAAAATAATTCATACACATTGATTTCTCATTGAGAGCCATTACCAACTCAAGAGTATCATTAAGTTTGCAATCACAATCCTTATTCCATTAAAAATTAAGTTACAACCACCTAGGTCCTGCAGAGCCTAAAGTGTGGAGGTCAAGAACAAGCAAAGATTCAACCTTCTTCATTGACCAAAATTGTGTTGAGTTTCCCAACATCGAGTAAGTCAAACAACAATTTTTCGCACCAACAGGACCTTCAAAAAAAGACAGGACATTGCAATAATTTTAATTCATGAAAAATAGATGCTATTACATAAAAAACTGATTTCTATAAAAATACATATTTCTAAATCTACGATTCTATCCACTTACAAATCAAAGATCTGTCAACATTTCTTTTAAATGTTAAATTTAATCAGCTTACATGTAAGCTTTACATTATTCTAAATTAACCTCTACCTAATAACTAATAACTATAGCTTACATGTAAGCTTTACATTATTCTGGATCAACCACGTCACTAACACTATCACTATCTGTGTTGCTTTCATTTGTTCGATTGTCAAGAAGCACGGGGCTCATAGTTTGCAAAGGAGATGGCTCCATCTTCCCTTCAAGCATCAGCACCATTTGCCCCATGCTTGGTCTTATGTCGTCATTTCTTTCAATGCATAGTAATGCTACAACAATTGCTCTTCTCACCTCTTCAATATCTTCCTTCTCAGCAAAACCCTTTTCGACAACATTAATCGTGTTCCCCTGACTAATTTGAGTTGCAGCCCATGGCGGAAAGTAATACATACTTGAATCTTGCATGTTGAGATCGATAGTTCTTCTCCCGGAAATAATTTCCAAGAGCGTCATACCAAAGCTGTATACATCGACCTTTGGAGTTATGGGAACACCAGAAATCCATTCGGGAGGTCAGAATACGACTTAAATCCCTGCTCACAAGCTTTGCCAACCCGAAATCGGCCAACTTGGGGGAAGAATCAGCATCAAGCAGAATGTTCTCAGGCTTTACATCGCCGTTAATGATGCGATCTCTGCATTCCTCGTGGAGATAAAACAAAGCTCGAGCAGTGCCTAAGGCGATCTTCAACCGAGCCTTCCAGTCGAGTACCTTCTTTTTACTTTCGGAGCCTCTCCTGAAGAGTATCGAATCCAGCGATCCATTGGGCATGTAATCATACACCAGTAACCGTACTTTGAATCCTTGTGCACAAAACCCTCGAAGCCTTACTAAATTCCCATGTTGTATGTTCCAAAGTGAGCTGATTTCCGCTCGGAATTGCTTCTCATCTCGGCTTGAACTGAACTCCAATTTCTTCACAGCCACAAGACTACCGTCCGGTAGAGATCCTTTGAAAACTGAGCCAAATCCTCCACTCCCCAACTTAGATCTGAAATTCCTAGTCACAATCTTCAACTCCTTCTAACTGAACATTCTAAGAAAAGAGTCGGACGAATCTTCACAACGTTCAATAGATTGTAGTCGATCGTGTCGCCTCCTCCACATAAAAAATGAAAAGACAGCTAAAGAAATGGCGAGCGCAGTGACAATAGCAATCACAAGAGGCATCACGGTTTTGCGTTCGGATGACGATGGTGGATCAAACGTTGCAAGGGCAGACGCAGTGGCTACTCGAATGAAGACATTTGAATTGCTGATTGATGAAGAATCACGCAAGTCAAACAGAGGTGTGGACCAGATTTGGCAGCGGCCTGAAGGTGGATTGAAAGCATAAGCAGTGCACGAGCAGTTGCTGAGGCAGGCATTCTCGCAATCCGCCTTTGTGGGCGCTGGGAATGAAGAACCATAATCAGTAAACGACGTTGCGTTGGAGTCGATGAATCTGTCGGATGTGCAATTCAAGGGGCTCCGGCGAACACAGCCACTGGACAACCACTCCCGTGAATCCCAGGCTTCATTGTCTTTTGGCGTGAAACAATTTACACAGCTGCCAAATTGAAAATTGTTGAAGTTACAGACGCCGAAAGCGCTGCAGAGGCCATACACAGCGCATTCGTCTGTGGGCAGAGACCAGAACATGGTCCATTTATTTCCATCGAACATAGCAAGGCGAGTATCTCCGGACCTGGTCAAGAAGAAATGCATGGGCATCTTATGTGTCAGTGTTGAACGGACGTACATACCAGAGCTGGTGATTTCAACACTGATATTGAAAAACCTTTTGCTTGGCATTTCTGGAAGATGACCGAAAATTCTACCATCCCAAACTCCGCTCTCCCAATATGTAACAGAGTTATTCCATATTAGCACAAATTGTTTGGCGTCAGATGGATCCGTCCGCATGGAGAAGAGCCCAGGAGCAGGATCCAACGAGCTTTTCCAAGACACCAGTTTTAGTTGTTCCCCAAATATCATTGCAGGCAACCGGGTGTCTGTCGGGTTCTCTAAACTCTGCCAAATCGTTTCAGAATTGTTGTCATCAGCGCTCAGCATCAAAAAATTACCGGAGTCTAGTATCACAGCACGGGATGCCTTCTTCGATATGTTGACCGGCCAAATAGACGCACCCTCCGCGTCCAACAGATGCAATTTACCTTGGCGCTTCAAAACTCCAGATTTGTTTCTCGCGGGAGTCTCTCTGTTACCCACCCAAACGATCATCTGCTGTGGCATATTGGCGTACCAGATTCCTATATACCATTTATTGGTTCCATTTTGGCTGAAGAATCCCAATTCAAATGTACCATTCTTTGAAATCAATGTCTGATTTCCAGCAAGCGAGGCGCCCAAGGAAAGAGTGTCTCCAGCCTGGACTACTGTTGCACAATAACTACTCAATCGAATAAACACAGCAACCGCAAGAACAAGTCTTAACCGGAGTTTTACCCGCTTCTCATCCATCGCCAAATTGTGAGAGATTGATCGAACCTACCCCGCGCTTTAAAGTAAGAAGTTGGAAATATAAATGTTCTTCTAGCATAAATGTCGTCGAGGACCATGATAGGAACACGAATGGTGGCAATACAGGTGGTCATAAAATAATTGTTGTGTTGCATTCTGACAAGGGTGAGAGTCAAAATTAACTAATCTGAAAGAAATCCGACAAGATATTGCGGGTAAGGTTCAAGTATGACTTTACGAGGCTATGAAACATTTTAAAATTATCGGGATGAATATTGCGGTATTGATTCTACAGGTTTCTTTTTATCTTTATGTCTTAAATTCAAAGCATTGTCAAAATCCTGCACTTTACAATACCAGTTTCTCCAATTGGGTAGGATTGAGTATCTCAGCAGAAGACACTTTCAATTATTGACACCGAAATTACAAGGTTCATGTTAATTAATTCTATTCAAAGAAAATCATTGAATTTAATGGTTTGATTGTGTTAATCTTTAAAATGAAGAGACTGCTGCCATGGAGAAGCCAATCGTTGAACGCTAACTCCAAAGCATGGAATGACAACCAAAACAGTAGACTAGGAAAATGAATAAATCTGATTGCAGAAAGTGCCGATCCACTCTGAAACCATTCAGTGAATTCAGAAGGAACAAAAAAGACGGGTCGAAGGAGACTTATGGAAGCTGGTGGATTTTCTCTGTACGCGGCTTCCCAACTAAAAAATGTAAACTCCAAACGGATCCTCAGTCAAGGAACTTGTGTTGAGAGGAAGAATAAAATCTTTTGCCGATAACATTAGCTTCTACTTACAATGGCAATAGGAAGAATGAAACATCTCGTTTCGCAACAAGAGGCGAGCCGCCTTTCATTGAACTACATGAGGCAGCCAATGAACGAGTCCACGCGTCCAAAAAACTTCTACATAATAGACAACGTCTACGCAACACCCAATTTGACTCATACTACTGACTCATACATTGTAGTTATTAGCTTATATATAAAATAAAATTAACTAACAATTGTATCTTAGTGTGCAATAGGTACATGTAAAGATGTCAAATAATTTATATGCACTTTAAATTAATTAATCCTTATTAAACAATGTATAAATTTTAAAATATTTTATTTTTATTTAGAATTGTATTTGGGCATAAAATTAATTTTGATGAGAATCATTTTGTATAATTTGATTTAGAGTTAAAATGGTCTATAGTTATTACCATAGATTTGTATCGATATTAACTTAAAATGTATAAGCTAACATAATTCACAATTACAAATACTTTTGAAAAAATGAGTCTATATTGCATGGTTTACCAACATATCAACCTAGTAAGGTCCTTAGTGATACATTGACTAAAAAGGATTCCACCAATTATTTGTTTTGGGCAAGAAGTGATGAAGCTTTGTAACATGACTTCTACACTATGGAGAGAGTAATAAGACAATTCATATTGTCAATTTTAATATAATAGCTATTGCTTTGACCTAAATTCAAAGTGATGAAATTATGTGGGAGAAGATTACTTGGTAGAATTCCCTAAAGATATATTGTAATTTTTTTCTACAATAATAAAATATGCAAAATTTGTCTATAAAATGTTGCTCACTTTCTCTTTGATTGTGTCAAATTATCTTCCACACAATGATTTTCTTTCTACGATCATAGAATATGCCAAAAAGAAGAGCTTTACAATTAGATATCTATTTTATCACAATATATAATGGACGGCTTTATTAGATATCTCTTAGATATCCTCCCCTTTGAGCTAGATATTTGATAAATTAATATTGATAGTTAATAATAAATGTAGATTTTTAAGTATGCATCTCATCATTATTTTATTTTTGTTTAAATTATAATCTCATTATCATATCATAATATTATTTATCATTACATTAACTTCTATAAATCTTTCTATTATTATCTTATCATATCTTTATATCTATATATTTGATATGTTTAAAATAAATTAATAACAATACTATCATAAATAATTTCATTATTATAATATTAATATTAAAGTCTCTCTTATGGATACTATAAAATAAAACTCTAATATTACTAACATAGTATTTATATAATTGTATCCATATTATCCTATATAATACTATTAGACATTATTTATAAATTTAAAATAAGAATAAATATATATTAAATATATATAAATTATATCAACATAAATTTGTAGTTGGTGATACTGAATTCCCATTCAAAAAATACCAATTTCAGCAGGCAAATCAAAGATACAATCACAATCAAAGGTAAAATAATTAGAAAGATTGTTTTTCATCCTCTAAACCAGAAGTCTCTATACATTCCCACTCATCTCTATAGTGGCTAAACAATTTGAGCAATTGTGTCAATTTTTTACTGGTTTTCTCAAAGCAACCCAACTAAATGAGCACCAAAATTGTCTAAAAAGCTCTCGATTGAAGCACATCCAACATAGCCAAGAACACAGGAGATCCATGGCCACCAATCCTCTTTCACATATGTTTTTCTTTGCTTCTGATAGGCTTTCTAACACAAGAGGGATTTCTTCGACCTTTATGAGCTTCACATGAACTGTAATGTCCCTTGAGAGTTAGTATATGGTGGCCAAAGCTACTCTGGTCTCACATTTCTTCACCATCTCTACTAGATCTTTCTCTTCTAGAACATCTACTGATTGTTCTTTGAATGTATGATTGGAATAAATCATTTAAAGCCATTGCTCAAATTTTTGGAAAAAATGGGGTTGTGGATTGTAATGTGAGGGAAAAAAGAGGGGAAATCAAAATTGGAGTTTTGAATGAGAGAAAAAATTGGGGAAATCAAGATTGAAGTTTTGAATGAGAGCCAAAGCAGAAGAAATCAAGAGTGGAGTTTCATATGGAGTTTTCTAAGCACAATCATACATTTTTCCTCCTATCACATTTGAGTTGAGCACAAAATTCTATCCTAGATCATGCATTATAATTTTATGCTTCAAGCCTCAAAAATATTGATCTGTTAGACTAATTGTAGACTCACCCAATAAAGAATACCTGCAAACCCACCTAGGGATAGCCTTCACCTCCCCACTTCCAACTGTCACCCCAATCTTTATCCCAATCAAGGCACAACTAGTCCCCCAAAAATGGCCACAATTGTTAAGCTTCTATCTTGACCAACATTTGTTTGACAGATAACAAAAAGAGAGTTCACAAGATATTATTTGTTGTATAGTATGGATGTAAAATCAAAGGTGAAACACTTAGATGGAAGCTACTATAATGTGGACATCTCTCATCTCGACCCAAGACATGAATAAATTTTTGCATTTTCTATTTATGATGGTGGAACTACTAAGATTTCTTCGATGGTCATCCAACCTTATCCTAGATTTCCAACCATCAATTTTCAAAATCATCTCCTTCACTTCATATTGGGAATACCTACGACATAATTAATTAAATATTAAAATATAATGAATATAACATTTTTAATTAACAATTCAAATAAATTCTTTTGTTTGGGTTTTAAATAGACAAAATCCCATTTTAAAGTCTCTAAAGTTGTAAAATAACATAAAAGTGGTAGAAATAAAAACATTTAATTACATGGCAATTAAATATGGTCTAAACACATTTAAGGAGTTGAGTATCCATGTCTAATCGAACTCTAAATCAAGATTCCACCAAGGCTTACAAAAAATGGGCCACTACAAATTGACCACAAGATACAAGACCATTACCTTCAATAAAGACACTGAGAAAATAAAACTCATGCTAGTAACCAATCCTCAATTACTTCAAAAGAGGCATCTCAAAAGAAAGAAAACTAGATGCCAATAAGGGCACACACAAATTAGCAATCATTCCCTCTTTGGTTTCTTGGAAAACCCAAATAAAATCCATAGAGACATCAATCCATGGGTCCTTTGGTATTGGCAAGGGCATGTACAAACAAGTATTTTGACCTCATCCCTTAGCTATTTGACACAACTTTCAAGAAAAACATAATTGTTCACATATCTCCTCATATTAGGCCAAAGGAACTTCTCATATACTAGACCTAATGCCTTCTTTCTTCCAAAATGTCCACCCAAACTATTTGAGTGCATTTACAATATTAATTTTTCTCTTCACGATCCAAGGGGGATGTAAAATTTAGACCTGTTAAATAGGAAACCATCTAACAATATGTAGCCTTCAAATGAATCCCTTTTGGTGTAATTTTGACTATTTAGAGTTGCCAAAATGATGCCAAAAAATCCAATTCATTGAAATATTCTCTTTTCATCTATTCAAAGAGAACCAATACATGAATCATTACAACTAAAAAGTCATGTCTTCTAGTCAAAGCATCAAGCACTACAGTTCTCTTATCACTATGCTTCACATCAAATATATAGGCTTGTAAGAAAGAAGCCCATTTAGCATGCTTATGGGTTAATTTACCTTGTTAATTGATATACTTCAAAGCTTGATTGTCAATCATCAAAATGAAATCCCTATGTCAAAGGTATTGCTCCAATACTTCAAAGATTATACACTACTGTACATGAGGGAAACACATATTCATGAGACCTTTGTGTAGAATGCAATCAGAATATTATTGAACTAATCTAGAGAAACAACTACTAAATAATGCATCTCCAAATATCTCATGTTTCCCTAACTACAATTGCTAAATTCACTCTCAAACTAGCATCTTAGTGATAGTTCTAGAATGAGATTATGATATTTTTTTAGATCTATGCAAGACTATATGAGATCTATATGAAGTGCAAGATATATCAAGATAAGGACATGAAAATGCTAAAGATATGTGTATTCATGAGATTAAACAATTCTAAACAATGCTAGATAAATCTTAAATGGTGCTAAAATAATACTAACAATATATATAAAATTGATGTTAAATAAATGATTAAAATGCTAGCTCTAATATGCCTACAGTAAGGATGCATGAAAATTGGGTCACTTTTGCTTTTGATTTTCCCTTCTATTTATAGGATTTTAAAATGAGGTTGGGGTAAAGATCTGGGATTTACCTTTTACTAGAGTAAGGATGAAAGTGAAAATATCTCACAAATCCTCAAGAGGAACACTCCAATAGACATGGTTTGTGAGGATAAATAAGGATTTTCAATTCTTTTAAATTCTAAAATGGGGGAATGGGGTTTCATTTTTGAGAGGACAAATGATTTTTGTTGATTTATTAAATGTTGGATTTCTTTTCAACTTTTGTCTTTATCTTTTTCCTCTATATTTTATTTTTTGATTTTATGAATTGAATTTTCTCTTTGAAAGTAATTTTGATCTTTTTTAATTTGATCAAGGGTTTAGGCAATTAATTGATTAATTAATCAAACACCTTGACATTGTAATTCATTTGAAAGTCTATCATTTTCCACATTTCTTTGATTTTGTCCTTTATTTTCATTGTTTTATTGAAATTCATGTTGTTTAGTTCTTTGTCAATTTTAGGGTGCCTACAAATGCCCCTCTTTGAGATAGTATGAAAAGCATATTAGTTCAAATAATGTCTTGATTTTCTAACTTTTAGCTAATTTTTGATGACTGAGTGTTTGATCATTGATGTTCTACTAGTTCAAAGTTGATACAATGCCTAATTATTGATGATTTGAACTTTGACTTTGATATTGCAATATTTGAAACCTTTCGGTTTTAAAAGTTTGTTTGGATTCCCTAGTTAATTTGATTGTTGTTGAATTTTGGATGGGGTAGAACATTTTTCATGCCATGGTTTGATATAGGTATGTTTTCCCCTTGGAAATAAAATTGGAAAAGTTAATTTTACAAGTTATGGAGAATCCAATTTTATTTCTAGAAAATGTGAATGAAAAAGTTTGAAGATGAATTGGATAGTAGGTATATCATTGAGTTTGATGGAACAACACCCATGTCAAGAAAATGGGTCTAAAGGCATTAAATAAGATGAAGGATGTGTAAAAAAAGCCATAAAATGCCCTAAGTGAGGGTTAAATAGGTCAAAAGACCCTTTACCCTATTAATTTTGACATTCCCCATTTACTTTGATCCATTTTGAGCTCTAATCTAGTGAACATGGTGGTCCCATTACAAGAGCGTAGATTTGAAAGGGATAAAAAATACTAGCATCCAACCACCATTCCAAAATTTTGAATTTTTGTATGAACTTGTGAATTTTTGCATGATTTCAATTAGGATTTATGCTTGCATCGATTATTTTAGTTCATTTAATATTTTCTATAGCACATTTAAATTGTTTTAGCGCATATGCAATCTTAAATAAAGAATTCACAATGTGAAATAACACATTTACAAAAGCCCTTGGTGATTACAATAGAGGAATCATATAGTTTTAGTGCATATGAATAACATTATAGTGCATTTATGTGTTCAAGCACATACATATGGTCTTATAGTGCATTCATTTGTCACACTAGCACATTTGAGATTTGATGAATTCTGCATGTGTGATAGTTTGGGGCTTGTAATGTTGTAGCGCATACAAAATATGGTAGAGCACATTCCAAGTTTTTAGCACATTTTGTTTATAATAGTGCATATGATGTATCACATAGCACTTATGCAGGGTGTAGCACATTTGTGGCATCTGATAGCTTACTTGTTTAGTATAATAGTGCTTTAGAGTTTTACAATGCATTCATTCTCTATTGTAGCTCACATTTTAGTAGTGAATAGAGCTTGGAAGGTCAAATAGAGTTTGAAATGGCTGATGTGGGGTTTGTTGAATATCAAAGAAGCTAGATAGGTGAAATGGAACATGATGAGTAGTCTAGCATAGTCTGATACATAATTAGATGTTGAATGGGTAATGAGAAAGTTGATATTAACCCTTAAAGATGTCCATGCCATAACCAAAACAAGATATCAATGCCCTCACAAACTGATATGTAATATCAATCAAGTATGTTAGATAGATGGAAAAGGTTCCCCCTCAAGATGCAAATTAGGGAAAACCAACATGCCCATCTCAAGATATAGAGGACAAAAAATAATGGGTTCAGGATTGAATCATTATCAGGATAGCTAAAAGTTGACTTAAAATGATGTATGATAATCACTTGTAATGAAAAATTGAAGTCATTATTTTATTGTGTTATATAGGTATATGCATGTAAGCTCATGGTTCAAGGATTATACTCATGGCCACTAGAGTCCATTAGTAGATTGCTAGTAATTGATTAATAGATCATTGATAGATGTGGATTCAGATATCTTTCCAGATGCCTTAGTTCTAGGTGAACTAAGAATTATTGAAAGCTATGGCCTAGTGGTGACACTTAGAATCAAAGAGTTCTAATCACAACAACCTAGAGTCATTGCAGGCAACATGGTCATGTTCAAGGGGGCCACAATTTTTGTCAATTGAGGAATCTGAATTTCCAATTGGAGGAACAAGGAGGTGTAAATATCCAAGTTAAGGATAACACTCCCATGGAAGAAGATGATAATATGCCAAAGGACATGAATGAAGAAGACAGCATTGGTGTAGCTGATGAAGATGCTTATGATGATGGTACTAGCACAACTGATAATGATGATGAAGATGGTCTTGATTTACCTATACTTGAGAAGACACACGAGCCCCTATGCCAAGGTTCCCAAATAACTCTTCTCTATACTATCGTGTTGTTGGTGAACTTGAAGGTTATGAACAATGTCATGTATGGTAAGGTATACCATTTTTGTCATCTTCAATGTAAGCATACCATTACTATTAATTATATTAACAATTCATATTTTTTGTTGTAGGTTGATAGGTGAGTTGTTGTTACCACCATCAAACATTCTACCTCATTTTTACTAAAAATTATCTACCATTATGAATCAAATTGGAATGAAGTATCAAACAATACATGCATGTCCTAATGATCGCATTCTATATCATAAACAACATGAATTTGCAATAGAATGCCCTGATTGTCATATTAGTAGATATATATTAGATCAAATAACAAATAAGGTGCCTCACAAGGCTCTTCAGTACTTTCCCATTATTCCATGTCTTCAATGACTATTCAAGTGCACTAGCTTGGCATAATTTATGGATTACCATGTATGCAACAGAAGTCAAGATGAGACTATGTGAATGCCTATAGATGGTTTCACATTTAAAGAGATAGAAGAAACATGGCCATACTTTAAAGAAGAACCTCGTAAGTTCAAGCTTTCATTGGTAGCAGACAATGTCAATCCATTTGGAGATATGAGATCTATTTACTCAGTGTGGCCTATTTTTGTTATTAACAATAGCATTCCTCCTTGGAAGTCCATAGAGAGGGAGCACACAATGTTGTCAATGATTATATCAAATATTTTTCCTATTTAATAGTTGTCTAAATTAATTTATAAACAATGCATCAAAATGGTCATAATAATTATGTAATGTTTATATTCATGCAATTACTAGGTAAGAACCAAGTTAAAGATATGACTGTGTATATTGAGCCCCTTATTGATGAGTTGTTGAAGTTATGGATTGGGATCACTATGTATAACATCTCTATACCAATAGGACAAAGAGAATTTCAATTCCATGTAATGTTTGTATGGACAATACATGATGCCCCTAGGCTAACTCATTATTGTGGTATATTATATTGTTAAGGTCACATATTCTTGGTCTATTATAGTGGTTACACATTATTTTTGTATGCTTAAGTTGCATATGATAATTGTACATGATCCAATTGTACATGATCTTTTAGGCCTTTAGACAAAGGAAAAAATTTCATGTCTAGTTTTTGGTCAAAAGATGCAATCTCATCATTCAAGAAGTTTAGGAAAGAAAGTATTTGATGAATTTAGGCACTTTCTCCACAATAATCATAAGTATCAAATTATTGAAAAACATCTTTTTAATAGGAAAGAAGAGACAACATCAAGGCAATAGAGAATGACACCTCATTTATGGAAGTTGGAATACAATTGATAAAATCACAGAGGTAATGTCTAGTTTGTGGTTTGAAGCTGGAAATTTATATTTTGATAATGTCTTTCATTTAGTGATGATGTAGTTGATGCTCATGAAGGTTTTCAAGGCATCAATGACCATCTTCCTAGAGAAATAAAAATCTATCCCAATCAATTTAGTAGGGTGTCATACTACACGAATCTTCCAATCATGCATCTGTTTGATGCTATGCATATTGGAAAGAATGTAATAGAGGCACTATAGAAAATATTGGATGGAAGGCATGATAGAGAAAAATCTACTAAAATTTGTAATGACATTCATGAATCCAATCATGTACTGAAAGATTTCATTGAATCAAATAGCAATGGAGATCACATAAGGGTATGTGCAAGATCATGGTGTGCCAAAAAGTGGCGATCTGAAAAATATGTAGTTCTAAAATGCCTCAAAGAATTTCAAAATCTATTCCAAATTTTTTCTCACGCATCCTGATACTCAATGAAAACAATTAATACCTTTATAATTCCTACTATATCTTTTGATACCAACCTTATATGGTCATCTTTAAAACATCTCGAAAATGTGTTTTTGGCATGTTTTTATGTGTTTTTTACTTCAAGCATGTAGCTGCCGACTTTTTTTTAACCAAAATTTGATGTAATGAAAAGAGTTTCTTAAGAATGTTCTTAGCTTTTTATAAATGTAAGGTTTTTCAAATTATGAGTTGAGTAAGTAATTATTACTTATTTTCTAATGGAGTTAGCTACAAAGTGCTGATTGACATACTAGTTGAAAAATAGCTATAACTTTCAAACCATATAAGATCTGTGAAATCCAAAAGATGTGTCACATTCTATGATTTGAATAGTATAAGAAAAAAAAAAAAAAAACTTAATTTTGATTTTTTTTGAACTAGTTAAGATGGTCAGACATGGGAGTTTTTTAATTTTAAAAATAGTATAGTAGAAAATTCATAATTAATTATTTATTTGGAATAAAAATTCCCAAAAATATGTGTCACATCCAAGCATGAGTCTAGTTTATATATCTAAAATTATATTTAAAAATATTATCATTTGATTATGATTAAGGTGGTCAGACATACACCTACTTTTTATTTTCGCCTTGAAATTTTTGTAGAATCGCATTAAAATCCAAACTTTTGACCAATCAAATATTTTTTTCTCTAGATAAGGCCTTGTATTTTAGAAACTAGATTCAATTTTCTAAAAATTATTTTCTTACAACTTTTTGATATAAATTCTAGAACCACTTTAAAATTATGTGTCAAGTTGACATAACCCTGATTTGCTAGTTTTTCACTACCACTTAAGGCCATAGTTTGGTACACCATGATCTTGCACATACCCATAATTATGAGTGCCCTTCCTTGGTTAGTAATGGAGCAACAAAGTGGTGCATTAAAAGAAGTCATAAAAAAAAAATATTCGTAAGATTTGCTACAAATATAAGCAATTTTGTATCAAAGAAAGGTGATTTTAGACTAGGGGTGAAAGCACATGATTGTTATGAATATCTTTTTTAAGGTAAGTCATGTTCTCTATTTACTATATGTTTGTAAAATTGCATGTAAATATATTGTATTATTTCATAATATATTGAAAAGATCAATTTTAAATGATTGCAACATGTCCTACCTCTATACATCCCACACTAGTTTGACAATAGTATTACGAATGTTATATGTGATCTTGGCAAATACATGAGATTAGAAGTGTTATTTCTTATATTTGTTGTACATATATTATATTTATAACTTGCTTTACATTTTATGTAATCTATTGTATATTTTTATTTGAAATTTTATTTATATGTTCTTGCATGTTGAATCTCTTTTAGGTGGTTATCATCCAAAGAAATTGATTAAAAAAATATAAAATACTAGAAGAGATAAATTTCACATCTTATGTGTGATGTGGAAAAGTGTCTACCTTCAAATTTTTTTATTGTTCAAGAACACTACCTCATACGTCAAGTTGAGAAGATTGAATTGTGTGGACCTATACAAACTAGGTCAATGTGGATGGTTGAGACACACACTTGAAATTTATGAAGAGTTTGGTTTAACAAAGAGCACATTCTAAGGGTTCTATGGTAGAGGGATATATGGTATACTAGACCATGGTGTACATTAGTGGATATCTTCCAAAGTTTGCAACAAATATTCATGTAGATCACATTAAAGATCCCAACTCTAGTAACAAATTTGAAGGGGAGTACCTGATAGGGAAAGGTAGATTGAGGAGAGTGAGTGGTAATTATAAGATGTTATTATAGTTGATTAATTCTTATCCATCATCAATATATGTTGTTTCTAATTGGTCTAGTTATTTTCTTGATAGTTGGTCATGAGTGGGATGCACTACATTTGTATATTTGCAAACAATCTTGATTGGATGATGGTATTGATTCAATAGTCTCAAGAAAATGGTCACTTGTTCGCATGGGATGGTGTTGCATCATTAGTTAAAGAAGCTCATCATAATGGAGATCCCAATGTTACAATGATGGTACTTGATCTAGAAAATGGCTTAAGAGATAGAAAGGTACACACAAGATTACTAATCATGACCCATAAGTTTAATATCAACTCATAGAACAATGCAAATAATCTTGACATGTTTGAATAATTGCAGATCAAACACCATAGAGTTATGTACTACCATGGCTGTAAATTTTAAATAAAAAAGTTAGATGAAATGAAGAAAACTTGTGATTCTAGTATAAGTACAGTCTTCCAAGTCACCAATATTTCATCTAGAAATGAAATATATACTCAGCAATTTGAATATCGATATTATGACATTTTGGATGATATAATTGAGTGCAAATTTGATTTATTCAAATTAGTTCTATTTATCATTAAATGGTATACGCTATGACTGAATTGAAATGATCTTGAGAGGACTATTCTCCAACATGATAGTGGATTTACAATGATTAATATAAGGTTATTTGAGCTAGTTGGAGATGAGCCCTATGTTCTTCTAAGCCAATGTGAGTAAGTGTTTTACTTTGGTGTTCCACATAAACCGAGTTGGTCATTTGTTGTTAGACATGATCCAAGAGGAAGGTTGGTAAAGTATAATGTGATGGAAGAAGAAGATATTGAAGAACAAGAAGATGAATGATCATGAATGACTATTACACAATGATGATGATAAAGAAGAAGATTCTGGTGATGATGGTGATGATCATGAGATTCATGATCATGATCATGATGACGAAGATGGTGATGATCAAGGTGATGATGGATATGATAATGGTGATGAAGATGATGATGATGGTGGTGGTGATGAAGATGGTGGTGGCAACAAAGATGATCAAATTGACAAGTATGATGATGGAGATGATGATGATGACATAGATGAAGATGATGATCAATGAAATATCTGTCAATGTATGATCGATGTCAAGTATGATGGGGTCATGATTTATTTATAGAAATTTGTTTGACTTGTATGTTTTTATAATTAAGTTATTATGTGTTGAACTCTACTATCGTGGAGTATATACAATGATATTGCATAGCTACCACACATATAGTAGAGGTAAGGAATTAAAAAACATACAATGATTTTAATGAATGTATCATGTAATTTTTGTCTTCTATCTAATTTGTAGTATATTGATGGAAGGCCAAAAGCAACAAGGAATATTGTATGATTTATACACAGTTCTCAACCTATATCAACTAATAAGTGGCCAAATTATATATTTGAGGTATGCATGGAAAATTATGCAAGGATAACTTTAGTGGCTAATATTTTCCAATTAGCTAATCTCACTCGTAGAGTACCCCAAATTTGGCTAATTGTATTATACTTTTGAGGTGTCCATGTTGCCTACGCTTTATGAAAATTAGGTCTCATACTTAGGTCAATCACCAATAATAATACATAAGTATTTGTATTTTAGTGATAACTTCACCAATGGAAGTTAACTTTTCCATGTGATAAATTAAATATTTTAACCTACAATTTTAAAGACTGGTCCTAATCGATGGTCATATTCACCAATATTTGTTAAAAATTTAAGCTATGTTATAAGTTAAGTACATAAGTTTGATATGCTTCTCTATTCAAAGGACTTTCGATGAAATTTTTTATCTTTTCTCACCATGGCTCAAAGCAGATTTGATTAGGTGACACATGTCTTTATTTCAAGGACTTTCATTATAACTTAGTGTTATTTTAAAATTTTGGCCTAAAATGGGATTTAGGCCATTGGTTTAGGATCATCCAATATTTATAAATAATAAGTGTGTTTCCCAAAACAACCATTCAATAATTTGGAGTGAAACTATAGTAATAACAATTGGCAAAATTTATCCCTCAAGTTTGATAATTAATTAGGATCCATAAAAATAATAAATGATGGTTTCTAGGTATCTTTACTTCTATCCACAATTTTCTTCAATAATGAAATATTCACTAAGATTTTATAATTGTCAAATAATTGTAAAAATATTGCTAGTAAAAGTAATTGTTTTCCTACTTAAAAGAACAAATTTGCCAATAGAAATTAATTTTTCTCCCTTCAACTAATGTTTGATTCGCCAAAGTTTTATAAATTTTTCCAAATGGGGGTTTCTTAAAGTTATCCTTGAAATTATGTTTTTGTTTGTGCAATAAAATCAATAAGTGCAAGAGAAGATCTTCTAATAGATTACAATTTGAATCATGTAGATACCAAAAAATTCCTTATCATGGGACTAGTAAGTATCACATTTAAACCAATTGCCTCCAATTAATATTGACTCCAATATACAATCTTCTATTTTATTAATAATTTTTTTTGGTATGTCTATTATGTTCATTTCACTGTTGATTGCTAAGAATTACTAGTTATTTTCACAAGGTGACATGGATACTCCACAAGGCATAGATAGGGACATACCAACTCACGCATCTTCTTTAACAAAGGTAAACCTTAATTATTGTAATTATACAAATTATATACAAACAAATTTCATATTATTATGTTCTTTTCTTTATGTCTTTGGAGTTGTTTTGAAGGAATTTTACTAATATTGATGTCAAAATTTGATACTTATTGATAGGGAAACATGAAAATGATAACAGATCACATGTGATCTGAAACATAGGCATCATTTTTGGATGATATAACCTGTAGTGCTGACACCATATTCATAGCCCAAAAACTCATACAAAGACACAGTGATGAAATTTTTAGCATTATCCTTGAGAGAAACCTAACCAAGGAAATAGAGGCATTGAAAGAACAATGCATACTTAGAGTCAATTCTGTGAACATAAGTAGTAATTAATCTTAAGGAATAATAGAAGTTCAATAGATATTTATATTTTATCTTATGGATCATAATCTAAAATATTATGTATTCTTCTATAGTATTTTGTGACACTTGTGAGACTGTGTGGTGAACATGGTGAGTGTTGTCGTACACAACCTTCATGCAAGTGACACTTTTTCTTTGCAACATTACTAAATATTACAGTATTATTACACCATTGAGTTTATTTAAGGTAAATTTAGTTATGACTGAGTGCTATTCCATAATTGGGTTTCTATTTGAACTAGTTAGATATATGCCAACTCAGTATATATGTTTAATCCATATATTTAGGTTTAGTGAAAATTATAGTATTATTACACTTTCTTGTATTCCTATGAGAAGAAAGAATGCAATAGTTGTACATGTTGTGAAAGAATATAAGCAATAATAGAAGATTGTGGCCCAAATAGTGCAACATTGTTTGCTTTCATCAACATTATAACACTTAGCTTTTATTTTTGGATGCTTCTAGCTAGTATCTCATTTAATCTTTATCCATTGTAAATGTCTTTTCTAGCAATGTATTCTTCAAATCATGATGAAATGAAGACACCTCCTTCAGTCGTCACTCTAATATTGCTAAGTGCATTATTGGAAATAAGGAGCTTTCAAACATCTTTGAATATGCCAAGTACAATTGCGAAAACCTTGTTTTGCTATATTTTGTAATGTGCTAATCATGCACTTTTTTTTGTTGGGTAGATTTTATACTCATGGACCTATTTTGTGCACTAATAGATAGACCTATAGTTGATAGAACAACATAGAACAATACTACTGAAGTTGAAATAGATAGACCTACAGTTATCTGTACATGCACATGCACTGGTATACATCATCAGGATGATGTCATGCATCACTAGTCAACTATGCAAGTGAATATTCTTAAGAAATATTTTGTTATCAATAGAACTCATTGTGCTTCAATATCATTGTCCAATACTTAGAAAAATTTCCATCATAAATAATCATAACTGAACTATAAAGCATATGTTGCCATAAATGACAACCATATATCTCATCTTAGTTGAGTAATTGGCCATATTGCCAACAATCTCCCCCTTTGGCATTGATGGCAACATTTTGGGAAAATTGGCTAAGTCCCAAAAAAATTTTCATACCAATCAAAGTAAATAAACATACATAACACAGTAAAAACATTATATTCATATTTTGAGAAAAAAGATTACATCTCTTATAACTCTGACTACAAAGCTTGCTTGAAGCCAAGCTTACTGCTATACTTCAGAATACAACTATACAATTTTCCTTATCTCTCCACCTTTGACATTAATGACAAAGATGTCAACAAAAAGAAAATCCTAGTAAAATTTGAAAGTTGCATCAAAATCTGGAAAAGCAATCACTAAAGTGAGTCTCCAACTATGCAAGGTGCTTCTTCCAATTGTCTTTCTGTGCATCTGACACACTTATTAGTGCACATAAGGCATATGTAGCTAACTCTACTGCATTCAATTCTATAACCACAACCTTGTCATATGAAGTTTTATCTACCAAGCATTCCTCCAACTAATTTTGTAACATTGTAATTTGTGGGGATAAGTGGTCTCTCAAAAGTGAAAATCTTTTTAGGGCTTTCTCTTTTTCCGCTTTTATACCTCGGATGCTATCATGAATTACTTCCATTTTATGCTCAAATTTCTCTAACTTCTGATCTTGTTTCAGAAAGTTATCAATAGGATTATGTAACTTAGTTATCTTTCCTTTGATCTATTCATCAAAAATGTGAAGGTGAAGGTATGCTAGGTTGCACTTAGCATAAATATGTTTCCCTTCCTCCATAATCTATCTCAATACCTTAATACATATATTTAATGTTTCTATATCATTCCTTATATTTGTACACATAGTATTAAGAAGACTAGCATCATGCTTAGTCTATGCTTGCACTATAGCAACATTAGTAAGCATTATAAACTCATTGTCAAAGGTTTCACACAAAATTGCCACTCTCTACTAAATGTCTATAGATACATCCATAGAACTTACTATCTTCTCTAATCTATCTAAAAATAGAGTTGAAGTCTTCTCAATTAACTTTTCTAATTTCTTCTTTTTAAAGAAATTTCTCAAAGAAGATTTAAAGTTTCATGCTTCAGCTTCACCATCTGATTGTACTACTATGGTGACCATTGCTACCTATGTAGGTGGTGTAGAGGGTGTCACTATCACTATGGCTATAGGCACACTTGTAGTAGTTACCTTAATGCTAGCTAACATAACTTCAAATTTCTTCTTGATATATATATATCTTCTTTCTTTTGCTCCTACTCTTCTTCTTTCTATTCATTAGTAGAGCTACTATAGTCAATGATATTGCCAACAATGTTAGGGCCAAAATCTTTGAATGGGTCTTTAGTTCTATCCACTATTACATTAGTGCTATCTACTTGCATGGATTCACTATCAATAGTAATGTGTGATGGTGAATCACTTGAAATTGAAGCCTTAGCTAGTTGCTCAAATTTGTGAGAAGGACTGATTGCTGCCATAGTGGGGCTTGTTCCCCCTAACTATGCACTCTTCTTAGTCTCCTTAAGAAAAGTAGACATGTATGTGACTATTGCCTTTCAATTTCCATATTAACTTTTTCATAAGAAGAAAAGATCTTTTCTTATTCCTCAACAAGGGTGCTATACCTTTCAAAATTTCTCCTAACTCTTCTCCATTAATTACTATACATAGCTTTTTCACCATATTTATCCTTATTTTTTTTCTTCCTTAATTACTCTACTCTTTCTATTTCTTAGTCTATAATACAAATCTTCAAGAATTTGACCTTTTATGTTGTCAAATATTTTATCTTTTAGAATCATATTTCTAAGTACAACATTCTCTAGTTGTCTCCTATCCATATTATTGTACAAGTCATAGTACTTATTCAATTGCACAAAATTGTTGTCATTAATGATTTTCATGTTAAGATTTTATACCTTAGGCTTCCATACTCTCCTTCTTGCTGAAGTCTTTACTTCATATTCTACAGACTCTACTGGTCTATCACCATTCTCTTCTTTAGATTTTGAGGAACTAATCTGCAAGGTTTGCCTCCTTTTACTTAGTCCACTTGATGTTTCCTTAACTCTCTTCTCATGAGAGGGGGTCTACATGGGTTTTTTCTTCTCAAGTCTTGTAGACTTTCTTGGCATAGGTGCTTCATCTATTTTCTATTCCACTATTTCCTTTTGTTTCCTTAGGGGTTGTTATTGCATAGCTACAACAAATGGCATTGTAGGTGCTTGTGCATTTGTCTATGCAAATGTGAATTCTATAGTAGGTCCAACCATTACAATAGGTGTAGGAGTTAGTATTTTAGTTTGACCACATCCCTGATTCTTTTAAGATGGAATCAATTACCTTTTCTACCTTCTTCTTGGTGTCCTTGTCCATTAGATTTGTTTGGACCTCTTTCATCTTTTTAGTATATGCACCCATTCTAGGGCATCTAGAATATACTTTAGAATGTAGAATTATCTATGTGTAGCCTTTAATTAGTTTAGCTCTCATTTTACAACTCATAGGTTCAATGGACTTTATTTGAGGAACTACTGCCTCCATGCATGTGAAATTTTTTTCTACCATGAAACATAGTTCATCCTTGTATTTCTCTATTAGTGCAAGTGGTATCCTATAACTCTTCTTCATTTTAGCTTGGAATGATTTCATCATTCTATGAATATCATTGTCTCTTATTGTTTACAACTTAGATCTATAAACTTGAGTGACAATTTGCATTGCACACTTGCTTTCACTCCAATTTGAAATGCCAGGAAACTTATTTGCTACGTATGTAGAAGAATATATGTTTCAATAGGGATTCAAACCTAAAGACTATGCTCTTAGACTTCTTGATCTTCATTATCTTATACAATAGTTGAGTTTTGATAATATCACATAGGTTAACTTTTTCACCCTTTACTATGATCACATAAGCCACATGCAGAAATTTGGCTAGGACTAAATCTACCATAGATCCATGGTTGAATTTACAAGCAATTTTTTTTTTAAAGAGTATTACTCCTTCATCTTGAATGTGTTAACCCTCATGTTTCTACCATCAAATCTTGTGTTGAGATTTGTTTCAACTATTTTTTGCACATTCTTTATGTTCATAGGATTGCATCCTTTGTTGCTCAAACTAGTGACCTTGTGAATTAGGTCATTATCAATGCATATAGGTGAATCTCCTAAACATAGAAGGTCATCATGAACTCTACTCAAAATAATTCTTGTCCACTCATGGTTTTGAAAGTTTGTATAGAACATGTACTCAACTAGGTTAAGTGGTTCTAGGTTTGCATATTTTGGTTTCAATGATAAATCATTGTTGCAAATTTTCTCCAATTCTTTATGGATCTCAATATCTCCTATGCTTTCTATCTTACAATTAATGTAACTTCTTATGTCCTCAACATGAAGAATATTTTTTAGCACTTGCAAAAATGTTCCAATGGGATCATCAAGTAGAGAAACAAATGGATGTTTCTTGAAAGTATATCTAGGTCTATCATTGATATCAAACACTTCTTGTGTTTCCATAGCTGGTTCTACTGAAATATGCTCAAAAAATTTAGAGAAATACCTCAATTTTCCATTTAGGGCTTTTAGCAGTCATGCGTATCTGCAAACTTCTTCAGCACTCCAAATAGCTTTCAAATCACTCTTCAATATTGTACTTAAGATTTCACACAAGAAAATGATGCTTGTAAATCAATTTTCATCCTTTAAATATTTTGTAATCTATACTTTGCATTGAATTCATATCTACCACACATTCAAAATATAGTCTCTATGTAATAGAGAGTTCATTTTCTACATAACCTCATACTACGATCATATCAAGAAATGTGCATTTTACAGTAGACTTCTCTCCTAGTCTAGTATATACTTCTAACTATGCAACTTCTAGTATTCTTCTCTAACATCAACTTTCATTTAACTGACATGCTGTCTCACTAAGAATGCTTAATTTAGTTAGGATGAGTCACAGACAATAAGTGACTAAACTATCTTATCAAGTGCATTAAGATGTACTTCTTCCAGAACTATATGATAAATTCCAAGCTCTTTTGCTTTAACAAATATTTCCTTGAAATATTCTATCTATTCCTTCATTTCTTCCTTTATACTATCATCATTTCTTCTATTGTTCTTTATGTAATTCTAATTCCTATTCAAGTTCCTTCTATCCATTCTGCAAAATCTTGTTCTATGTCAAAAGTTATTACATAATTGGTATACAAGTACATTCCTTCTTTGTTTACTATGTTGGTTATTAGTTTCTTTGTAATTTCCTACAATGTGTCCAAGACTATTCCATTTGTAACAAACAATTTGTCTTCTTTCTCCAGTTTCATTTATGTGAGATCTTCTTCTATTTCCTATAGGGCTAGTATTCCTAAACATTCTCCTATTTGCATTATCATTATCAAATTTAGGTTTCTTATAGTCTACTACATTATGTCCATATCCATGACAAGTATGACAATAAAAATTGAAATAGGTTTAAAAGACTTACCTTTGCAATCATCTTCAATATGTTCAAGTTCATCAAACGTAAAGCATCTAACATGAGATTTCTTTCTTGTTACTCTATTTTTCCCAGTTTGATTAGATTCTTTAGATATCTCAAAATCAGATAAATAAATGACTGTGTGACTAAAATTTTTAGTCACAACACTAAATTTTTTAGCCACATGACCAAAATTGATCAAATTTTGGTAATGTTTTGTAAGTTATAAGTATAAGGGACTAAATAGATTACTAATTTGGTCATTAGGTAAAATCACAAAGTTACACAAAGATAAGTGACTAAATAAATGATCAACAAAATGACTAAGCAATTGGTCACTAATAATTAGTCACTTAAACAAATAACTAAATGAATAACTGATAATTTTTTTATCATAGTAACTTATTATTTTTACTTTTTAATAATATTTATTATTCAACAATACGGAGTTTTTGTTCTATAAATACATCATTATTTGTTAACTTCCTCAAATGTCCTATCCATTAATATTTCCCTTTTACGATCATCCATTCCCCTTAGTAGTGGTTATCCATTAATACAATAAAAATAGAGGAATGCTAAATTGAAGTTGGCAATGATGGATCAACCACATCAACATGACATAAAAATGGTACCACATGTGATTAAAACAAGAGTAGAGAAAATGCACCGACTATAGTGAAATGTATTTGCACTCATTCAAATCAAATGCTTCATGCCACATTTGATGCCTTGACATGCATAGTGTTTTCCTATCTATCAACTTGAGGGGAGTACGATCACTATTACTAAGAATAATGCATTTTAGAAGAGATTTTTATTAATGTTAATTTTTCTTTTTAAATTTTTTTAACTTTTAATACTTTGTAAAATTATATTGAAGGATAAAAATAAGATATGTATGTGCTTTATTTTTTAAAAAGTTTTTAGACTTAGTATAATTATATTAAAAGATAGAAATGCAATAAGTTGCATCCTTTATAAAAGTTAGATTTTTAAAAAGTTGAATTTAATAGTTCTTTTACATTAAAAAACTTGAATGCATGTAGAGTGGTTAATATTATGATATGAAATATTTATATTTTTAAGGTTTTATAAGTTTGTTTGTGAAAAAAATTATCTATCAAGATTATTCAAATATAATTTTGAAATGTCAAGATGACTTTATTTGGAATGTGATATATAAGAAAAAGGAAAAACTTATTATTTCAATAATACATTCTAAGATCTAGGCAAGAGCCTATAACACAGTAGTAAACTGTGAGCCTCTTATCAAAGAGGTCTTGGGTTTGAATCTACCCGTGCTTAATAAAATAATAATTAATAAACAATACATAATTATTAATCTTGGCTTCGGCCTCTTACCGGTCTAAAAAAAAAAAACACATTGTAAGATCACTAAATAAATATTATATGTTATTCTAGAATCATTATTAAATTAAATAAGAAATAAGTTTTCAAAAAGATTATATAATACATTCCTCAAACATTTTATTATATGTTATATATTTCATAACATAAATATTGTTACAATAAAGAATAATTTTTCAAAAATTAAACACAAATTTTTTTATTAATATAAATTTAACTATTAATATATTCAGATACTTATATTTTTTAAAGATATAAATAAAACACAAATATTGTAGACTAACTATTTTTTGAAGTAAAAATTATAATAAATTTAGTGAACTTTTTAAATTTAATGAAAAATAAAATAATTAATTAATTGTAATATTAATATTATATAGGACATGCAAGAAAGTTATAGAAGAACGCACAAAGAGTAAAATTCCTTTAAAACGTTAGAAAGACTAATTTTAATAAAAAATGGGAATAATAATCTACATAATGACTAAAATGGGGGTAAATATTTGACAAATTAAATATTTATTGATCATCAAATAAAGATAATGTAAATTCAAAGAGGTAGTAGCCTTATTGCACCATCAAATGATTCTTTGATAGTGCTCATTAGTGACTTTTGTCATTTCATAACTATGTTTAATTATTCTTTAAGATGATAAAATTTTGTTTGTGATACAATTATTGTATTAAATTATTGTATATGATTTAAGTTCGTTTAAAAATATATTCTTATTTGATTCATGATTTAATAAAAATGTTTTACAAGTAATTGGAAATACAATATACATTTTTATAGTGTTGATCATTTTTTAAAAATATTTTTAAAATGATCATTTAAAAAAATAATATATCTCTTAAATTGTTATTATAGTGATATGTAGAAAACAATTTAGTCAATGATTATTAAAATTTGACATGATAAAATTTTGTTTGTAATAGTATTATTGTTAAGTAGGAGATAAATTCCACATGAAGTGAAATAGTGATATTGTTATTTGAATTTAATTATGTGGTTTTGAGTCAAACTCATTACCCATCCCACTACTACTCCAGCTTGAGTGCACTTAACTATGGATTTCCTTCATGGTTAAACCCACTCTTCTTGCAACCCCATTTCCAAAACCTACATCAAATTTTGTGCCTTATGAACCAATCATTAGAAAGCCCCTTAAGCTCATTAATTGATCAGTAAGAGATATTTTCCATAGCAAGTCAAATTGTAATATTCTTATATATTAGGATTTAACTACATATTTTTTGACTCAAACTCATTGACCCATGTTCAGGAGTAGTTACCTCTCATGAAAATAAATGGAAAACTTAGCACTTATTGGATCTAGGTGATGCTCACAAAGGTAAAGCACTGGGAATTCCTATGAGGTCACCTATCCATGTACTACTACAACTTGAGCATGCTTAACTACATAGTTTCATCCATGGTTAAAACTAGTCTACTTGCAACTTCATTTTCAAAACCTTCACCAAGTGTTGTGCCTTATAAACCATTCATTAGAAAGCTCCCTAAGTTGATCGATTGATAAGTGAGAGATATTTTTCCACAACAAATTAAATTGTTATATTACTATAAGGATTTACCTATGTAGTTTTTGAGACAAACTCATTGACTCATGTATCATGAGTAGTGATCCACATGAATTTATCTCCCATAAGAATAAATGGATCACTTAGCACTCATTGGATCTAGGTGATGCTCATAGAGGTGAAGCATAAAGACTTCTAGGAGGTCCCCCATTCTTATACTATTATATTGAATTCCTTTATAAGATTTGTGTTCTTTTAAAAGTCTATTTTTATTTGATTTATTAATAATAATATTTACAAATAATTTAAAATATATTATACATCTATTTAATATTGATCATTGTTTTTTTCTTAATATTTTAAATTGATTATTTTGAAAAATAGTATATCTCTTAAATTGTTATTTTATTGATATGTAAGAAAAATTCTATTCAATGGTCATTAAAATTGTAATGACTTTAACACAAAAATTTGTAATTAAAATTTTGAATAGCTCTTCTATTAAATTAAAACCAGTTTAATAGTAGTGTTGTTATTCAAACAAAAATGTGGTAGAGAACGTGAAGGTTTCTAGCCATATCCTATTTTTATTTTAAAAAATGAGAACATCGAAGATGTTTTTGGCTTCTTCAGCACCTAAAGTTAGTAGAAAACAAAAAAAATAGTAGCGAAAATCCCCTTTCAAAGATGTAACATTGCTAACATTAAATGGAGCTACTTTTGAAACTAGGGATCTTCTGGTTGAAGAATAATGTCTAGTGAAAGATCTAACATTACCTCTATAAATCTTCTCATAGCATTCTATTTAAAAGTTGTCTAAAAATCTTCTTATAAATCTTCAATTACAAATCATATTCAAATCTTACATTAAAAAATCTTTGATTTTAGTATTCAATTTACATGTCTATTGACAAAAAGAGAAAAAGAACAATATGCAATGCAAGCTAATTAGTGTTTCTGATTTAGGATTAGATAATCTCATGGAAATAACATTTGTAAGCATCTAATATTATATTGTTCCAGAGTAGGCCACAATGGGTTTTTGAACATGAATTCTGGGTAGATAAGGCATGGAAAAAATAGAATAGGCAACGAAAGATTATGCCCTCATGGATTAACAAAGATAAGTAGATCTATAGCCCTAAACCATGGGAAGATCCAAAGGAGCAACCACTAGACCTAGCATTTTTGGGAAGGAAAGATGTAGGGTTTCCATGATGTGCCTTCACCAAGAAGAATAAGGTGGACCACTGTAGCTAGAGAGGATCTATCGATTTGACAAAGATTTTTAGAGGAAAAATTTTTGTTCAGCCAGCCAAGCTCATTTTTGTAAATCCCAGTTTCTAGGTTCTAAAGATTAAGTTTGCATATAAATTGTGATTTTAGACTCAGATTTCAAGCCGAGTCCTAGATAAACAAAGATCTATTTATTCACAAACAAAAGATGGTTACATAAGAATAGAGCATCAAAATCATAGAGATACCACATCAGAATGTCAAGTCTACTATGTCAAGCAAGGGATATCTATGTCGTAAGGGGCCAAAAAAAAATCTATATCAAAGAGGGTAAACAAGCCCTAGAGCAATCAAAGCATCCTAAAAGATCAAATGATATTAACATGCAGCCCATAACATATTTGGGACAACTACGCTTGGACCCATGCTTGGATTCCTCTTTACCATCATGATCTGGGAAGACATCTAATCGACATTCTTTTTGGGAAGCTAGGAACCAATGACCAAGGTATTGGAACAAGGATTCCAAGGTTAGCAATTATATTTGGATGCAACCACGGCCAGTATTTGATATTTATGAAGGTTCTCTTCCACAACCCTCTTTTGGTGGGATTGTAAATAAAGTATGCAGGACTAAGGATGCACTACTTGATCTAAGGAGCTCTAATCTTGATCAACATCAACTAGCATCTGCAACCAACATTTTTGGCATGCAAGACTAGCTATAGACAGGGGATCATTCAGTTAAAATCACACTCTCTGAGCATCTCTTATCTAAGCAAGTGTCTTTTCTTTATGATACAACACTTTTTGGCAAGTTCTTTGATTCCACCCTGCAACTTTTAGATAATTGTATTTGGACCAAGCAACACTGGAAGGATGGTGAAGGATATTTTCTTTCTTGACTTTGAGTCAAAAAAATTATAGTGTTGTTTGAGACTAAACTTGATAAAGATGTCGTTAAGAGACATAAAGGGTGGTTTTGCATGGGTTCGGGTCTTTTCACTCTTTCTTGGGTTCTCAATTTTAAGCCAGAACCAAATTTCTATACCTTTATGCCCTTTTGGATCTCTCTACCCTTATCACCTTTGGAACATCAAGTTCTAAATCTCATTAAAAAAAATTTCTAACAAGGTTGGTATTTTTGTAAAACATGACTCGTTCCATTTGAAGAAACCAGTTTGACAGTTAGAGTCCGCCTTCTCCTAAACACAACAATGCCCTTGCCTACTAATCTTCATATTCAATCAAAATGGGGTTTTTGGGTTCAGAAAATATGCATTGAAAATTCTCATATAGTAGAGCAACATGAATATTTTTTGGGACATTATACCAACCAATGTCAAGGGACTACATCTAACCCAACAACAATTTGTCTAGATCACACCTCACTTCCACATAAATGTAGATTTTATCAAGTTGAGAGTAGAACAACTTCATCAAAATATGAGAAAAAATCTAGTTCATCTTCACCTCTATAGGAGAATAGGTGGGAAATAATGAGTATCTCTATGGATGTAGATCATTTCCCCTAAAAAACTAGTGTGGGTAGAAACTATTCTCCAATTTCTAGTTGCACATACATAACACAATTTTTTTTTCCAAGGCATACATCTAATTTGATATTGTTTTAGAACATGTTCAAAAATATTGTAAAGGGATTTAAATTACCATACAGTCTAGGGTTATCATAATTTCACCCAGCTTTAATGTTGAGGTAAGAAGAAGAAAACTAGTTCCTAATATTCAATCATTTGGGATAGAAATCAGTAGTTTTCAATTTTCAAAGATCAACAATGAATTACTAGAAAGAAAATAAACCAACCCCAGACATACAATTATATATTACATTCCACATTACTCCCCATTTTGGATGGCAGCCAATCAAAGTAGAAAATTTACACATTAATCAAAGTTTGGTGAGTTCTACAACAACATTTAGGCACTAGGATAATAGTACTAAAAGACATAGATCAACAAAAGCCAAACAAATAATTGAGATTAGTCGTTGCTAAAGAAATAAATGTTGAAAATGAAGATGAGTGTTTATAGTTTGATTCCTTAAGATTTTTATTAATGTTATCACTTCTGAAACAAGTTGGTTTTGATTGGTTAAAAGCACACAAATGTAGGATGATCTAAAGGTCTCTGTAAAATAATGTGAGTTGAATAAGACATAGGTAGAAAAACTTGCTACTTCTAGCTCAGCCTAGGCTTTTGCAAGTATTGATTTATGGCATTTTTCCATTTTGTATTGTAAGGAAACAAATCAAAATATATCTTTTTATATTGAAGGCAACAATTGTTTATAATGTCATTCTGTATCGAAAGAAACATATCTTTAACCTCTATCTTTGGCATCTTGACTAGAAATTGGACTATTACTCAAGATCCATATTACCACATTACATATGTGAACCACAAACCATAGGGATGTGTCCAATTAAAACCTATATTGCTATACTGATCACACAATCTACTTTCACTTTTTTAGTGTTCCATGGAAAAATTCTACTAACTCTCTAGCTATATGCAATGATGTAATGTTGTCTCACATGCAACAATGAAATCCATTCTCATTTTCTATTATCTTATAGTTTTCTTCAAATTTTAGAAAACATGGTGTATTCAAATTAGATTTTATGATTTGTTTTCTTTTCCCTACCATCATCAAGTAGTATAGTTAAACACGCCCTCTCAATAGACACATGCACTATAAAATAAATTACTCTATTTGAAAATGAATATATTAATACAAAAATGCATGAAATCAAATGTTTAGATGACAACATCTAGAAATAAAAATTGAATTAGTTCATTGTTGCTTATATACAGCTATGGAAGGGCTAGGATAAAGCATGAGGTTACACAATCCAATTTTTATTCCAACCCACCAGATACCAAAGGATGTGTTGTGGCAGTATCATCAGTTGCATCAAATTTTTTGCCTGGTGCATTACCAATTCTCATAGTCAAAAAAAAATATAGAGCTATGGAGTATATTTTCCTTGAAAAGTACAAATATATTGTTGCAGACAAAAAGAGAAACATGTACAAATATATTGTATGTATAGTGGCTATGAGTCAAACAAAAATGTAGTGGCCAAGATGGAGAATCTCAAACTCTATGGGCTCTCAGCTAAAGAAATCTATTAGCCACTAGAAGCTTACCCTCTAAACTTTGGTTTATCTAAGGAAAATTTTAGGGAAAAGATGAGCTTTCTAGTTAATAACATAGAGCTCCCTTCTTATTATGTTGGGAAGCACCCTATCTTGTTTTAAATTGGTTAGGAAAAGTCTAAGGCCCAAATATCACAAAAACTACAAAGTTGAATTCAGGTAGCAATATCACAATTTGACTTGTTGTGGAAAAAATATCTTGTTCTTATAAAAATAAAACAAGTTACTTCCTTGGTGTCACAAGAACCAAGGTTTAAATCCCATGGGACTATTGTGCTCACAAGCCTTGTCCTTTGCTAGGCTAATGTGCTTGTGGTTTGAACCAGCGATGTGATTCCTTGTAGCCTCTATGTGGTTGTGCCTTACTGATTGAAAAAATTGTTTAGAAGATATCACCCATAAAAAAAATTTACAGTAGTTCATTACTACTTATATAGAACTATAGAAGGGTTGGGGCATGGCTCAATTCACTAGAGTTTCTGTAGTCCAAGAAGTCAAATCTATATAGAAGGTAGCCTAGTATGGCCATGAATGTATTATTTTTGGGAAAACTTAAAAAGATTAGATTACAATTAGTCTTTGCCATCTAGTTTAAAAGTTTTTTTTTTTTCCAGCATTTGTTAATTTACTTCAAGAAAGGCTTATCCTGATTTGCTGCACTGATTCTCTTTGACTCTCTAGGTTTGAATTCAATGTCACTTAAACCTTTTTGATGGATTCTCTAGACTTAAAAGAACTAAAAGTAATTTTTACATCGAAAAAAATTTAGGAGATATAGAGTTTAATTTTATATTTGATTTTAGTTCCTTAGAATCATCATTTGGACTTTTAGTTCTTTGCATACATCTTTCTTCAAATGATTTTGCTATATCACTTATTTTTTTATTGAGAATCTTGTCCATCATGCTAGAAATATTTGCATCTTCTCCTATTTTTTTGTGTCAGGTCACTAAATTGGCATTGTGATAGTTTCCTCGAATTATGTTTGAAAACTTCATATAAGAAACTACCCTTGCAATGTTAAAAAGTTTTTCATCATAGTCATTCATGTCCTCTTTTGCTTCCTATCCTCTATGTGTTCTTCTCAAGGCCTTGAAACAGGCCTTACCAAATACCCTAGGCAGGTTGAACCCTCATCAGAGTTTTAAGTGGTTGAGCATTGAGGCTTTTGAAGATGGGTATTGTTTCATCTATATTAACTGTTGGATGACTCCTATACAACTTTTATCTATCGTTATTAGTTGTCAAGGTCTGATTGGTAAATCTATATAATAAATTTTGTATGGTGTATCATAGTGAAAAACTCCACCTTCAAAAATGTTAAATTGCATATTTTGGGACTAAAGTTTTTATATGCCTCTTGAAAAGTTGTTCTTTTGAGTCAAAACATATTCAATATCATGGGAAGAACATTCGATGTAAAATTTTCCTTATATTTAAAAGTTATCTTGGAAACTATCATTTAAGATCTATACATGTTCCCTTGTGATATACATTAGCACCTTTTCATGATTGAATGACCATTAGTTTCAGTCTGTCGAGACTAACCTTAAACACAACTTTGGTTGAAAGAATGTTCGTAGAGTTTTGGAAAGTATGTGACCTTGAAAGTAGAAATATTGGTAGTTTAAGTTCTATAAATGGAACTTAAACATATCCCTAACAAGGGTTGGAACCACATATAGGAGCATCAAGTGCATATTTAGTAATGGATAATAACAAGCTCTACATCCAACTACTAAGGCCAAGGAAGTATGAAAATGCATTCTCTACTACTTGCTTCATAAATAGATGGTACTTGACCTGAATTAAATTGAATTGGGAAAGAATTTAAGTTATTTGTCAGTGGAAAGTGACACAGGAAAATAAACTCTAAAGGATGCAATAAAAAAACCTATATTGAGAAAATGTCGAACTGACACCCCAAATATTTCTTGGTTCATTGTGGGCAATATCATAGCTTTCAGCTAGAAACAAAATGGATACTGAATTATGTGAAATATCCTAGCTCCAATTGCATTGTTGTGAATGAATTTTAAATAAAGACATGTTTTAAGTACATCTCAAATATTTTCTAGTCTTCACAATTGTATAGCTGTTAGGTAGTATACCTCTTGATATGAAGAGAATACATAGATACAAGATAGTAAGAAAAATGTTGGCAATATCTGCTTACTATTTCTAGAAATGAGAATGCCAAAAACTGTTCCTAGCTAGAGTATAGAGAAAAAGAGAAAATTTCCAACATATCTCAATTTCATCCAATAATAAACAAGTAGAATAAGGAAATCAAGGAAATGTAAAGTGTCAGCATAACAGATCTTCTATATTACTCGTGGATTCTCCTTTAGTTGTAATATCCCCATGTTTTCTTTGAGCGCAAAAGCCTTATAGAAGGGACTACAAGTTGATGTTGAGGACCTAAGTTAACTTGGAGAATAATTGAACACGTGAAAGGGCTGAGCACAAAATAAAATTAGAGAGATAGCTCTTATAAGAACAAAAAATAATAACCAAGAAAATGTAATGGTCTTCATAAAAACCACATAATATAAGTAAAGGCAAAAAATAAATTCCAAATTAGTTCAGGTTTAAGTCACTAGAGACAACAAATGCTACAATATTTATGGAGAGGCCTTAAGATATTATCAATCTACTCCTTATGTCACTGACTTTACCATAAAGGATTCTAGATTAGGTTTTTAGAAAGATTTGAATGATGTCATTCCATACAAGTATCCAAAGACACATTATTTAATCAATTACATTAAATACTTCGTTGGCTTCAAGTGATGATTTTCACTAGATATATAATTGGATACTTTCTTATCAGATTGAGTATATTTGACATGATATGTGGTGAGCGTAATGTGGATCTCATTTGAGATTGTTGCAAGACATGTTCAACAATATTGCAAAGGGATTTAAATTACCATACAGTCTAGGGTTATCATAATTTCACCCAGCTCGAATGTTGAGGAAAGAAGAAGAAAACCAGTTCCTAATATTCAGTCATTTGGGTAAAAAATTAGTAGTTTTGAGTTTTTAGAGGTCAACAAAGAATTACCAAAAAGAAAATCAACTAGCCCCAAATGTATAGTTATATATTCCATTCCACATTACTCCCCATTTTGGATGGAAGCTAGTCAGAGCAAAAAATTTACATATTAATCAAAGTTTGGTGAGATCTATAGTAGCATTTGGGTACTTGGATAATAATACCAAAAGACATAGATCAACAAAAGCCGGACCATCCATTTTGTAGTCCAAGAAGTCAGATCTATATAAAAGGTAGCCTAGTATGGCCATGAATGTATTGTTTTTGGGAAAACTTAAACAAATAAAATTTCAATCATTCTTTGGCATCTAGTTTAGAAGTTTTTTACTTTTTCAAAATTTTTTAATTCAGTTCATGTAAGGCTTATCTTGATTTTTGGCAATGATTCTCGTTGACTCTCCAGGTTTGAATTGCATGTCACCTTATAAGATGGGAGGGTGACCCATGTCCTTGGATGACCCCTTAGAGACATCTTGGGAGTAGGAAAGAGGAGAGGGATGGGATTCACATGACTTCCCTCTCTCCCCAAATAATTTTGTATGCCCTCCAATAGTATTAATTGCGCTAAGTGGATATATATATATATTGAAAGGAACTTTCTTTGGTTATACCATTTAATATGTGGTCATGTGTGTATGCATACTAGGATGTTAAGGGGAAAAAAAAAAGTCCTATCTCCTTTTCAAAAATAAAATATGTTTCACTTATATTATTATAGCCTTAGCCTATAGGATATATATACATTTATTATATTTATTAGCTTTTTATAGGTCATGTATGTTGTTATAGGGAATTCAAGAGGAATATGATGATAATTATTTTATTGCTTTGTAATTCAGGAGTGGATTATTTCTCACTTCCCATACATTTTCCAAAGAGCTTATTGCATACCCTAAGCATATGTTTTAGTGCATCTTTGTGTTTTTCCTTAGAATTTCTTAGTTTGATGTTGAGTTTTCATGCTAATGCTATCTTAACGAACCCATCAATTTGTTAGTTTCATACTTAACCACATGCAATGTAGCTTGTTCTTGTTATTCATTGCAAGGAAAACATTCAACAAAATCATTGATAAGTCTTTTTATTCAATCCTTTCCTCTGCAATGAAGCTTTAAGTGATCTTACTCATTGAACTCAAACATTTGAAATTTTCCTTACTTGAACTTATGTAACTTCCTTACAAAAAATTTAACCTACAAAATGGATAATATGCAACACATGCTTAATCATTTCTATCAACACTAAATACAATGGATCCTCTATTTGAGAAGATTTATTTCTACAATCTAGATATATCATGAATGGTATTTAACTCTTCATTGATTACTTGTTATTGCACATCAGTAAACAATGGTACAATTACTTCTCTAAAAATTCCTATATTGCCAACATGAAATGCATAATTGACATGCTTCTCTTCCATATTACTTTAACCCATGAGAAATCCAAGCTTTTTCCATTGCTACCTTGAGCACAAAAATCTGCAATTACATAAAGCAAAAAAATAAGAACCATGTAAACTCTCCTCCCAACCATAGGCCTCCAAAGAGACCACCCCTGACCTAGGGGAACAAGGTATGACATACACTTTGGCAAATGCATAAACATCACAATGCAACACTTGAAACAATCATAAAGAAATATAGCCGAAGAAATCATGTAACCATACTTAATATCAAATTATTCAAATTTCCATTTTTCATGAAATTGTACACTAGAATCTAGAAGAAACATATGTAAATCAATGAGAAATAGTAGTACTAGAAAATTATAGAACCCAATAGTGAAGTAGTAGTGTCAATCTATTAAGGAATATTTTATAACTACATGAAAAGTTAATACTAGCAATGTATGTTTAAGATAGTTTCATCAAAATAGATGTAGACAACAAAAATAACACTACAACTATAAAAGACAAAGCTAATTCTTTCTTTCCTTAAAAAACCCTTGAATTTTCATGAGTCAATGATGTTATATTCTACTAAGAATTAATATTTCATTCTAAAACTATTTCATAAGTCTTATCTTGGTGTGGATTTTATAACCTCATTCTAACTAAATCTCCATATTCCATTTGCAACCTCCCATGGCTCAATATTATCACTTCCCAAAGTATCTATTTCACCCCATAGATAATGTAAAGGAGTACAAATTATGAGTACATAGTTTTCTTAGGGGTGCATAAACTATTTTAAGACACTAGAAACCATATTACAAATCAATAAGTAGGAGATATTTTCCACAACAAGTGATATTGTGATTTGTTACACTTTACTAAATCAAAGTATTTAAGATTCGAGAGGACAAATTGATAATTGGACCTACCCTTAAATGAGCTAGAAACCCAAATGTGATTATGGAAGTTAAAACATTTAGTATAGAAACAACTTCTTAATTGGTGGACTTGTACATTTAGATCTCATAGAAATGATATTTGTAATAACTATCAAGTTTAGATCTCATAAAAGTGATATTTGTTAATAGTTGAGAAATAAGCTTAACTTATTGATAGAACTAATATATGACTAATACAATTTTAGGCACATGCATTTGGCTTTTTGAGCTATTTAAATTTTCCCATATGAACCATATTCAAGAGTTTGGTTCTAGGAGTGTCTCTTTTTTATACATGTATGTTATTTATTAAATAAAGGATAGTTATTACAACTTTGAAAATATTTTCTTTAAAGGGTACTAGGTCAATGGAAGAGCACCTACTTTACAAGTAGGAGGATGGTGGTTCGATTCCATCATGTCTTAATATGCTTAAACTAGTAATTAAATAAACTACCAACTATGCTACCAAATATAATACCAAATAAACTACCCAATAAACTATCGAGTCAACTATCAAATCAAATACCAAATATACCACCAAATATACAATTGAATGAACCATCAAATAAACTACCAAATATAGCACCAAATTTACTACCAAAATTACCAAATAAACTACCAAACAATTAACCAAGAAATAATAATAATCAAACAAATCAATGATCAAATCAACGACAAAATAAATGATTAAAATAGTTTAGTTATAAATTTGGTTGCCAGATTAATGACTGGAAATAAACTACTAATGGTCACATGATCAAAATTGGTCATATATCTATAGTTTTTAGTAGTTTATTTACTGATATATTATTGATTTTGTACTAGTGTTAGATTTATCATCAGATTTACTCATGTTCAGATCTTTCTTGGCTTCAAGAGGACCATGTTCTTTTCTCCCAATAGATTTCTTGGCAAATTGTCCAAGAAAGAATCCAAATCTAGTCTTATCATAACTATGTCTTTGTATAGAAATTTGTCCATCAATCTTTTCATTTCTGGTATACAATTTCTCAAGTTGTTTATTTTTCACCAATTCACTTTTCACAAGTGTTGTATGTTTCTAATTTTGCATGTTCCAACTTGATAAATTCTAACTTAAATGTTACTTTGCTTAACTAGTATATTAGATCTGCATTTTTAGCTTTTATTTAGAATCATTCTTAACTCCATTTTTCTTAAAACTTAGCTTGAGTTCTACTTTTTTTAACTCATGCTTCAAGATCTCATTTTCTTTCTTTAGATCTTAAATATCATCATTGCTAGTCTACTCACTAGGTCCTTTTTTCTTTAGATAATCTATCTTGTCTTTTAGTTTACCAATATAAGCTTTTGCATCTTCATATCTATCCTCTATGCCATATCTTTCATTAGTAAGGAGATCAATTTTCTCAAGAGCTTCTTCAAAAATTTTCTTCAACTATTCCATATCCATAGGGATCTTATTCAAGTTGTTAAGCCTCTTCTGAATAAATGCACTTTGATACCAATTGTTAGAAATAGATAATACTGAGAGGGGGGGTGAATCAGTATTTTCAAAACTTTTTCCCACAGTTGGATGTTATTAATAACTTTGCGACATGCATAAGAAAGTAAATTAGTAATGTTGAATCTAGTATAAATAACCATACAGAAAGAGAGCTCATAACACCATATTTTGTTAACTAGGGAAATCCTAGCCAAGGGAAAACCCTAGTGGGCATAGAAACCATAATATGATTCACTATATAAATAATTTGGTTAAGGATATTGACCTTGTTAGGAGTCTATGAAGAATGTATAGTGTCTCAAGTCCTTGTTAGGAAACTAGGCCTTGTTAGAAGCCTTAACCCTGTTAGGAGTTGCTTCAACCATATTAGGAGTTGGTAGATCATATACAAATGTGTGCAAGAAGAGCCCACTACCTTAACATGCAACTATACAACTAAGTTCTTCAAAAGAATAGATATACACACAATACTGGATCACTTACTATGCTTCATAGTTCTTCTTATTAGATATATCAAATTCTTCTTCATACAAGCCTTCAGTAGCATATAGATAATCTTCCCTCTAGTTTTCTCAATGTCATAAAGAAGTAACTATCCATATATCAACTTGCATCATATCTCAGATTATCATATCACATCACATATGTCACTTTTGACTTTGCAAATAGAGTTCTTTACTTATATCAAACATATTGATAAATCATTCCTTAGTCGACTCTCATATCATCTGTAGAGTTAGCTCATCAAGACTTAATAATCAGAATAATTCTTTAAGTCGTACAACTCAATTTGCTAACATCCTCTGTTCTATACTATAAAGTATTTGCATCGATATTTCCTTCATAATTTGAACTCAGTTATCTATACATGTGCATGCACTAGTATACATCATGATGATGATGTCATGCATCACTAGTCAACTGTGTAGGAGAATATTTTGTTATTAATAGAACTCATCGTACTGTTGTATCATTTTCCAATACTTAGACAATTTTCCATCACAAATAATCATAACTAAATTGTATAGCATATGTTACCATAAATGACAACCACATATCTCATCTTACTTGACTAATTGGCCATATTGCCAACAAAAGTAACAATTCAATCATGTGGATTATAAGTTCGATTTGCTAAAGAAAATGCAAGGGTTGAAGCAAGTAGGAAGTGTGATGTCCCCAATTTCACAATGGGTTTTCGTAGGAAATAAGGATTGATTACCAATATTAGATTATTAAAATAATATAATTATTATTATCTATTTTAAAATAAAAATATTATTTATAATAAATTAAGATAAATAATATTAAATATATGTGAAATATATATTGTATATATCTAAAATATGTATAATAATATATCATTATTTAATATAATAATCTTACAATATGTTTAATAATGATATAGTTATAATTCATCATAATATAAGATTACATAATATTATTTAAAATTAATAATATAATATTATAATAGTATTATTAATATTAAAAATAATTTATATAATTTATATATTTAGTATAATAACCTAATATATAATCATTAAAAATAATATATAATTAATAAAATAATAAAATACATAATTACCTTATTAATAATTAATATTAATATGAAAAGACATTACTCTATGAATACAATCATATATAATATATCAACGCATTGGAACATATATCAGAGAGAAATATTATAAAAGGATATAGATAAAAAATTTTTAAAAGGGTAAATAAATGAATGTCCAGGAAGGGACACTACAAATGGTATTAGAGCATAATCCTACCATCTTGCAGAGGAAATATGAAAACAAGAAGTTGAAGAATTTACATATGCCCAGCAATATAACTTAATGATATCGGTGTGATACATACATATTTTAGAAATTAAATTAGAAAATCAATTAACTAACTAATTTTTTGGTAGTTAATCTCATGTGGAGTAGTGGAAACAAATAAATGACATGGTTTATTTCATATTTATAGGTAAACATTATAGGGAACATTACACAATGTACAACTATAAATGTTTTATAAAGATGGATTCCAAATTCTCTCTCTATCTTTCCCATTCTATCCAAGGAGTTCTAGGTTCTAGAGAATAATTGAAGTGCAACTCTATAGAGAAAAGAAAAGAAAGACATACAAAATAAGAAATAGCTACAAGCATTTGAAGCCTAGGTAAATGAAAATAAGGTGAATTCTTTAATTCATTGACAAAATTGAACCTCATCGACTATTCTGAACTCAATAGAGTTTGATATTCTACTCCAAGCTATTAAACTTGGTTCCATTCTCAAGAGAAATACAAAATAAGTTCCTTAAAGAACACTTTCCATTTAGAAATATGAAACCTAGCCTCTGTATCAACTTGACAAGGGAGAAGACGTTAGCTAAAACATGGTCATATCATAAGGTTTTACCTATTTTTCTTAATCTTCATTATTTATATCGGTTGTAGAAGTTTAAATCTCGATGGCATAGAAGTTGATAATCTTTCTTATGTAGTTGTTTCTAAGTGTTGTATGATTCATGAATATATTTATAACTGCTATGAGGTCAGCTTTGGAGACAACAGGTCAAAGAAGAAAAAGGAATTTCATATATCGGTATCTAAAGAATCCTTAAGTTGTAAGAGAAAAATATATAGAAGTTGACCTTTTCACAATATTAGATTTTAGGCATATCCATTTACATGGAAGGTGGTTAAGTTCATCCAAATGAATAAATTATTACTTTACATCAGGAGATGATTATGAAACTACCACAAATACAAAATGCCCTTGGTAGAAAAGGAACTACCCCAGCAGAAGTAGACCACCACAGGAAGAGACAAAACTTTTGTCCAATGACAACCAGTGGTTTTGATGTGACAATTACTTTACAACAAGAGACATTATTTTTATACCTGCAATGACTCCATCTCTTTCATGTTGTATAAATGCATTGTAGCATAACTTGGGACTGCAAAGAGTCTTATTAATCAATATCATTTGGATAGTAACTATTGTTCTTGGAATGGCATGTCATCACCATCTTAGTATTTTCCATTCATTCATATCAACACTTAGGCTTGGAGAGCTCCATTATTGTCAATGGAATTCCAAAAGTGTTTGTGGGTAACTGCTAGTGTACATGGTGTTCACCATGATGGCATAACTATTGAGTTACTAACAATTGATGTTCATGGTTGTTGAATTAGCCAAGTGATTGGGGATATTTTTGATTCATGAGTGTCAATGAAAGGTCTTGGTAGAGATGATTATTTCAAAAATATAGTTGAGTTACGATAGTCTCTTCTAGGTATTCTTGTTCTAACTAAAGTCTTGATCATTGAGTGATTATTGGGGAGTTAGAAATATTATAAGAATCGTATAGATAAAAAGAAAAATAAATAGTTATCCAAAAAGGGAACATTATAGGAAATGAGAAAGAGATGATACCATATGACATAAGATAAGTAATTTACCATAGCAATAAAGTACATGTCCATATGAATGACTTCTAAGTATATTTTATGATTGATAACACATACAGAGTTTGGAAAAGGTATGTCAAAGAACAATGAATAAGGTATGTTTCATCATCATTTTTATTTCATTTATATATAACAATAGATATTATAAATTTATAATAGGTGTAATGATAATTTTGAACATTACATATATGTTCTAAAGAAAGGGTTATTACATGAATGATACTATATTCATGGAAACCAATGTGGTCACTCAAGAGTGAAATAACTAATTTCAAATATTATGATAATTTATAATATTGTTATGAAATATACTGAGAATATAATTGAGTATAAATACATATTCATAGTATGACTTATTTCTATTTATTCGCAAGGAGACATTATTCAAAATATCTATGCTTAAATTCATGTTGGATAGGGAGTGTGCATAGGGGGAGGAATAAATCGGTTGCATTGGGTCGTAGGAATCCCAATATGGATTTTAAGATCTAAGGGAGCCCCAAGCTAAGCATGTCCAAACTCGAGCAATAGTAAATCTTCCATCCATAATGAAATTAAACATGTTCCTAGTGGGTAGGAAGAGTGCACAGGAGGAGGAGCAAATTAGTTGCGTTGGGGCAAGAGAATCCCCATATGGATTAAAAATATGAGGGAGCCCCAAGTTGAGCGTGTTGAAACATAAGCAGCTATAAATCTACTATCCACTATGGAATTATATAGCCTATTATAGTACTAGCTATATAAAAGTTGTTAAAAATATGCATCTTCAAGAACTTTTTATTTCAAGAGAGGAGAAAGGAGCACAAAATTCACGATCAAAGTGGTAAAACATTTCCTTATCCTTTCCTTATTTGAAATTGTAAGCTAGATTCTAACATGTATACTATGTGTCTATATCGTGTCTTCATTCATCAATGTGTTTTCTTCATGTCTTCATGCATTCGTGTCTACCTCTTTCTTGCATCGCATCCTCATGCATCAATGTGTCTACTTTGTATCTTCTTTAATATGTTCTTGTACATGCTATTCTATACTAACATGTCTACTTTACAAGTGCCTAATGCATATGCAGAAAAGAGAATGAATCCAGACTATGAACCAATGAGGATCAAATCAATTGCTTGAGGGCAAGAAAATTCGAGAGGGGAGGGGACATGGGGAGGATTGTGATGTCCCCAATTTCAGAATGGGTTTTAATAGGAAATAAAGATTAATTATCAATATTAGGTTATTAAAATAATATAATTAATATTATTATCTATTTTAAAATACAAATATTATTTATAATAAATAAGATAAATAATATTAAATATATGTGAAATATATATTGGATATATCTAAAATATGTATAATAATATATGATTATATAATATAATAATCTTATGATATGTTTAATAATGATATAGTTATAATACATTGTAATATAAGATTACATAATATTATTTAAAATTAATAATACAATATTAAAATAGTCTTATTAATATGAAAAATAATTTATATATTTAATACAATAATGTAATATATAATCATTAAAAATAATATATAATTAATAAAATAATAAAATACCTAATTACCTTATTAATAATTAATATTAATATGAAAAGACATGACTCTATGAATACACTCATTTATATAATATATCAATGCATTAGAAAATATATCAAAGAGAACTATTATAAAAGGATATAAATAAATTTTAAAGAAAAAGGGTAAATAAATGAATTTCCAGGAAGGGATCTACTTAGGTGTTCTATCGAGTTATCATTAGAACTGGAAATGCAAAATCTAATAAAGTGAAAGTCATCTATTATCTTGATGGTTTGAGGCCAAGCATTCAGGAGGATCTGAGTCTAGTCTAAATGAATATTATTGAAGAGTCATACCAATTTTCCCTAAGAGCCGAGGAAAAGATGAACAAGAAGTTTGATAACAAGAATAGTGGAAGATGTCGTGCTTGAAGATCTAGTGGATAGTCTAATGGAGGCCAAATGATGATTAGAAGAATAAGGATGAGACCAATAGTATCATTCATAACTAGATGAAAATAATTCAAATTATTTGCACGACTAGAATAGTAGGGATCAAAGAGGAAGAGGTAGGGGGTAAGGCTTTGGAAGAGGAGGTTTGTGCGGAAAATTCTCTCATTGTGAAGAAGAAGGGCATATAGAATTTTAATATTCTTAGTGTCAAGGAAGCAAAAAAATAGATAAAAAAAGGCTATGCCATAGTTGCACATGTTGATTAAGATGTCAAATCATCACATTCTAAAGATGTTGAAAGAGGAGAATTTCTAGTTAACAGAAGGCCCTACTGAGTAGTCAGAATGAACCTTATCAAAGGAGCAACTTATTTCACACAAGGTACAAATGTGAAGATAAGTATTATAATATGATCATTTATGGTGGAAGTACTGCTAATTTGATGTTAGAAAAGATGGCTAAGAAGATAAAACTAAAAAGGCCAAATCACTTGCATCCATACCATATTGCACAGGTGTAGGATGACCACAAGGTCATGGTCAATGAGAAGTGCTTATTTAAGTTCAAGATTGGAAGATACCAGTATGAGGTACTTTATGATGTCACACCTATGGACATATGTCATATGCTTTTAAGTAGATAATGGTAGTTTGATAGGAATGATGTAAATGATGGGCTTGCAAATACCTACACATTGAAAAAGGATGGGGTGAAACATAAGATGAAGCCATTTAAGGATATAGATGAATAGGTATGTAGTGCTTCTAGACTACATCTTTTTGATGGAAAGAAGTTACTAGAGGGTACGAGGCATAAGCATATATATTTTTCTATAATTCCAAAAGATGGTAAAGAAGAAGTAGAGGAGGTACCTACAAAATTTGCAAATTTGTTGGAAGAGTTTCTAGATATTGTATCAGATAATGTCCTTGAAGGATTACCACTAGTAAGGAGGACAAGTCATCAAATGGACTTAATTCTAGGAGCTTGTTTGCCTAACAAGGAAATACATAGAATGAAACCGATAGAAAGAAAGGAGTTAAATAGACAAGTGCATGAGTTATTATAGAAGGGGTTGATTCAAGAGAGTCTTAGTCCATGTGTTATACTAGTGGTATTAACACAAAAGAAAAATAGAGAATGGAGGATGTGCACAGATTTGTGCACTATCAACAAGATCATAATCAAGTATAGGTTTCCATTTCCTCTAATGGATGATATTATGGACAATTTGAGTGGAGGTTTATATTTCAGAAAGATAGATCTTGAGAATGGGTATCATCAAATTTACATTAGAGAAGAGAAGAGTGGAAGACTTCCTTCAAGACAAGTGAGATTCATGTCATTTGGGTGAACCATGCGCTAAGCACTTCCATGCAACTCATGAATGAGGTACTAAAGGAGTTTCTAGGGTAAATTTTTCATTATTTACCAAGATGATATTTTGATCTTTAGTAAGACATTAGAGGAGAATTTGATGCATATTTGTAAGGTATTTGATAAGTTGAGGGAAGATTTTTTTTTTGATAAATCTAAAGAAGTATAGTTTTGTGAAGAAGGGGTTGGCTTTACTGGGATTTATAGTTTCAATAGAAGGTCTAAAAATGGACCTTGAGAAAGTGAAGCCTATCCTTAAATGGCCTGCTCCAAGGAGTGCAAATGAGGTAAGATCTTTCAATGGACTAGCTAGTTTTTATAGAAACTTTATCAGAGGTTTTAGCGGTATTTGTGGACCCTTGACTAAAAAAATTAGAGCCGATATGAATTAATTTAAGTGGAAAATAGGAGAAGATAAGATTTTTAATATATTGAAATAGAAAGTTACAAAGTAGCCTAGCACTTCCAAATTTTAATAAGGCATTTTAAGTACAATGTGATGCTAGTGGTACTACAATAGGAGCTATTTGAGTCAAGAAGATAGACCTATTTCTTATTTCAATGAGATGGTGAATGACACCAAAATACAATATTATGTTTATGATAAGGAATTTTATGATATAGTTGAGGCATTGAAAAATTAAAGGCATCTTCTTAAGGAGTGTGTTTTGTATACTGATCATCAATCTTTACAATATTTGAATAGTAAAGAAAAATTGAACCAAAGACATTTAAAATGAGTTGAGTTTTTGTAGATTTGTACATTTATTTTGAAAAATAGGAATGGGAAGTCTAACAAAGTTAAAGATGCTCTTAGTATCTAAGGACAACTTTTTCTAACAAACATGTAGATTGAGGTGATTGGGTTCAAAGAACTAAAGAATTTGTACCTAGAGATTTTTGATTTTGGTGAAGTTTGGAAGGCTTGTACAAAACCTATTACACTTGACATAATGAAGTAGTTGTATTTCATAATTCATGATGGTATGTTGTTTCAGGGAAGTTAGTTGTGTATTTTAAGATGTTCTATGAGAGAGAATTTCATTAAAGAGAAGCATAGTGGGCAATTGGCTAGGCACTTTGGTAGAGATAAAACCATTGTTTTGTTTGCTAAGAATTGCTACTAGCCACAATTGCAGCAAGATGTGGTAGAGATAAAACTAGTTCTTTGGTTAATGAGAATTATTTTTAAAAAATTGTGTTTGATGAAGAATTATTTATCAAGTGTGTTTGGCAAGTATTCAAAATCATATTCATGTATCTAAAAATATTTTTATTTGTTCTATTGGTTTTAAACTTCTACCATGAACTACAAAATATCTTTGTATTGATATGTAAATTATAATTTTCCCTATGTTATCTTAATAATACTAATTAAACAATAGGAAAAGACTATATTTCTACCTAAGTTATTGTATTCTATTTTACTCCCACCTATTTTACAATTATATATTGTCTCCTTTAAGTTTTCTCATCATGAAAATCATTAGCTCTTTTGTTGTCCTTGAAGGATTCTACTATAAACTCAAGAAACCTTGATTATAGTAATTAGAGCATGTTTAAAATGTCATATAAGGGTAAGTGCACAAAGTTGTGGTGCCAAAAGTGGGGTATAAGTGGACACCTTTTTCCTGAAATCTACAAATTTTGAACTTCAACAAGAATTTGAAGATAGTTAAACTCAAAATTTTAAGATATGAAAAAAAACAAAAGTCATACTCCTTTGAATCTAGTTTCTAAACTACTATTTTTTTTTTCAAAATGGTTTAGTTTTAGGTCTTCAAAACAGGGGGCCATAAAAAGTGGTACTGTTTATTCCAAAAAAAAAAACACAGTACAAAGTGTGGCCCCCCTAAAATTTTAACTTTTTTTTTGAAATTCTTTAATTGCTCTGGTCAAAAGTTACTTAAAACTATGTAGTTTATCCCAGATTTTTCAGGTAATTTTGCAATGTGTATTTTTTTTTTAATGAATTTTTTAACTAGACACATCCCAAAAACATGAAATATCTGTGTGCTCCCCCTAGAAATAATTGAAAACTAATCTAAAATCAAAACTTTTTTTTTCAAAGTTTATAGAATGGAGTCTAGTTTCTAAAAAACTAAGTTGTTGCAAAATTCGATGAACGAGCTAAAATCTAGAGCCCAATTAGTACATGGTGGTTTTTGACAAAAAATGAACATACATTCAAAAGAAATTATAGATGAAAGGTTTCAAATAGTCAAATTAAAAATAAATTATATGGTTAGATAGCTAACACAGAGACCTATAATGCTATGTAATCTAATCTTATCAATATCGAACCATGAGGAATCTTGAAGGGGAGCACAAAAGAAAAAACAATCATTTTTGGTATGTTTGCTAGAAAACACATCTCAAACCTATTCATAAACTCCAAACCTTTGGGTTGGATCTCTGAGGAAAAACCAAGCCTTAGGCTTGGGTTTAAATAAGCTTTCAATAGCATGTGCACCCTATAGCGTGCACACACTATAGTGTGCACGCGCTATCTAAAACTTAATTTCTTAGTAGCACATGCACGCTATAATGTGCATGCACTATTAAGACCTAAATTGCATAAGAGAACTAGGTGGGGGGGGGGATAATGGAATGGCCATGTGAATGTGAGAGAGAGATAGAGAGAAAGTAGGGGATAGGAGAGGGGAGAGAGAAAGTGAGAAAGAGTAGGGGTGGCAAAGAGAGTATAGGATGGGAGAGAGAGTAGGGGTGGCAGAGAGAGAGGAAGTGAGAGAGAGAGAGTAGGGGTGAAAAAGAGAGAGTGCGAGATGGGGGAAAGAGATTGAGAGTAGGGGATGGGAGAGAGAAGAAGTGTGAGAGAGAGTACAGGTTGGGAGAGAGAGATTAAGAGTAGGGGATGTGGGAGAGAGAGAGTAGGCGATGGGAGACAAAGTGGGAGAGGAAGAGTGAGAGAGAGGAGGATGGGAGTGAATGTGTGTGAAAGAGAGAGAGTATGGAATGGGAGAGGGGGAAGATAAAGTAGCTCGAGAGAGAGTAGGGGATGGAAGAGAGAGTAGGCGATGGGAGAGGGAGTGGGAGAGGGAGAGAAAGGGGGGATAGAAATGTGTGTAAGAGAGAAAGAGAGAGAGAGAGAGTAGGGGATAGGAGAGAGTGTAAAAATGTAAGAGAGAGTAGAGAGAGAGAGAGAGAGAGAGAGAGAGAGAGTAGGTAGTGGGAGAGGGAGAGGGAGTGAGAAAAAAAGTAGGGGATGGAAGAGGAGAGAGGGGGGATGGGTGTGTGTGTTTGTGAAAGAGAGAGTAGAGAATGAGAGAAGGGAGAGAGAGATAGAGAGAGTAGGCAATGGCAGAGGGATGGGAGAGGGAGGAAGAGAGAGAGAGAGAGAGAGAGAGAGAGAGAGAGAGAGAGAGAGAGAGAGAGAGAGAGAGAGAGAGAGAGAGAGAGAGAGTAGGCAGTGGGAGAGGGAGTGGGAGGGAGAGAGAGGTGGAATGGAAGTATGTAAGAGAGATAGAGTAGGGGATGGGAGAGAGTAGGTAGTGGGACAGGGACTGCAAGAGAGAGAGAGGGGGGGGAATGGGAACATGTATTTATTTATAAGAAAGATAGAGTAAGAGATGGGAGAGAGTGTGAGAGTTTGAGAAAAAGTAGGAGGTGGCAGAGAGAGCTCGTACGGGATGGGGGCGAGAGAGAGAGAGAGAGTAGGGGATGGCAGAGAGTGTGAGAGAGAGTAGGGGATTGAAGAGAGAGAGTGAGAGTAGGGGATTGGAGAGATAAAGTAGAGAGGGAGAGAGAGTACTTGAGAGAGAGAGAGAGAGATAGTAGGCAATGCAAGAGGGAGTGGGAGAGGGAGAGAGAGGGGGGATGGGAGTGTGTGACAAATCTAGAGAGTAGGGAATGGGAGAGGAGAGAGGGAGGGAGGATGGGAGTGTGCATGTAAGAGAGATAGAGTAGGGGATGGGATAGAGTGTGAGAGAGAGTAGGTGGTGGCAAAGAGAGCTCATACAGGATGGGAGAGAGAGAGTGAGATTACAGGATAGGAGAGAATGAGAGAGAGTAGGGAATGGGAGAGAGAGAGTGATAGTAAGGGATGGGAGAGAGAGAGAGAGAGAGAGAGAGAGAGAGAGAGAGAGAGAGAGAGAGAGAGAGAGAGAGAGAGGAAGAAAGAGAAATTGAGAGAGAGAGAGAGAGAGAGAGATAGTAGGTGGTAGGAGAGGGAGTGGGAGAGGGAGAGGGAGAGAGATAGGGGGGATGGGAGTGTGTGTGACAAATTTAGAGAGTAGGGGATGGGAGAGAAGAAGAGTGGTGGGATAAGAGTGTGTGTATCTATGAAAGAGAGAGAGTAGGGGATGGGAGAGAGTGTGAGAGTAGGGGTTGCAGAGAGAGAGTATGACAATGGGGGAGAGAAAGTAGGCAATGGGAGAGGGAAAGAGAGAGGGGGGATGGGAGTGTGTGTGTGAGAGAGAGAGAGAGAGACAGAGTAGGGGATGGGAGAGAGTGTAAGTGTGAGAGAGTAGGGGATGGGAGAGGAGAGAGAGAGTAGGGGATGGGGGAGAGAAAGTAGGCAGAGGGAGAGAGAGAGGGGGTGGGAGTGTGTGTGTGAGAGAGACAGAGTAGGGGATGGAAGAGAGTGTGAGTGTGAGAGAGTAGGGAATGGAAGAGGAGAGAGAGAGCAGGCGATGGGGGAGAGAAAGTAGGCGGTGGGAGAGGGAGAGAGAGAGGGGGAATGGGAGTGTGTGTGTAAGAGAGATAGAGTAAGGAATGGAAGAGAGTGTGAGAGTGAGTAGGTGGTGGTAGAGAGAGCTCATACAAGATGGGAGAGAGAGAGAGAGAGAGAGAGAGAGTAGAGAGGGAGAGAGAGAGATATAGTAGGCAGTAGGAGAGGGAGAGGGAGAGGGAGAGAGATAGGGGGAATGGGAATGTGTGTAAGAGAGACAGTAGTGGATGGGAGAGGAGAGAGAGAGTAGGCAGTAGGAGAGGGAGAGGGAGAGAGATAGGGGGATAAGAGTGTGTGTGAGAGATCTAAAGAGTCAGGGATGGGAGAGGAGAGATGATGAGAGAGTAGGTGATGGGAGAGGGAGAGTGAGATAGAGTAAAGGATGGGAGAGGGGAGAGAGATTAGAAAGTATGGGGAGTAGGGAGGATGGGGAGTGATGTGATTTCACATAGTGTGTATGCACTATAGTGCATATGGGCTTTATAGTGCGTATGTGCTATAGTGTGTACATTGTTAGAATTCTTTAGAATAACTGAGGGGGGGGGGGGTGTGTGAATCAGTTATCCAAGGTATAAATGCCCTAATAATACTTTTTCTCAAATTATAGTGAGCCCATAAAATTTTCATCCATCCAAACTTAAATCAATCATCCTAGCAAGTTACAATAAATCGATAAGCAATGATAAAACATGCAAGATCAACACATTACACAGTGATTTATATTGAAACCCAATTTGGGAAAAACCACCAGTAACATGCTACTTGATTCTCACTCTTCTAAAGTGATGCCCTGTTAAAAGCCTGCCCTATCAAAGGCTTACAATACACTATTAAATATGACCTTGTTAGAGGATTTTACCATACTGTTAGGAGTGAGCCTGATCAAAGGACTTTAGAACATTCACTTGGAATGTCACCTTGTTAAAGGATTTATAACATGGCTATTAAACCAACCTAAGTCCATAGGATTTAAACTATCTGTTACAATTGCTAGAGAGTAACAATAATGGCTTTTTTATCTGATACAACTTACAACATATCTTGCAGATTTTAGATCACACTTCAGTTCAATCCTTTTGCTTGACTTTAATCACTTCAGCTCTGATAGCTTGTCATCTCAAGCTTCATCTCCTTGAGTATTCTTAGTCATCATACCAATGCAACCATATCTGTGGTCATCTATTGAAGCAGAGTAACTGTGCTCTCTTACTCCTTAGCACCTCCTTCAACACTTTATGCTTTCATGCTTGACGTCCTCTCTTCTGCTTCATGACCTTATGACTCCTTAAATATAAATTTGGTTTTCCTTTGCCACTCGATTCTCCCTCTCTAATTTTAGGGTTTCAAATGGATTAGGTAGAATACAATGTATCTACCCCATATCTTGCTTTTATCTAGAAACTTCATCTAAAGTCTAGTTGCATTCTCCAAAAATGTTCTACATGGTGTTCTATGCCACCAACTCTTCATTCTTATCTTCTATTTAATTTACAGAATTCTAGATAACAACCTTGTCTTCTTAGACCTGACGAATCTTCAATTTTTGAAACAATGCAACAACTCAACACTATTGGTTTATTGTTGCTCGACATCTTCTTGTTACTTGACACTTGTATTTGCTTGGCACCTGAATCTACTTGGCACCTATATCTTTCTTGGCACTTGATTCTTGCTCAGCCTCAACTAGGAATATGTTCAGCACTAACTAGCTTGCTCGGCTCTTATTTCTTTCTTGGCACTTGTAGATTACTCGGCACTTACTGAAGTTGAAATTGCTCAGCTTCCTCTCTAATAGACTTAGTTAGGCTTACCAAATGACTTAGCTAAAACTTTACATCTTTGATATGTTTCAGTGTGCCCATTCTCTATGTCTTAGAGTATGTCATCAATACATTATTCCATCAGTGGCTTAGCTAATCCTTGTACTTCATTACAACATCATAACTTCAACCTTTCTCTAGGTGTTCTAGTTACATCTTATTGATTACCTCCTCCTTGTTAATCAACCAATTGATAGTATTTGGATCACTAAAGCAAATGTCATAAGATATTCATAAGCATCCTTGGGCAATGATTTGGTGAAGATATCTGCAATTTGTTCCTTTGTGTGAATGTACTCCAACTTCACTTGTTTGTCTTCTACCAATTCTCTAACATAGTGATACTTGATTGCAATATGCTTGGTTTTTGCATGCATTATTGGATTTTTGGATTTTTTTATAGCAGTTGTATTATCACAATACAATATCATAAGTTTAGTTACCTCTTCTTTCATTCCTTTCAATAGATGTGTGAGCCACACAATGTTTGTGCAATTGACCACTGTTGCCACATATTATGATTCTACAATGGACTGGGATGTGCACATTTGTTTCTTGCTGGTCCAAGTAACTAGCCTTTTACCTAAAAATAATATACCTCCACTTGTGTTTTTTCTGTCATCAATGTTGCCTCCCCAATCTATATCTATATATGCATTGAGCTCAAACTTCTCATTCTTTTTGTAATATAGACCAAAGTTATTAGTTCCTTTGAGATACCTCATTATTCTTTTTACTACTATGAGATGATTTTTTTTGGGATTAGCAAAGAATCTAGCCACTATTCCAACTACTAATGCTATGTCTGGTCTGCTATGTACAACATATTGTAGTTTTCTAATCATGGACCTATACATTGTTTGATTGGCTTTAGCTGATACATCATTTTTGGATAGCTTATTTTCTATTGCCACTGGTGTGCTGACTAGTTTGGACTCCTCTAATCCAAACATTTTAAGTATTTCTTTGATGTACTTTGATTGTGTCACAAATATACCATGCTTTAGTTGATGTACTTGTAATCCAACAAAAAATTTGATTTCTCCAAACATAGACATCTCAAACTCATGTTTCATTTTGTTAGGAAAGCTTCTGCAATGTACTTCCTTTCCTCCAAAAACTATGTCATTCACAAAGATTTTAGATACAATAACATCCTTACCTTCTTTTGATTTGATGTACATGTTTCTATTATCATTAGTTCCTTCAAATCCTATTTACACTAGATATTTGTGAAGTCTCTCATACCATACTTTGGGTGCTTGTTTCAAACCATAGAGTGCTTTATGTAATTTACAAACCATATCCCTATTGTTCTCATCAACAAATCCCTCTGGTTGTTCAATATAGACTTCTTCTTCTAATATACAATTTAAAAATATATACTTTACATCCATCTGATAGACGGTCTTACTCCTTCCATTCTAGCAATAGGCAAATGTTTTCCCATAGTCTAATTCTTCTTCTTGAGCATAACCCTTGCATACTAGTCTAGCTTTGTTTTTAGTAACCTCGCCACTCTCATCTAACTTGTTTCTGAATACCCATTTGGTGCCAATCACATTTTTGTCAACTGGTCTGGGAACCAAACTCCTGATTTTGTTCTTCTTTATTTGATCAATCTCTTCTTCCATAGCTTTATACCAGTCATCATCTTGTAATGCACCATATAATATCTTAGGTTCATATTTTCTGATCAAACATGATTCATGTCATAGTCTATTCCTTGTCATTGGTCTTGCATCTTTGTCACCAATTATCTGTTCAACAGGGTGATGTCTTCTTACATATTTGGATAATCTTGGTTCTGTCCTTGTTTCTATGTTTGATCTTTTAGATTTAGGGTCACTGTGTACTGAGTTGTTAGGTTGTTCCTCATCTCTTTCATGTGTACTGACTTTAGGATTAGATTGTACATTTCCTTCATTCTGTAACTCAGCTTCTGAATGTAACTCGACATTCACTGGTTGTGACTCGGCTGAAATTAAATTTTTTTTGTTGAATCCCAATTTGATTGATAGCATCCTCATCAATAGGTATTCCTTCATAAGAATACACAAAGATTTTGTATTCGTTCATTCTCTTTGGTTCTTCAGCTTGCACTTCTATATGCTCATCAAAGTTTACATTTGCACTTTCCACAATTTTGTTAGTGTTAGTATTCAAACACTTATATGCTTTACTTCTAGTGGAGTAACCAAAGAATATGCCTTCATCACTTTTTGCATCAAATTTTCTATTTCTAGCATCTTTAAGAATAAAGCATTTGCAACCAAATACTTTGAAATGTTTCACATTGGGTGAGTGACCATACCATAATTCAAAAGGTGTTGCACTTGTACCTTTTTCACTTGTACATGGTTCAGTGTATGAACAACTACACTTACAGCTTCTCTCCAGTATTTTAGAGCAACAGTCTTTTCCATCATTAATGTTCTGGCACAGTCAATCACAGATCTATTTCTTCTCTCAGCAATTCCATTCTATGGGGGAGTTCTAGGATCTGACATTTGTCTTTTGATTCTTTTGTCATTACAAAATATCTCGAATTCATTTGATGTGAATTCACCACCTCTGTTTAATCTCAAGCATTTAAAACTCTTTCATGTTTCCTTGTCAAATCTAGCCACATACCACTTAAACATTTGAAAAGCATCATATTTTTGCTTTAAGAACATAACAGTAATCATCCTAGAATAGTCATCAACAAACAACATTATGTATTTATCTCCTTTATGGCTTTTTACTTCCATTGGACCACATAAGTCAGTATGAATTAACTCAAGTACTTCTTTAGATGTATAGTTTTTACTTTTGAAACTTGACTTTGTCATCTTTCCTAGCTGAGATTGTTTGCACATGATATTATCAGGCTTCTTCAATTTAGGTAAACCTCTGACTTTCTTCATTTTACTAATATTGACCAGATTGTCAAAGTTGACATGACATAGCCTTCTATGCCATAACCATTCATCATCAAATTTTGCAACAAAAAAAGACACATCATCCATATCAAGGTAAAAAAAATTACTTCTTGTTTGATCTCCTTTTTCTATCAATTTACCATTAGTACCATAGATTTTGGCAGTTTTGTTTCCAAATTCTACTTTGCATCCTACATTGCCTAACTGTGAGACACTCAGAAAATTGTAGTTTAATCCTTCAACATAGTATGCATTATCACATGAAATTTGTTCTGTGAGCTTAATGGAGCCTTTTCCTTTTATTTGACATGAAGCATCATTCCCAAATTTAACACTATTTCCATCATATTGAGTAAAGTTAACAAATTTACTTTTTTCTCCTATCATGTGATGTGAGCATCCCCTGTCTATGATCCATCTATCACTTTTGTTCATACATGTTACTAGTGTTGTAGGTTCCTCTTCATCAGACTAGTCCTTCATGGCTACATAAACAACTTCATCATCATTATCATTAGAATTCTCTTCACCAATATAACACTTCTTGCCTTTGTCTTTGTAATCTCTCTTATCATCTTCTCTTCTATATTTTTACTTGTTTCCTTCCTTGTAATGCTTTTTCTATGTACACCTTGAAGCAATATGTCCTACTTCATTGCAATTGAAACAAATGATAGGCATCTTACCTTTGAATTTTCCTTTGTCTCTGTGAAATCTTCTAGCTAGCAATGCTTCCAATTGTTCCACATCTTCCTCATCAGTGCTACTGGCACTGGATACATATTTCAATTTTCTTCCTTTCTTTGATTTCACTTATTCAACATCTTTCAGTGATAGCTTGGCCTTGAAAGAAGATTCAACATTCTCAAGTATGTAGTTATCAAAGTTGGATAACTCAAATGCAGTCAATCTACCCACTATACCTTCAAAACTTAGATTGTTTCCTAGTACACATCTTAGTTCTTGTATTGCTGATACTCTAATAGCATAGATAGGGAACAAGGTTCTTAAGAACTTACTATTAATAGTATCTTCATCCAATTGACCACTCAAACATCTTATTGCACTTACCACTTCCTTTATTCTAGCACCATACTAAGCGGCATTCTTGCTTTCCTCCATTTGCATATCATCAAACTTTCCTCTGAGGCTTTCTCTTTTTTCTCTTTGGACATTCTGATCTCCTCCATAAATGTCTGATAGGGCCTTCCACATCTTGAATGTAGTCTCACATCTTTTGATATCACCAAATTTAGCATAATTGAGTGCAGAAGCAATCTCTAGCATTGTCCGATTGTGTTCCTGTTTATTTTTCAAATCTTCTGTAGTAAGAGTACTAGTTGGATCAACATGTTTAGTAACAATTCAGGTTTGGGCATAATCTCCTATGGATCCAAGATGTAGGTTCTTCAAACTTTTCCATGCAACAAAGTTGTCTTTGTTGAGCTTGGGAACTTCTCTCTTATGCATTCTCATCTTTTCTTCTTCTAGTCCCTTTAAACTGAATCACCAGTTTGGCTCTGATACCAACTATTAGAATTCTTTAGAATAATTGAGAGGGCGAGAGGGGTGTGAATCAGTTATCCAAGGTCTAAATGCCCTAATAATACCTTTTCTCAAATTATAGTGAGCCCATAAATTTTCATCCATCCAAACTTAAATCAATCATCCTACCAAGTTATGGCAAATCAATAAGCAGCGATAAAACATGCAAGATCAATACATGACATAGTGATTTACGTGGAAACCCAATTTGGGAAAAACCACCAGTAACATGCTACGTGATTCTCACTCTTCTAAAGTGATGTCCTGTTAAAAGCCTACCCTGTCAAAGGCTTATAACACACTGTTAAATGTGACCTTGTTAGAGGACTTTACCATAATGTTAGGAATGGGCCTGATCAAAGGACTTTAGAACATTCACTTGGAATGTCACCCTATTAAAGGATTTAAAACATGGCTATTAAACCAACCTAAGTCCATAGGATTTAAACTATTTGTTACAATTTCTAGAGAGTAACAATAATGGCTTTTTGATCTGATACAACTTACAACATATCTTGCAGATTTTAGATCACACTTCAGTTCAATCCTTTTGCTTGGCTTTAATCACTTTAGCTCTGACAACTTGTCATCTCAAGCTTCATCTCCTTGATTCTTCTTACTCATCATACCAATGCAACCATATCTTTGGTCATCTGTTGAAGCAAAGTAACTGTGCTCTCTTACTCCTTAGCACTTCCTTTAGCACTTTATGCTTTCATGCTTGACCTCCTCTCTTTTGCTTTGTGACCTTATGACTCTTTAAATAGAAATTTGGTTTGGCTTTGCCGCTTGATTCTCCCTCTCCAACTTTAGGGTTTCAAATGGATTAGGTAGAATAGAATGTATCTACGCCATATCTTGCTCTTATCTAGAAACTTCATCTAGAGTCCAGTTGTATTCTCCACAAACATTCTACATGGTGTTTTGTGCCACCAGCTCATCATTCTTATCTTCTATTTAATTCACAAAATTCTAGATAACAACCTTGTTGGCTTAGATCTGACGAATCTTCAATTTTTGAAACAATGCAGCAACTCAGCACTATTAGTTTACTGATGCTCAGCATCTCTGTGTTACTCAACACTTGTATTTTCTCAGCACTTGAATCTACTCAGCACCTATATCTTGCTCGACACTTGATTCTTGCTCAACCTCAACTAGGAATTTGTTTGGCACTAACTATCTTGCTCGTCTCTTGTTTCTTGCTTGGCACTTACTAAAATTGAACTTGTTCAGCTTCCTCTCTAATAGACTTAGTTAGGCTTAACAAATGACTTAGCTAAAACCTTACATCTTTGATATGTTTCAGTGTGCCCATTCTTTGTGTCTTAGAGTATGTCATCAATACATTATTCCATCAATGGCTTAGCCGATCCTTGTACTTCATTACAACATCATAACTTCAACCTTTCTCTAGGTGTTCTAGTTACATCTTATTGATTGCCTCCTCCTTGTTAATCAACCAATTGATAGTATTTGGATCACTAAAGCAATTGTCATTCTTGCAAGTAGCAAGTTTGGCATCAATGACAAAACAATGATTGAGAACATTCTTTACCAGTCCCATTACTTTTTATGTATGATCTCTTCAATCATTTCCAATAATCTCCCTCATGATCTTTTCAATAATTTCCTACATATGCCCTATCTCAAATCACCTAAAAATGTTAAAAAACCAACCTTGGGGCCTATTTCATCCATTTCTTGCTTTTGGTCTATTATGCACTCTATTATTCAGACATAAATCATGGGTTTCAACATAACGAACACCATTTCAACACTTTTGGAAGTTAGCAAACACCAAATTCAATCATTGGATACATGATTTGAAGACTTTTTGAATATTCCTTGTATAGAAAAGGTTAGTGCAATAAATTTTAAATATTATTTGTCAATATATAGATACAAATTTGATTATAATTTGACATGTTATTTAATATATATAATCAATTCATTGAAAATTGTATGTTTGAATGAAATGTTATTTCAGAATGGTTAGAAATTTGATAAGTTTTTTGATGTTTATTATTTATTCATTAAAATAATTATAAATTTTATATGTAATTGAATAATTTGTAATTTACACATTTTAAGTAATTTGGATGTTTGAATAATTTGACATGTAGAAGTCATCATCATGCCATGGAAGAAACCAAAGATTAAAACAAATGAAGATAGGTAGAGAGATTTGGCAATTAAAAGAGATAAAATGAAATTACTACATGAACAAAGAAAATTACAAAGTAATAATGAAGAATTGGCTTTCGAAGAGGATCAAGAACCACTAGTACAAAGAAACAAAGAGAACGAATGTGATTGTTACACTCAAGAAGACAATTGAATTGTGAAGCTACACCATCCTCCAATGTTGGAGTCATATCGTCCACTACACCATCTTCCAATGTTGAAGGCATATCATCCTCTCATGTAGAAGAGACACTGATTTGTAGATCCAATGATATACACACTCCATCATGTCATGTTGAAAGCACAACATCAACACATCAAGTAGGTGATATTCCATCTTTTACATCTTATTGCTAAGGCACATCATCTTCGGTTCAAGGTATGCAATACACTCAACCTTATATTGATGTTCAAAATGTTGAGAGAATTGAAGAGATTAGAACACCTTCTAGAATTCATTTTAGAAGACCAAAATATTTGATTGATATTGATACTAACATTTTGAAATCAATGCTCGACAAGATTAGCAAGCGTACTTGTCAAAGAAAAGCTAATAGTATGTTGAAATTATTTTTTGAAGAATTAAATATTATAGGTCAATGCCCATTATTTGTTGAAATGATGAAAATTTTGAAATTTAGGCCTATCATGAAGATTCTTGGGCTAAGAATGATGGACAATTCAAATGAAAGAAATATTGTAAACAATTTAATGAGTGCTTATGACAAAGTGGGTTCTAAATCACGCACCAAAGATAGTAATATCACAAGATGAGTACTCACATTGAAAATAGTAAGTAGCCAAATGAAGAAAGCTCAACTCATGAGAAAGACAAGAAAAACATTAAAAATTGGTAGAGGTACTCTAAGAAGAGCCATGCTAAGGCGTGAGAGATTAGAAGATCCAACAAAAAATGAGTTATGGACATTTAGTAGTAGACTACCATGAAAGGATAAAGAAATTAGTGAAGCCTTGAAATTATTGATCGAAGATTTTTGGAAAAATAATACATGTGTTTCTCCTAATCAAAGAGATGTTGTAAGAAGGACGATTGGTAGCCGAAATCATGAGCCACATGCGAAACATTTTTTGGACTCAACTCAGACACAATTTTTTGCAAAATTTATTGGTATGTATCCTCAAATTTGAATAAGTTAAAGATTTTTTGAGATGGGTAAACCTTTTTATGTGAAGATAAATCACACATGCACAACTTGTTGTTGTAGGATACATATTGAATTTTCTAACCATTTTGATGTTTTTAGGCATATATGCGTAGTTTTGCATTCTCAAATTTTTTTGTAGGATTGTGACATAAAAGAGCCACCAAGATTTTCAAGGGAATTCATATTCAATATTTTATGTAAAATAGGGGACAACCAACAATTTTACAATACATCATGCTTGGATGGTACGTGCTTATTTTGTGGTTCTTTGCAACTTTTATCAACTTGTCAACATATGGATAGTACGCATGCAATTGGAAATGAAATAGTAGATTACAAAAAATTAAAGATAATGACATATGCTCTAAAAGATGAGAAACATGGTAAAAGATGTGATCTAGTCATTGAAAAGATACAAGTGTATGAGTTCATGAAGATTTTTTGTGAAAATATTATTTACGAGTATGCAAGGCATACCCATAGTGCTCGATAGTTGGATTTTCAATTCAAGTTGTGCAAGGATACATTTCCATTGTATACCATTGTTTTGATTGTAGATTTTGTAGAGAACTACACACTAAAACCACAAAATGAGGTGCAAGCAAAGTATTATACATCTCAGTAGGTTTCCATATTTATTCACATAACATTCATGCATTCACCTACAAGTATAGAGGATGATAGGAAGATTTTGAGGGAGTACCATTTTTACATCAGCGATGATCAATCACATTCTACGGAGTTCATACATGGTTTTTTTCAACTATTTTATGGAGATTTGGCTAATAGGGGAATATCATATCGTCAACACATAATTTGGTCAGACAATTGTGCATCTCAATTCAAGAATGCATGGATGTTCTATTGGTTGAGCAAGATGCACAGGTTGTGTAGAATTTAATATATGTGGAATTTCATAGAGGCTAGTCATGGTAAGGGAGAGCATGATGGTGCAGGCACATGCATTAAAAGAGCCTTGGCTCATGAAGAACTAAAGTACAAAGATGGAGCAAAATTGATAGATGCAAAATCCATCATCCAATGGTGTAATGATACAATGGGTCCAGGTAAGGAAGGTGAGTCTATAGTTCATAGATTTTTTTGGTTGATAGATAATACTAACATTGCACTATATTAGGATTATTGCACACTAACAGGATCTAGTGAGTTACACTCTTTTAGAAGCTCTGATGCAGGTTCATGGAGTATCCACACACGAAAAATGGCATGCTATTTTCCATCATGTGCAGAGGAAAATTGGGATGACTGTAAGTCAGCTGAATGGGTGGACAAATGAGATATACAGGTTTTGGATCCAATTTACACCTATCATCCCCCACAAGCATTGGAAATGGTAGAGATGGATTCATCTATTGATTTTGACCACTTGTCAGATCTACTGCAACTTGGTAATATATATATTTATATATCTTTTTATTTTCAATATGTAACTTTATAATGTTTACCAAAGTATTTTCTGAATTAATGACCACATTTTGTACATTTCTCACTATAGGCCATGTTTTTGTTGTTATTGCACCTGAAGAAAATGAAGAAGGGACAGATTATTATTTGTGTTGTTGTGTTGAAGCCAAAAAAAAATTGGATCACTCGATTATAGATGGTGAAGGTTTAGAGTGCCATGTTGGTGCAGTGGTTGTAATAGGCACATGGCTTAGACGATACCCTATGAAGAATCCTAACTTGTGGTTATTTGAAGATTGGAAAATAGAGAGGAAGATTCTTCATTATTCAAATCTTGTTGTCACATCAAATGTCCACTTGATAAAATATGGTTGAAAACCACATAATAAGATTCTTTGGAAAGTTTGCGAGTCAAACCATGAGGCAATACTTGAGACATTAAAATGTCGAGCAGATCCAGTTGGCTCATAAAATTGAATAGGGAGAGAGGGAGAGAGTTAAAAAGTGATCAATTGGATCCAAATACAATGTTACAACCTCTTCCCCAAGACTATCACATGACTAGGGTGGACTATATTATTATGATATATAAGTGATGAGATTTAGTTTTTATTTGTTTAGAATCTAGATACATTATTTGAATTTATATTAGATTCTTTAATAGGACCTCTTTTTTAATCTTATCTTATATTTTTTACTGTGCTAATTCTTCATTTGTAGGTCACCAAAGAAGAGGGCTAATAAAGTTCATGCACAAGTGATAAAGGGTGAGATGCCAAAATCATCTATGAAATGGTATTATAAATTCACATCCTCAATATTTATTAGTGTTCTTTGTTCAAGTACCATTGTATGTTAATCATCTTATGCCTATAATTGCAAAGGATCACAATCATCAAAAAGTAAGAAGGAAAATAGGTCTCGATCTGATGATAATGGGGCAGTGATAGATATAGTTCTCTCTAAGGATTCCAATTTGTTGGACTTTGACTCATTATTATCATAAAGTTGGAATGTTGGAAAGGGTTAATAGTTGATTATGAATATTCATCCCATGTGTGTTAATCTTAGTGGATTAATTTTATCTTAGATTTTTTACTGTGTTAATTCTTCATTTGTAGGTCACCAAAGAAGAGGGCTAATAAAGTTGATGCACAAGTGATAAAGGGTGAGATGCCAAAATCATCTACGAAATGGTATTATCAATTCACATCCTCAATATTTATTAGTGTTCTTTCTTCAAGTACCATTGTATGATAATCATCTTATGCCTGGAATTGCAGAGGATCACAATAATCAAAAAGTAAGAAGGAAAATAGGTTGTTCAAGTGACATATTCAATGAGGTTGTTAGTACAACATAATGATTGAGTAGAAGTAATTTATGAAGTAATGGTTGTTTGTACACTATAGTTTTTAGCATAGACTTCCTAGAATAAATTTTTTACTATGCTTTGAATGACAAATAGAAATTTCAATCTACATATAATATGATCCTCTAGTTTTGTTATAGCATGTGCATACATTATCCCTCAATATCAAACATGGAAGGCTATTATCTAGTATATTTAGAATTGATTTGGCAGTTCATACACATGTTAATAATAATTTATTTCCAAACCCAATTGAATTCAACCCGCAATATGGTTAAATTATGTCAATACTAAGTTTTGTAGCATTAATTGGTCACATTCCTAATATTGACACACAACTGAATTGGGACCAACAATTTCTCACTGGTTTACACCAGAAAACATATTTTAATGGAGATGTATATTAGAAGATTCAACACAATGGTGATGCATTTGGGTCATAGCTTTCATGAAGAGTTTGACATAGTTTTCCCCTTATAAAAATCAGCATTTATCCTTTAGTCTCTAAAATTAGTTAAACATAAGGATCTGAACCTCTATGTGCTCTAACTTCTTGACCCTCTTCTTAATCTTCCTTTCACCTTGATCATTTAATTGACACTTAATTGATGTGTTCCATACCCTTCCTGTAAACATCCATGTTCCTCTACCAAAAAAAATCTTCCTCCAACTCTATAGCCTCCTCTTTGATAAGAAAAAAAGGTTCATTACCCTTGTCATTTCTTCCTTGTCGTATTCCTATATTATTGGTTTTTCTTCCCCTTCCTCTGTTTGCATTTCCTCTACCACCTTCTTGTCTCTCTTTCTTCCTATTGACCATATCTTATGCACCTATAGCCAATTGGAAACTATCTCTAAGAATCTTAGGAAAAATCAAGGTAATCCCATTTTGCAAGTTTTATATCAGCCCATTAAGATACCTTGCAACATTTTCATATTTATGCTCTAATCCACCTCTTATGCTCAACTTGTGAAATTCCTCTATGTAGGTAATCAAACCCATCTCCTTTTCTTTCAAGTTATTCCTTGTCCTCTATTTTTGGATTGTATTATTTGATGCAAGAGGCACATCCTTCACCATTTGGTCATGTTTTTTCCACCCTTACAAAACCTCTTTTCCATTACACTACTCCACCATGTCAATGTTGTCCCTCTTGGCTATGTTTTCTATAGCTTTACCTTATTTTACTTCACTTATATCTCCATAATTATAATAGTTCTCTTGGGAATCTATCAACCCCAAAACCTCTTCACTATCTATCTTGCCATGATAGATATGGAAATCAATTATTGTTTTTCTTCTACCACATTGAAATATCTTCAAAAACCTTGTCATCCATCTTTCTTCAAGATCTAAGTCCCCTCCATCCTCTCCATGAGGATTCTCAAGTGCTTAAGCATCACTTTCTTGTTCTTCATGCACATCCCTTGTAGGAATCCTTTCCAAAGCTTCCAAGATTTCCAAGATGCATGCATTTTACTTGCTTGCTTGTCTCAGTTCTCTTTACCTTATTGCATCTTAGTCTCTTTGTTTCCTCAATTCTCTATCCATTATTTTAGTAGCTTATATCAGCTCTTGTATCTCCTTCTATATTTTTTTTTGAGGCATCTTCTCAATATAAAAATCTACAACACAAGTAACTAATTTTGCACCCCTCAATAGATGTACTAGATTTGATAACAATTATTTGAGGAGTCAAACTAGATCCCCAAGAAGTAATAAACATTTAGCAAATGACTTGTTTCAAGAATAGATTCAAACCATTAAACTAAATACCTACCCTTCTCCACAAGGGTCCCTCCAAATGTTCAAATTGGGTTACCAAATTTATTGGCTTGTCCCAACCCTTTCTAAGGTCTTCAAATATCTCAATTAGGTTGTTCCAGTAGTCTAAATGCATATCTTTAATAGGTTTATTCAAAACCACTTACTTGGACATTATCTAGGCTTGATCTTAGTAGCGCTATGAATCAGGTAATTCCTTATTTTCACCAATTTCTCCCAAACCCCATACAAGTAGATTATAGTTACAAATACTACTATTGGAGTATGACAACATATAGCAATCTCATTTGTAGTTCCTTTGGACCAACTATTTGATCCAACACTATGGATTCAACAATATAGGCCTAATTACCCTTCACTTACAAAGAAACTCTCAATATTTCTAACCCAAGGCCCTATATGGGCTATGGTAATATTCTATCATGATCTAAACCAACATATTTTCACACCCATCTACCTAGCCATGGGCATTCAATAGGCTAACTACCAAACCCTCAGTCTTATGCCCTCAAAACTAGGTCTTTCTCAAAGTGCCTTCTCCAACCACTTCCAAATTCAAATAAATGTTACTTCACCTTACATGACATATTATAAAGGAAAATATCACCTACAAACCAAAAATTTCCATTTTGAAGAAAGAAAGCATTTCCCCTTTATCTCTAGTCATCTTAGTTTCTTGCACCAAAATCACATCCTATTTATGCTACCAAACCACATTCCACAAAATATCCTTCTTATGAGGAGCATTCAATCCTCTAATATTCTATGATATGATATTCCTTTATAACTTTTGTTACAACTCTCCTAGATGGTGAATTGTCTCCCATTTACTATATCAACTTTATTTGCCAACTCTCTTATTTCTTTATTATTCTTCCTACCCAAAAAATAATTCTTACCTTCCAAATTAGGTTTGTATTTTCTCTTAGTAACCATGTTAAAAATGGGCTAGTAGTCGAGAACTTCTTCTTCCTACTATTGAGTTCTACCCATTGGCTTTGAGCTTTGTTGTTGCAGGAGCACCTAGGAAATATGCCAAGTTTCCTAAATCATTTTTGGCTTGTAGTGGTCTTGGTTAGACCACATGAATAAGGGCTATGTGATAAAGCCCCAAGTGTTTGAGTTGTGTTTGAGTTCCCAAGTTGCTTCTATGTTGGCAAAATTGCTTAAATTGCTTGTTAGAGCCTAGAATGGTCAAACATTGACCAAGACCCCAGGAGGATGGGAAAGATGGAAAAAATGTTAAAATTTGTAATTACATGGAAATAGGTTCATTTAACCATGTTTGAGGTCATGGAGCCATTAAATGAAGAATAGTGAAAAGGTTGCACTTGGCAACTTTGCAAGTTTGCAAAGTTGCTTGACAACATTAACAAAAAGTGCTAAATCTTTATAAGGGCTTCAAGAATCAGTTGGAAACCTATGAGATCTATTGATTCACGTGGGTAAGAGGTATTTAATACCAATCCAAGTTAGTTTGAGGGTTGGCACATGCTTTTGTACGAATTTTGGTATTGGAATGAAGAGCAAACTAAGCATTTTGATGATAGTTTTATGATTTCACCCTTCATCCACACCTTTAATGGATTGATAGGGTTGATGTTTTCATGTGGTTTGATAGTGTATGGAATTTAGATGCTTTGGTAAAGATTAGATTTTTTTTTAACAGTTTCTTTACTAGTTTGAAAAATCTTTTTAAAGTTGTCAGTTCATTGGTCTGTACAAAGCAATCAGCAAAGAAACCTCTATAACTTGAATTCCAATGGTGGAACCATGATGGCCTTTTGGAATCAAGTAATAGACTGTATAAACAATGTAAATATGTATTTTGGTCTTGTTTTGCATAGGTTTTTTTTTTCTCCAAGAGGCCCTAAGCGAGTTTGCATACTCGGCTAGGCAATGAAATCAGCAAATAAGTGTTTGAAAGAAGCATAGAATATAGCCAAGAATGCACTCTTGGAAGCTAGTTGTGAAGAATGGTGCAATGAGAGCACTATGGAGACCCCATCATGAAATAGATTTTTGAGTTGATTGGTGACAATTAGTGTAATAAGGGAATAGAGAGAAGATTCCCTTGGAATAGGGTATAGGAGAAATACCCTAAGAGGATAGGAGAAAGCTTGGAGTGAGTTCTAGTAGTTGAGGCCAGAACCTTGTTCAAGATTATTTGTCCTCCAACTCTAAACTATTTCCAATACCAAACTGAAACTGATTTTCTAGAACAATCAAAATTGAGAACACCAAAAGGCTAGATTACCATGCACCATGCACCTAGTACATACCAACTATTATAAAGACTCAAAATCGGCTATTTCAATCTGCTAACTAGGCCTAGTTTAAGGCCATTTACAAAGAAACTCACAATCCCTTGACTTTTGGAACTCCGATGACCCAAAAAAGTCTTAAGAGATGACTCAAATGCAAGGATTCTTTTTTTTTTCTTGGTCTCATGATCAACTTTACAATGGTTTTTACAAAACCCTCCTTTCTAGCCCCTTTACCCTAGGGCTTTCTAGAAATCTTACTTTGCAACGTCTCTAGAATCCCAAAATGGTTCAAACACCTTCACTTTGGTTATATTAGATGACTTCCAATGTAAAATGAAACTCTTGTTTAGAGAAAACACTAAATCCACCTTTGGAGCAATCAATTTTGACTACCCAAACTTGTCTCCCACACATGAGAATGAGGTTTTAAACTCATTTAGACTCTCAAAACCAAATGAAAATTCCCTTTGGACCCTTTACATGACTTGATTAAGCCCATTTAGGCTTATATTGCCAATGTTGGCAATTTTACAAAATATTGCACTTTTAGTGCCTTCTACATCTTTCAGAGGCTTCGATAGCCTTATTACATTATTTAATACCTTTATAGGTCTTTTCTATCCACCCCTAACCTAGGATCAATCCTGATGTAGAGGATAGGGTGATGGACCCAAGTAACAACCCAAAATGAGCAAATTTGTAACAATGTGCCAAGTGACCCTTCTAGGTCCTGATGGGAAAATCCTACAAACAGTCAACTCTAAGATATTTTTAGGCTTTAATAAGTTTTTTCTACCCTATCTAGCATGTTCCCATCAACACCTTTTAGTTTCCATACCCTCGAGGCCAAAATGAATAATTCACCCAAATGTTGTCAATGCAAAAATTGCAAAGTTGCATTAGCAACTTTTGCAACAATTTAGCAACTTTTAGGAAATAACCATAAAACTATCTATATTCCTATATTCCTTTGAGTTTTTACTATTTACAAACCTTTTCTAAGTCATAGAATTAGAATCAAGTGAAAAATGTAAAAATTGCACTTTTTGTGCAAAGTTGCATTGTTGAAAGTTGTAAAAGTTGCTCAAATTTGAACCTTAGCAGAAAAAAGGTTGTGAGATCAAACTATCTACTCTATTAGCTCTAGGTGGCCAGGTAAACCCTATCATCAACCTCATAATGTCCCCTTCAGTGCTCGAACATTCTCGGGCATGCTAAACTGGAATGTCCCCAAGGGTCACTAAATCCCACAGGGCTGTGATCTTTGACGAGGCATATCTCGAAGCTCGTGTGAGGTATAGATGTGATTCAAGTTCCTAAAAGACCATGTTGTAGAGACCTACAATAACCTCTCTCACTTTTTGGAGGCCACATCCTTTTTTCATTTTACAATGCTATCTTGGGTGATGCTGAAACTTGCAATGTTGGCTAGTACAAAGTTACCAACTGCCAAATCTTTGTCACCTTTCTTCGGCGGATCGAACTGTCTGCTCCATTAGCTCTAGGTGGCTGGGTAAACTCTATCCTCAAAATTTTCATGTCCCCTTTAGTGCTCAAACATTCTCGGGCATGCTAAACCGGAATGTCCCCAAGGGTCAGTAAATCCCACAAGGCTATGATCTTTGATAGGGTATATCTCAGAGCTCGTGTGAGGTGTGGATGCAATTCTAGTTCCTATATAATGGTGTTGTAGAGACCTACAATAATCTCTCTCACTTTTTGGAGATCACATTCCATTTCCATTTTACAATGCCATCTTAGGGAATGCTGAAACTTGCAGTGTTGGCTAGTATAATGTTGCCAACTGCCAAATCTCTCTCACCTTTCATCATGGGATCAAACCGTCTACTCCACTAGGTCTAGGTGGCTGGTAAACTCTATCCTCAACCTCATCATGTCCCCTTCAGTGCTCAAACATTCTCGGGCATGCCAAACCAGAATGTCCCCAAGGGTCACTAAATCCCATAGGGCTATGATCTTTGATGGGGCATATCTTGGAGCTCGTGTGAGGTATGGATACAATTCCACTTCCTAAAAGACCATGTTGTAGAGACCTACAATAATCTCTCTCACTTTTTTAAGATCACATTCTATTTTCATTTTACAATGCCATCTCGGGTGATGCTAAAACTTGTAGTGTTGGCTAGTACAAATTTGCCAATTGCCAAATCTCTCTCACCTTTCATCGTGGGATCAAACTATCTACTCTGTTAGCTCCAATTGGCTGAGTAAACCCTATCCTCAACCTCATCATGTCCCCTTCAACACTCAAACATTCTCGAGCATGCCAAACCAGAATGTCCCCAATGGTCACTAAATCCCACAGTGTTGTGATCTTTGACGGGGCATATCTTGGAGCTCATATGAGGTATTGATGTGATTCTAGTTCCTACAAGAACATGTTGTAGAGAACTACAATAACCTTTCTCACTTTTTGGAGATCACATTCCATTTTCATTTTACAATGCCATCTCGGGTGATGCTGAAACTTGCAGTGTTGGCTAGTACAAAGTTGCCAACTGCCAAATCTCTCTCACCTTTCATCGTGGGATCGAAATGTCTACTCCATTAGCTCTGGGTGCTTGGGTAAACCCTATCCTCAACCTTTTCATGTCCCCTTCAGTGCTCAAACATTCTCAAGCATGCCGAACCAGAATGTCCCCAAGGGTCACTAAATCCCATAGGGTTGTGATCTTTGACGAGGCATATCTCAGAGCTCGTGTGAGGTATGGATATGATTCTAGTTCCTACAGGACCATGCTGCAGAGACCTACAATAACCTCTCTCTCTTTTTGGAGATCACATTCTATTTTCATTTTACAACGCCATCTAGGATGGTGCTAAAACTTGTAGTGTTGGCTAGTACAAAGTTGCCAACTGCCAAATCTTTCTCACCTTTCATCGTGGGATCAAACTGTCTTCTCCATTAGCTCCCAGTGGCTAGGTAAACCCTATCCTCAACCTCATCATGTCCCCTTCAATGCTCAAACATTCTCGTGCATGCCGAATCGGAATGTCCCCAAGGGTTACTAAATTCCACAGGGTTGCAATCTTTGATAGGGCATATCTTGGAGCTCATGTGAGGTATGCATGCAATTCTAGTTTGTACAATACCATGTTGTAGAGACCTACAATAACCTCTCTCACTTTTTGGAGATCACATTCCATTTTTATTTTACAATGCCATCTTAGGTGATGCTGAAACTTGCAGTGTTGGCTAGTACAAAGTTGCCAACTACCAAATCTCTCTCACCGTCGTGGGATCGAACTGTCTACTCTATTAGCTCTGGGTGCCCAGGTAAACACTATCCTCAACCTTTTCATGTCCCCTTCAGTGCTTGAACATTCTCAGGCATGCTGAACCAGAATGTCTCCAAGGGTCACTAAATCCCATAGGGCTGTGATCTTTGATAAGGCATATCTCGAAGCTCATGTGAGGTATGGATATGATTCTAGTTGCTATAGGACCATGTTGTAGAGACCTACAATAACCTCTCTCTCTCTTTGGAGATCACATTCTATTTTCATTTACAATGCCATCTCGGGTGATGCTAAAACTTGCAGTGTTGGCTAGTATAAAGTTGCCAACTACCAAATCTCTCTCACCTTTAATCATGGGATCGAACTGTCTACTCCATTCACTCCAAGTGGCTGGGTAAACCTTATCCTCAACCTATTAAACAAATATTTGTAGACCACTATTAAGTCTATCTCTCTAATGACTTGTCAAATGTCTTTTGTTGCATGAAAATGATCACCAATTGAGCCAATGATAATTACAAAATATCTTGCACCAGCTAAAAAGGAAATATTCCATTTACATAATTTCTTAACGAAACCAAATTTTATCATAACTTTTTGCAAGAAATCCCTTTGAAGCCTATCATAAGCTTTCATCATAGTCAGGTTAATGACACATGAGGGAAGGGAGTTTTTTTAATGGAATGTAATGCATCATGAAAAACTAATGCACCATCCATAGTTTCTCTTCCAAAAATAAACCCCCTTCTATTTAGAAATAATCAAAGGGGGAATATACCTTCAATTTTCTCATCCTGAGATAGAATCCCATTGAAATCCCCAGGCACAATAAATTTATCATCTTCAATGCTAGAAATAACCTAAGAATAGGAATCCAAAAGTTTTGTCTTATCATCAAATGTAGAAGTAGGGCCATATATATTGAGCACTATGAATGACATACCAAAATTAGTAACAACTACTTGCCACTAGTTAGGAAAAGACTGAATATATAGCAGTGCAAGATTTATGGCTCCAAAGAATACATGAACCACTCGTAGCACGTGCAACATGGACATGAAATGAGTTCCACTCAGTCAACTTTGCAATAATAGAAGAACATGGTTATTGAGATAATTTTGTTTTGTGAAGCAAAATTACATCAGCACCACCCGCATCAAGTTAGATTAGAGAGCAGATCTTTTGTCTGACATTTCATGAAAGGTACCTCATTCTTCTAAGGAGTGCCTTTTGCACTCCTTTTCCTTTTGCTATCTATCAAATTTTTATCCAGAGTAGCTTGAATACCAAGGTTAATTTTCTCCTTAATCTTTTAAGCATTAGGTTTTCTTTTTTGTCTCTTACAAGTAGACACTTGAATTGAATCAGGCATGGGAGTTTGATGTGGAGAATAGCTTTGTAAAGTATCAAAATTCTTCTTAGAGTCCTTATTCGCAAAATATGACTTACTAATAGGCACCTTATGCACAACCAAGTTAGAATTAGTTAAATCCTTATAGAAATTATCAACTATTATAGGACTATAATGAATAAAAGGAAACATTATTAGGGTTATGTGGATTAGTAACTATCACTATTCCCTTAAATAATAATGAACATTGTTGTATACGCATAGCCAAAAATTAAAAAAATTGTTGTTTCAAATGTTGTTATAGGGACACTAGCTAAATAGCCTAATATTTGCACAACAAAAAGTGGGTAAAGTAAGAAAAACCTTTAATTGATGAGAAAAATAAGAAATCTAAGGAGGAGATGGCTTTAGTGCAACCAATTATATCACCAAGTACAAGATCAATCACATTACAAGACAAGAAAAAGATGAAAAAGAGTAGAAGAGATCAAGTAATATTAGATGAAGCTATCATACTTTCAATCTATGATCATACAAAATTGGATTCTGATGCTATGATAAATTATGGAGAATTGTGAAGGGGAAAGATGCAAAAGAGAAAGATAGGAAGTGAAGTACAAACAAGTATTATAAGATGTAAATGACATCTTATTACAAATTGTTCTAGATGCACCAGCCAATGAAAAACCTCCAATGATTGATCAATTAAGTTTACTTGTAAAATAGGTAAATGCACCTAATGTTGGTGTTAATGAAAATTTGATACAATTAGGAGAGAAAAGAATAGAAAAGAAGATTATGGAGAAACTAAATGAGTCCATTATTGCTCAACAAGTTGAACTTGGTAGTATTACAACTGAGCTAGCAAATATTCTTAAGGAGATAATCCACCTACTCCAATAGTTATGTGATGTACTACATTTGACACAATATATTTTAAAGAAAGTTGAAAAATATTGATGAGGATTTAAAGAATAGTTTTTCTAAGTTAACTGAGGTACCTCATTTAATCTAGGTTGATTTAAGTAAAGACATGGAGAAGATGAGAAGACAAAGTCTTGAATTTCAAGCACTCTTGATACCTTACTTGGAACTCATACAAAAGAATGTTAATAAGGTTAGATAACTTATTCTTACTCCTAAAATGTCTATTATTTAACATGTGATTGAACTTTGAATGGATATACATCCACATCACTTGGCATTGGATGGCCACTTGGTAAATATTAAGTCTATCTCTCTAATATTTGTAGACCACTATTTTTTTGGATAGAGTAATTTCAAACTATTCATTTCTTTAATGGAGTTCCTAATAAATCTCAAGGTTCTCATTTAGGTGACCAATTTCCAGGAGGTCCACGAATATTGCCTGATAAAGTCTATTTCCAATCAATATTGTATCAAAAATTGAAACTAATTAGGTATTGAATTAAACTTGATAAACAAATGATAGAGAAGGAAAACTTTAAACATGAACAAGATCATAAATCATATGAAAATGACATATTGCAAATGATTAACTTATGCTTAAACAATGATAAAGTTTATTGTTAATCAATATTCTATCAAAATTTTGAATAGATTAGGTATTGAATTTAATTCAATACATGCACATATCTAATTTAGTGTCATACACGAACATATCTAATTTAATGTCATACATGAACAAACATATCATATCATATGTCATATATGAACAAACATATCATATATTAACCAATAATGTCATAAGTCAAATAATGTCATACATCAAATATAGAATGTCATATACATCAAATGTATATCGAATATGTCCACTGATGCCTATATATATACATGTCTAGATCAACTACATCTTTTCCTTCCCATGAGGGGAAGAAAACAAGTCTCTCGATGTCCTTTTTTGTCATGTGGAGGGAGACGATGGAGATGAGGGGCCCTCCTAACATGCTCACTTGACCTCTTATTGAGGCTCATCTCCAGCTCCAACTGATACAAAGAAAGTAGATATGAATCAATATTTAGTATACATTGAAATCAAATATATGTACACACAAAATAAATTATTTTCTTACCGCCAATAAATAGTCACTCTGTAAGTTCACCTTAAATGCTCATGGATGATCAGGCATGACAAGACCCTACAACAATTCAATAAATATAATCACTTATAAATACACATATCACCAACAAAAATATTGTACCCAAGTAAATATCACCAAAGTCATCTTATAGCCACCAATTCCAACCCAAGTTTTGATTGTGGGTCCAAGATATTTAGAGCGTGTGAAATTTGATCTAACAACTAATTTTTGGGTTTAGAGAGAAAATACATGTCATAAATGGTAAGATAAGGTCCAATAAATGAAAGGAATTATTTGATTGAAGTTGAAATAGAGAGGCACACTTATAGATAAGGGAAACCTTGAGTTTTTAAAGAAAACAAATCAATATAGGACTTAAATAATAATTTGAAGGTCCAGTGAGTGTTAGGAGAGTGTGAAATCAATGTAGGAACCCATAATGTATATTAAAATGGGGCTAAAATTAATACCAAATAAGTGTTCTTACTTTTTCAAATGATACATGTAGCCCCCACTTTATTGGAAGCATGTGTCCACCTCATGCACACAATAAATTAGAAGAAAAAAAGAGAAAGAGGTAAAGATTTTGGGAAAACTACAAGGAGATTAAATATCACCAAGCTAAAGGACAAAAGCTCCCAAACCAAGAATATTAACTATTACATTCATTTGCAAGGATACCTAAAAGAACAACAAAATCCTAAAGCTTACTAAGATTCCAAGTCAACTAGTTGAAGAGACCTCACTCAAGAAAATTTCTCAATCTCAAGCATCATGTTGAAAAAGCTATAGCGAAAGCTCAAGTGGTCACTTGAGAAAAGAAAGAGCAAAACTAAAAGATAAGAAAATACTCAATGATTATCCCACTAGCATAGCTATAAGAGTATGAAAAGAAGAGAGAAGGGCCATGAATCCAAAAGTCTAGTAAGTTATCTTATCCAAGTTTATTTTGTTTGAGAGGAGGAGGATGACGAGAATGAAAGAATGTAGAATTTTTTTATGCTAGTTCCATTCATCCCAAAGAAATAGTGAAGGAGAGTTGATGGTATTGATTCCAAAAACCATAGTTTCTTTGAATCCTAAGGATATGCCTAGTTCTATTATCAAGTTCAACATTTGACTTTGGCCTATGAATAATATTAATTTAAAACACAAATTCTCCTGCACTTATGACTCTACTAGACTAAGGTGAGTATATCTAATCACCAATTATATCTTTAAACTTGACTATTATTTATAGAAAACATATAACTTCCATCTTGTAGGTCCTACTCCTATTTGCAATCAACTTGGAATACAACTAATCTTCTATTCCTATCTTTAATTTTAATTTCATTATCTCCTACTCTTAGTCCTCATACCTTTATTTGATTTTCCTACTTCTTCTCTACTTCTAACTTCAATATGTGCTCCTAGTTCTTCTTTATCTAATTCTTTCACTGCCACTTCTACCTTCACTCCTAGTTTTTGAATTAAAAGTAGCCAGAACTAGGGGGCTAACCCTTTAACAAAAAAATGACCTACTATCAGCAGATAACCATTAAACAAAATTACTCCTTACCACTTAGTAAAACAAAAACATGGTTTTGATCCATAATTAAAAGAGTATCAGTAGGCCTAACATGCATACTGCTTGTGTGAAAACCATAAAACATATAGTAATATATAAAAAAAGGTTAACATTAGAAATTTTGAGATTAACTATTATAAAAAACAACTAAAATGAAGAAAATTCTTTCATACCTCCATTAGTGGCTGTGAGCTAGCCACAAATGTGACCACTCCACTATCAATAGACCGTCGCAGATGAGGAGGTGTGTCTGACATCATGAGCTGCATGTCATACAATACACGTTACATCTAACATGGAACATAAAATGAATATAATCAAATGAATTAAACTAACATGAAACAACTGTACTTGTGTGAAGCTCATATGATGTCTATGCTCTGAGTCTATGGTAAAGGTTGAGGGTCCTGTGGAGAACTAATGCACATACATAATTTTTTTTGTCAATCCTTGATATGATTACATAATAAATATATGTATTAATTAAATTTATTAAATTGATACATACCTCAGGACTCATGGAAGGGACAAAAAATGGGCTTGGAGGATTGCTGCTAGGCCCAACAACACTCTGACCCTGAATTTTGAACAATGTCAATAAATGCTAATTAATTAATCATTCATTATACATATGAAATGTGATCAAATTAGTAAATTATAATTTTAATTTACTTGTGTGTCAACGGCAAATGTGTCATTTAGCAACTGATCGATGACAAGCCCATCATCTACACCATCTCTAGCATGAGTGCCAAATGTGTATAGGGATCCACATGAAGTGCACATGTGACCACAATGCACAGAAGGCTCCCCCTCAACTAATGGGCTCATGGAATGGATGAGGGTCTATGCCAAAGCATTAATGGTCCCTAGAGTGTTGGCCTCTACATTTTCCTTCACACATTAGGGTCACGACATGCTTCCAGCCTCTCAAATGATGACCCCCCATTTCTACCCTGGGAGTCTAATATATCAAAATAATTGGGGATCTCCCCAAGGACAAACTCACAATATAATTTCTTCAAAAAATACATAAGGACCTTGTGATTTTTGCAAGGAGGGGCATCAAAAACCATCCACCATCTATCTGAAAAATTATTTCTAATAACATCGTGTATGCACCAACGGATGGGGAATCATTTAGTGCGCTCTCTAACAGTATTTTACTCACCGGGTTTTCTAAATAATGCACATATACTACCTTTTGGTATTTCTTCTTTTTTAACATCTTCATATGACAATTTATTTGCATAAAATCTTTTTTGTTCATCCCTCTTAACCTGCGAAATATCTAACTAAGGCTATCTAGGTCTTAATGGATTCAAGGGATGATGCTAATTGAGTCCTCATTGGATTGGTTTGTCTAGATTCTTTCAACTGAGCAATGAGTCTTTCTAATTCAATTTTGCCTCTCACTATTTCATTTATTATATTTTCTTTTATGCCTAGCAGAGGTCTTACAATTGGTTTAGGTTGTGGAATTTGTTGTTCTTCTTGAGGAGGCTTTTGGTTTTGAGGTTCTTAAGGGTTTGATGTTCTTGTGGATTTTCCAATTGATTATGGATATTTCCTAATAAAAAATCAATTGAAATCCAAATAAATAAACAAATCTAAATGAAATTTGTAAAAACCCTAAAAAACAATATTAAAAACCTACAAAATAATATGAAAAACATATCAAACAATGCAAAGTTAGGTTTGTATCACTTACGACATCATTGTGGGTGCGCTTGTGGTCTTGGATTTCGATGACAAGGAGGTATTTTGGCAAATGGTGGTGAAAATTCTAAGTTTTCAACTCACATATGCGCTGTTCGTTGTAGGAGTAGAACAAAATACTGATGAAAATGATGGGCTACAGGTCTGTAGCCTATCATATACACCTTTTTTGTTTTGGTAATAGCATGTACACACTATAGCGTGCATGCACTATAGCGCACACGTGCTATTTTAAACAGGGAATAAAAACTACTTGTCACCTTTTTGGCACCACAAGTCGGTGCATATGCCCATAAGGTATTCTTTTATTAGATATATATAACTAAAGGAAGGACACATGTTGATTCCTACATTTTAGAATAATTTTGTATATATTTATTGGTGGTTCCAAAGGGTGCTAGTTATAAGTGTAACTCAGTAACTCTACACTTATTAGGGACAAAAATATAATAATAAGTTGTATCATACAACTTGTGTTATTAATAACTATCAAAATATCACTATAGTTGTAAGCATTTTATTTTCTTTGGGGTGTTGTTAAGCATGCTCTCTACCTTAGGTGCCCTCTTCGAAAGGAGAATTTATTATATTCCATTTTGAGGCAACAAATGTTATAGGAATTTTTTTTATACATAAAATTAACATCCTCCAACTTAAGAGGTATGTGTTTGTAGAAGCTTTGTACATTCATATCATTAATATGTTTTCTATAAATGTCACAAATTTCACTATATGATCACATAAATGGTTTGACTACTTAGGGGTTTCTTGTGGAGATCTCTATATATCTTGATACTACGAAGCAAGATTACATTAGTTATTTCATCCTTTGACAAAATATCATGATGGTGACACATATTATTCTTCCTTAAGATTAGATAAATCTTCTTATCTTGTAGTTTTCTAAATCAAAAGGTCAATAAATTTCAACACACCTATTGGGAATTGTCCAAAAAATTATCCTATACTAAAGCATATTTAATAGTAGACTAGGGAGCTAAAGAATTCAAAATTTCCAAGTTTAGTTGTTTCTACTTCAAGCTTGATCATACTCTCCATCTGACTAAATAGTAATGATATGTAATGCTTGGCTAGTTAGTTAGATCTAAGTTCTTCATTTGAATAGTTTTTAAGAAGCTATTAGTACTAATATTTTGGTAATGTATCGATCTTACTTCTTTACTCCTCTTGTGCCAATCAACTAGTCACATAAGTTTAGTGTTCCATTAGATATGTGTTTCCAATTAAATATGATGAGAGGCTATTAGTATTAAAGTAATGGATGATGCATTGGGCTTACCTTAATGACCCCTCTATTATAATCTAGATGATTGCAATAGTTTAGCTTCTCTTGGACAAAAACACCACATTATTTGGACTACAACTAAACTTGTGAAATACTTTTCATGTAATCTAAAGTTTATAACAAGTATTTGAAGGTAATTTTACACCCACTTTTTAAATACTACACTTTAAATTGTTCAATTTCTTTAATTCATGAAAAATAATGTTTCTTATTAATTATAGAATTTTATCTTCTAGGTATTCAAAATTGTTTTTGAAGTATTGGATAGCAGCCAATAAAGATGGGGTGTTGACCCCAGAAAACAAAAAGGCTAAAGAAATAGTTCGAGATAACCTCCCAATTATCTACCCTATCCCATCCTTAAAATTATAAACCAAAATATTTCCATAGCATAATTGGTGCTACTATCAGTCCTTAATATAATATGTAGAAAAGACTGTAAAATAGACTAGCAACACCTAAACAAAATGCTGCTATTAATCAACATAAGCATAAAAGCTAAAACCCTATGGGGTACTAAGTTTGTAGCTTTGAGCATAAAAACAACACAAAAAAACACCAAAACCATGGCTAGCTTACCTCTTTTTGCCCATGCTTATCGTCCTTCTTTTCCTCATGAACATCATTTTATGCGTTCTCCCCCTCCACCTTAATCAGTTTGTCCAAGATGGTCTTTAGCTAGTCCTCTACCAGAAACCCATAGATGGATCAAGGGTATCGAGAGCTTTGGTTGGGTACTTCTCCTTCTTATTGACCTGCAAGAAGTATAAGGTGGTGGTTCTGGAGTGCATGACCTTGGTGGAAAAATCCACCAAAGTTTCAAATCTCTAGCAAATACTAGGTATTCAAACTTGTTGATGAAGAAGATGAAATAGAGTATTTGTAGTTATAAGTATTAAATTTTTAATGTCTTTATATCCATTTGAATTTATTGTTTTAGGACCTCTGTAATTTTATTTCATCTAAAATAGACGCTATGATCTATAGGAAATTTCTCTGTATGACAATAAATGTTTATGAATCTACACTTTTATCCACTTTATTTCTATTATGCACAATTTCAACTATACATTCAAATCAAACATCTATTAAAATTTCCCTTACTTTTAGTTTGAATGCAAGTTCTAAAAAGCTAATTACTCCTTCGTCTGGTCTAACCATTAGAATGTCCTAATGACCAGTCTAATGGAGGGGCTTCAACTAGGGAGCTACTTGCACATGTGGCTCCTATAGAAACCTATTTGCACTTAACCATATTTTGAAGTTGCTATACAATGCAACCTTGGAGGGATGAAGTAGAAAAAAAAATTCTATTATTCTAGAATACACTTTGGACTATCTAAAAACTTCATATGTTTTCTTAGCAAAGATGATATAGTAATGCATGATCTTGTATAGACATATGTTTGCACATGTTTCCCCCATTTCCCATTGTTATTATGTTGACAATTGGCTATATGTAGTGGTGTAATTGTTGTCACTAATGGAAACACATGATGTACATACTTGTGGTAAACCTCATAAACAAAGATACTTAGCTTTTGATACTCAAAAAATTATCTAAGTATGAAATTGGTTTACAATAGTACATTGTTTTATATGTAATGTATCTCTAGCATCATATTATGACTAGTAAAGTTAGATGGAGATAGTATACATGTTGATGATGATGTGTATAACCTCAAACATTAGTATAGATAGTACGAAAAGAGATATTCATGTTTTAATAGTGAACAAAATAGAAAAATTAAAGGTAAAGGAATTGTCTTGTTTAGAAAATAATTATTTGACCGATTAGGGTTGACATCCTAGATGTTTTCTCTAAGTTGGAAAAGTATATTATGGTCTTATTTGACCTAGCTACAATTTGTGAAAAGGAATGGTATTTATGCAAAGAACATCTTGCTAAAAGAAGTGTGCAATTGTAATTATAATTGTAATAAGTGATATGAAAACCTTTTGTGAAGCGATATATACAAAGTTTTTGAGAACCTAACTTTGTGATCCAAGATCTAGCCAAGGTTAGAGATCAATCAAGAAAGAAGTTACAACACCTATACACCCAAGGACTAATTACATGTTTAGGAAGTGACCTCTTCTTGTAATTGGAAGTGTATATTTGGGTAGTGAGCTCTTCTCACATCTACTATACTACAACTCCTAATAGGGTTGAAATCTGCTAATAGGAATTCAAAGTCTCCTAGCAAGGACTCTCTATGGTAATTTTCTCATTGACTCATAACAGGGTCCATCCTCTAATAAGGAACATATTTATCAGTATATAATCTAGTGGATATCATCCCCATCGGGTTTTCCCTTGGCTAGGGTTTTCCTAGTTAACAAAATATGGTGTTATGAGTTATTTTTATGCATGGCTATTACTATTGTTTGGAATTACTTGTTTACTTTCTTATGCATGGTTCAAAGTATTTAATAATATCCAGTTGGTGAAAATTTTTTTTAGAATAATGATTCACCCCCCCACCCCCACTCTTAGTATTCCCTATTTCTAACAATTAGTATTAGAGCTCAATTACTTAGAAGAGGCTTAACAGCTTGAGTAATATCACTACATATATGAAATAGTTGATGAAGAACCTTGAGCAAATTGAACAAATTGATCTCCTTACTGAGAAAAGAGATAAGCTAAAAGATAGATATGAAGACTCCAAAGTATACATTGGAAAATTGAAGGACAAGATTGAGCATCTCAAATCCAAGCCTAAATCTACTAAATCTACTAATGATGATGATGATTATTCAAAACTAAAAACAAAGTACAAGATCTTAAAGCATGAATTGAAGATTACCAATTTAAAGTTGAGTTTAAGGAATGACCTTAGAAAAATTGAATCTAATTTGAAGACTAAAAATTTTGATCTTAGAATGAGTCTAGTGAAAAAGACATCTAAATTTGAAATATTGAAAGAAGACCATGAAAAACTTCATAAGTACAACACTATTGTGAAAGGTGAACTAACTCAGTGCAAGAAACAACTTGAAAAACTTTACACTAGCAAAGAAAAGCTTGATGAATCTATTTCTTGATACAAGGACCTACGTATGAGAAAACATGTTTTGGTTATCTATTTAACATGTTTTTAAAGAAACCTAAAAGTAAATCAAATTTGAAAGAGAAAGATAAATCTGCTACTAAGATTGAATCCAATCAATCTTCTGATAAATCCAAAGAAGTTGAGAAGGAAACTGTGAAATTAGATGAACCTAAGCAAGTGGAATATCGTAAGGAAATAGGTATGAATTTAATGGTAAATGTTTTTTATGTATTGAAATAGGTCATATGAAAATAAATTTTACAAATAGATCATTTAATCAAGTTACAAAATTCTACTATCATAATTGTCATGGTATTGGTCATAATGGAATTGATTGTAGAAAACCTAAATATGATAACGATAAAAGAAATAATAGAATGTCTGGAAACACTAATCCTATATATAGAAGAAAGGAAGCAGATTGTGTCTTATAAGTGTAACAACTTTGAACACATGCGTAAAAGCACAAAACTGTGCCACCCTTTTGTAAAGGAAAAAACTAACAAAAGTATAATTGTTCAACTTCAATGACATAATACTAGTATTATTATTTAGAATTTGAAAATGATATAAACTAATGAAATGTGTAGAAATGGAAGAAGTTTAGGATTATAATTTTTAATAATTATTTGGAAAAAGAATTTGTGTATTTTCCTAATTTTTATAGGTAATTTTTTTAGTTACTAAAAAATGCTAAAAATTAGGGGTCTAGTTCCCATCACAAAACTATATGGAAATAAACTTATTTCCATTTGATCTTAGACTTTTTTGTGGATAACACATATAGCTAGAATAATCAAAACTAAAAAATTTCTTTAGACCTATATTTTCTCTTTTATAATGATTCAAATTTCAACTCACCTAAAAATGATAGTTTTCATCTCCCACCACATTTTTCAAAGAAAATCTATTCTAACCAAAAGACAAATTATACATTCTAGAAGAGGACTCTCTCCTCTAGAATGTAATATAATTTTTAACTTTTTTGATATGATTTAATATTTTTTTCTTTCTCAAAATTGACATCTTTTTGAGCGTTAAAATGCATATCTATAAAATTTTTTAATTACAATATACTATATCTAATTAAAATACTATAAAATCTATATGATAATATTCTTGACTTTTAGATCTATAAAATGGTGTTTATAAGTTATTAAAAAAATATCATAAAAAATAGTAAGGGTTATTGAAACATCATTTTATAAAATAATTTTATTTCTTTAGTAATTGAATAAAAACTAGTATACATGTATTTAATGGACATTTCCAATTGGAAAAATGTGAGACCATATATAACTTAGCCACAATGAATTTATCTAGACAATATGTTTGGAAAAAATTGACTTTTAGATATAAATAGTCAAATTTAGTCATTCTAATAAGTCACCTTGAAAGGTGACTGAGCTTCATACTTTTGGCCACATAGCCCAGAATTGTCAAGCACATATTGATCAACAAAATCCTAGAAGTAGAACCCTAGTATGTTAGTTATGCAACAACTTCAGATATATAACAAAGTACTACAAAATGGAGAGAAGCAATAATGGAAGAAACATTGGAAATGATAGAAGGAATCATGGAAGAAACTTTAGAAATAGAAGCAACAAGAGGAGGAACTTCAAAAATGAAAGAAGGAATCATGAGAATAACTCTGAAACTAAGAAAGATAATTAAGAACAAACAAATGTAGTCATTAAACTTTGAGAAGAACTCAATGAGGCATCTACAAAAGGATTAGACATCTTAGAAGAAAAGGTAGATGATGGTGAGATAGGAAAATTGAAGTCAATAGTTGAGTTTGATTCAACCAAGTTGAACTAAGCTTGTTTACATCACTAGAGTTAGAAACTTTATTTAGAGATCAAGCCACTCATAGCGAAGTTGAGGAAAGATGTATCTTGATGTGTTTGGACTTTAGTTAAGCTTGCTTGTAATTTGGAGCTTATTGGAACAAGTTATGAAGGAAATAAGAGATACTATTATAATAGAGATAGTTTACTCTGCAATAGAAGATGAAATCTATGTTTTTACAAAAAAATTCATGAAGAAATTTTTTTTGAAGCATTTTCATTATGAGAGGAATCTATGGTGAACTTCAGTTAGCATTCAAAGATCAGATAATTGATCTCGAGTAGATATTTGATTTCAGATCAAAATAAATAGCTTTTTTGATTGAGCAAAGTATGCAATTAATGCAAGTTCTAGATGAATAAAAGAAGTATGAGCTTGATTATTTCTACATTGTGATCATCTCAGACACTAAGAGAACACAAAAGTGATTTGGAAAAAGTAATTTTGAGCAAAACCCTACTCTGAGAAATATATTTTATCATTTTCCACACATAAATTCTTTGACAAATTTATTTTCTATGTAATCATGGATATGCCAGTTGTTCAGAATGTTGAGAATATTGAGAGACCCAAACTAAAGGTTGTTCTTGTGAAATCGTGAGAGGAAAACCCTAATTTGGCCGTATATATTACTTTGAATAATGTAGTGTTATTGGAAGATGTAGGAAATTTTTTCTGTAGTAAGATTGAAACTATTGGAAGTGAGTTTATGAATAGAGATATGGAAATTATTTTGAACGATGATATGACTATTAAGCCCAAATATGAGTATTTGGCAGACTTAGACTTAGTCAAATATCATTTCTACCATGAACTTGGTACCGAGGAATGGACATAGATTATATTAAGCAAAATCCATATTGGAAAGATTTGGATAGGAGATAATGTAATTGACATCTCTACCGACCTTATTCATGAGGTCATTGGTCTTAGCAAACAAGAAATTGTACCTATTGGTGAGAAACTAGTTAAGAAGAAGGTTGAAAGTTATACTAAGGCAATTTACAATGGTGAAGCAATGGTGATCAGCACCATTAGACAACATGATGTAAGATCCTTCAGAAAAATCATTGGATACTCTCTATGTGCAAGTTCTTATAATGATGAGTTATCAGTAGGATTTATTTATGTAGCTTATAAGATATGTGTTGAGAAAGAACAAGTGAATTTGAGTGAAATTCATAGAGTACATCTTATTGAAGACTTAGAGAAGAATGAAGAATGGTGTATTCAGATTTCAATCTCTCATTAATCATATTTTCTTTCATGTAGTTAAGAGATTTCCATGCTTATTAGCTACTAATATTATGAGCAGTGAAAGATATACTATGGAAAAAATAACAGATGTATGCAGAAGGAATTCAATCGAGAAAATCTTGGATAGTGGAAATTTGATCATGAGAGCATTTCAGAATGAGATGAAACAAAGATATAGAATTGCCCCTACAATTGTTGATAGATTCAAGAATGATATAATTTTTATGGTGGACACTAACCTAACCTATATCAAAGTAGTAAAGCCTTGGGAAACATTTCTTGAGTACCCAGGTTATGAATTGAGTGATGATATAGCTATTAGTTATATTGATTTATTATTGAAATCAGATATTGATCAAGCAACATACAGATTCAGAACATATGAGGAGATAACCCAGTTAACCTACCAAACATCCTTAGAAAATTCATCTCATAAGAAGATTGCATCTATAATGAAGAAAGCACTATCGGAGCCCGATATGTCAGAAGAAGAATCACAAGAAGTAACACAAACTATGTTTGAAATGAAACAAATTGGTGAACAAGGTGTAATGTATGTGGCACCTCTATCAATTGACCAAGCATCGAGTGTATCTATTACAAAAAATCCTACAAAATAGAGCATTTCATATGTTATTGTATTAGCCGAACAACCAAGTGGATCCAAAAGATAGTAAAAAAGAGTCAAACAACAAACTACTAGACCTCAAAAGAGAAAGAAGACATTGTTGATAGTTGAGGACTCCAGTGATTAAGAAAAAGAAAAGAAACCAAAAGATAAACAACCAGAGAAAGTTACTATTTATAAGCACCCAAGAAGTAAAACAAGGGAACCATGGAAACCTAAAATAGAGAAGATAAACACAACCATTGTTAACAAAGGGAACTTTGTATAGATGAATAAGTTCTATGATTTATACAATGAAATGGAGAAAGAGCATATTGATATCTCTATTATGAGATACATGATTCTAAATAACTTGAATCTTGAGAGCATTAAAGGCTTTGTAAATCAAAAGGTCAATGATAGACTTATAGTAAAGAAAACACTAGTTCATGAAGAAAACATGGAACTTTGAAAGTCAATGCTGAGAACTATATGTAAGTTAGATGACGAAGATGAAATCAAAAAATGGATGAAGAAACTAGCACCTTACTTGTGAAGTAAGATGAGGCCATTTCTATTCATGGAAGGAGAAAAGTATGTTATTAGAAGTGAAATTCTAGTAGATATCAATCAAATAATGAGTGAACTAAAGGCAAAACCTACTACTATAGAGAAAACCTTGCAAGTATCACTAAGTGGTGATACTATGTAGATTGATTAGAAAAATATTAAAATTAACATTGATGAAGACCCATTTGATCAACCTAAGCCCCATTCCAAAGATATTTAGGATAAGTTAAGACTAATTGAGGAAGAGAAAAGATAGCTAGAAGAGGAAAAGAAGAAGATTGAAGAAGATAAGCTAAAATTTATTGAAGAAGAAAAGAAACATAAAGAAGATGAAAAGAGGAAAGAAGAAGGAAAAGAGAAAAAATTGGAAGAAGAGAAGAAATAAAGAGAAAAGAAAATAAGAGAAGAAAAGGAAGAAGAACAGAGAAGATCAAAGAAGGAAGAAGAAGAGAAACAAAAGGAAGATGAGTTGAAAGCATCTAACTCATCCTCTCCTATATCTCTTACAAACTTTATAGGTGATGATGATAATCAATCTAATCTAATCCCATCTTTGACAAAATTGTTTGAGAGGAACAAAAAGGTCTATAGAAAGCACTAATGGAGGTGACTGATAGATTGCACAACACTCTAATAGCCAGACACACTAAAGTAGATTGTGAATAGAGAGCACAAGAAATTTTGAAATCATTTGATGATGAATTTAAAAACTTATTGAATTTTTTTGAGTCTAAGGCTCAAATCACACATGATGCTAATCTTTTAGCACCATTTGTTAGAATATTCATAATGATTTTCTTAGTCTTGATACTTGTATCAAGGAACCCCAAAGATGTCAACAAGTTGGCATGGTATTGTACATTAAATGTACATTATCTCATATGTTTACTAAAGATGTTGATAAAAAGATTCAAGGGAAGCTAAGTGAGCTAGAATCTCTAAAAAGTTAGGTACAACAACCCTCTTACAAAATTGATGAGTTAGAAGGACAAGTTGTTGGTGTACACTCTTACATCAAGAAACTAGAATTTGAAATAGATCTAATGTAAAAAGACTATTAGAATTTAGAGAGTCTATTGCTCTAAATATATTAGTCGTTCAAAGAAAACTAGAAGAATGTGTCAAAGATAATGACACTTATGAAAACTTCACCTACTTTTACCTTAATGCAGTTGAGATTGGATCATATGCCTTATGTGCAATGCTCACTACTACCAAAGTAGAAAAGGATACATGGGAGAAAGGTATGGATAATTTTTTTTAAAAATTGATGATTGTATGAAGATTCTATTAGCTTAAGGCAATAAGATAGTGTTTTGACAGTAGTCAGACAACCTTTTTTATATAGTTTTTTGTTTTTTCGACCTTTTTCATTGATGTCAAAGGGGGAAAAGTTGTAGAAGAAAATTTTATAGTAAGTTATGTATGTAGAAATCATATTCAAAGGGGGTTCAATTAAGTAATTGAGCATTTTTAATATGTAATGTAATAGATGATAAACATTGTAAGTTTTTGTTAAGGTTTTGTCACTTAGCCAATTTTCCTTACTTTGTTGCCATCAATGCCAAACAAGGAGATTATTGAGAATTGGCTATATGTAGTGATGTAATTGTTGTCATTAATGAAAAAACATGATGTACATACTTGTAGAAAACCTCAAAAATAAAGATACTAAGTTTTTGATACTTAGAAAATTGTCTAAATATGAAATTGGTTTACAAGAGTACATTGTTTTATATGTAAAATGTTTTTGACATCATATTATGACTAGCAAAGTTAGATCCAGATAGTATACATGTTGATGGTGATGTGTATAACCTTAGACATTAGTACAAACAATACGAAAAGAGATATTTGCATTTTACCAATGAAACAAAATAGTGGAATTAAAGGTAAAAGAATTATTTTTTTCACAAAAGAATTACTTGACCAATTAGGGTTGACATCCTAGATGTTTACTCTAAATTGGAAAAGTATATTATGGTCTTAGTTGACCTAGCATGTCAACCCTAATTGGTCTTATTTTACTTCTAATTACAAGAAGAGCTTAGCTAAGATCATAATATTAATTCTTAGATCTATAATTGGAAGTGCATGTTTGGGCAATGAGCCCTTCTTGCATCTACTATACTACAACTCATAATAGGGTTAGAATCTCCTAACAAAGATTCAAAGTCTCCTAACAAGGGCTCTCTATACTAAATTTGCTCATTGACTTCTAATAGGGTTCAACCTCTAACAAGGAACATATATATTAGTATATTATTTAGTGAGTATCATGCCCACTAAGGTTTTCCCTTGGTCAAGGTTTCCCTAGTTAAAAAATTATGGTGTTACGAGTTCTCTTCATACATGGTTATTACTATTGTTTAGCATTACTTGTTTAGTTTCTTATGCATGGTTCAAAGAATTTAATAATATCTAGTTGGCAACAAAATTTTGTAGAATATTGATTCACCCCGCCTCTTAGTATTCCCTATTTCTAACATATTATACATACAAAATTTTGACATTTGGTTTGTTGGAGAAGAAAACTCATCTTGTTTGGTTTCACAGGTGATGAGCTAGACACTAGAAGCATATTGGACTATGATTTTTATTCTACTTGTTGGCATATATGCAAGGAAATTCCAAGTGTGTCTTCATTTGATCCAGTGGCATTTTGTACTTTGGCTAAAGGAAGTGGTTATGTTGTAGGACATGCAAGAGAATTTATAAGATCTCAACAATTTATAAGATAGAGGAAGACAGATGGGAGTTTCTTCCAATGATGCCACATCCAATTTGGAGGGTTTTAGGAGATATTAATGGAGGAGTGTTACACTTCATAGATTTAGAAAATGGTTGGGCTCAAATATTCATTCCCAAAAATAGAGTATGGAACACAATTGATAACTATATTCCCATAATATGAATTATCTTGGAAGTTTTATATGCATTTGGGAGATTCTTTGTTCTTATACATGGAGAGATCAAATAACATGATTTGGAAAGGACTTGATTTATGTGGCAATTTTGTTTTTTCCATTTTAATTACATTTTAAAGTTTATTTTGGTTTCCATGTAGACTTTCAATTCCACCAAAACCAAGTTTTTAAGATGGTCTTGTGGCTTCACTAGTTCAATCAAATATTCAGTTTTCATTTTCATTTTCTAGCTTTCTTTTGTGGATGATAGAAGAATAGGATTTTTTAGTTAATCTCACATTCTATTATTATAAAATTCTCTAACTTATTTCCATTTTTGTGAATATAGATGAATTCCTTAAAACCATCTTGACTGCAGAGTAAATTTGGGCAATTGACCCAGCCATGGGGGCAATAGTGGAGATAGAAAATGGGGAGATTAGTGTAAAGTATGATAAATCCCATGAACCAAATTTAATTACTCATATCAGCATATAGTGCAAAGGTTGTACCTTATGACAAATGCAAGGTTCAACAAATGATTGCTATCTTTATTTTATCTATTAAATATGTAATAGAAACACATTTTTTTTGGAGAGCCATTTAATATGGATTGGAAAACAATCAAATGTATAGATAATATTGAATGGTGAATCTATCATCGTCACAAAAACATTCCCTTGAATTTTAGAGATGCACTACATAGGCTTAGCTATACCATTTTACAATGAGATCTGTAAAATTCCCTATGAATTTACCAATGTGGAAACTTAAGCAAGTCAAACAAACAAGGGTCTTTTGGTAAGAGAACTAGTAGGCAAGAAACCCTATTTCAATCACTTTATAGTTAAATTATCATAATATCAAGTTCAATCCTTCAATTGTTACAATAACTCAAAGTATTTAAAAAAATTGTTTGTCAAGTTTGAAATATTCACTTTTCCATGTAATTAGTTTGTTTCATAAGAACCTCACACTAATGTAGACATTGTAGCAATTGATACATTCACTTTGAAGCCAACTTTCCTATATTTAGTAAGGTTTTCATTTCAAATCTATTTGGGTAATAGAGTGGGTGTGATATCTTCATATTTGTAGAATGTAATTAATAAAAAAATAGTATTTGAGAAAAATTAACAAGGTGACTACTGAAAAGATATTTGTTTCAATCCCTTTTGGACCTGATATCTACTTTCAACATCTAAACTTCACAACAATCAAGGAACAAACTAACATTTTTCAATGTCCAAACTTCACAACAACCAAGTAACTGCATGACATTTTTTAATGACCCTTTCTTACATTTGGATTACTAATTCTTGCATGCTTACCTCTACTACAATGATAATGAATAGATATAATACAATTTGAATCCTTTCATTATGAGGTTGTCATTTAAAAATATATATGATTAAGAAAATAATATTTATTTACAAGAATAAAAATATAAACTTATAATTAATATCAGCTAAAATCTTACACTTTTTGGTACATGTACTAATACTATATAAGCTTTACATTGTTCTAGATTAAGATTTACATGATGATACATGTTTATAAACCTACACTTTTATTCATTTTGAAAATGTAACATCTATCAAACATTTCCCTTACATTTTTCACATTTCCTCGGAATACTAAGTACTAGTAATTATAGATGCAAATAGCTAATAACACCCTTACATTATTCTAGATTAACCACGTCACCAACTATACCTTACATGTAAGCTTTACATTATTCTAGATTAACACCATCATTAAAATTATCACTCTCAATCTGAACAGCTACTAGTAACTATAGCTTACATGTAAGCTTTACAATACACTAAATTAGCCATGTCACCAACACTATCACTCTCAGTAGTGTTGCTCTGATTTGTTCGATTGTTGACAAGCACAGGGGTTGTGATTTTCAACGAAGATGGCTCCATCTTCCCTTCTCGCATTTGTACCACCTGCCCCATGGTTGGCCTCATCTCCTCATTTCTTTCAATGTAGAGCAATGCTACAACACTTGCTCTTCTCACCTCTTCAATATCTTCCTCCTCAGCAACACCCTTTTCCACAACATTAATCATGTTCCTCTGACTAATTTGGGTTGTAGCCCATGGCAAAAAGTAATACATACTTGAGTCTTGCACATCTAAATCAAAAGTTCTTCTCCTGGAAATGATTTCCAAGAGCGTCATACCAAAGCTGTATACATCGACCTTTGGAGTTATGGGAACATAAGAAATCCATTTTGGAGCTAAATAACCTCTTGTTCCTCTCATTGTGGTAAGAATATGACTTAAATCCTTGTTCACAAGCTTTGCCAACCCAAAATTGGCCAACTTGGGAGAAAAATCACCATCAAGAAAAATGTTCTCAAGCTTTACATCATCATGAATGATGTGATCTCTACATTTGTCATGGAGATAAAACAAAGCTCAAGCAGTGCCTAAGGTAATCTTGAACTAAGCCTTCTAGTTGAGTACCTTGTTTTTACTTTCGGAGCCACTACTGAGAACTATGGAATCCAGTGATCCATTGGGCATGTAATCATACACCAATAACTATACTTTGGATCCTTGTGCACAAAACCCTCAAAGCCTTACTAAATTCCCATGTTGTATGTTCCCAAGTGAGCTAATTTCTGCTCCAAATTGCTTCTCATCTTAGATTGAACTGCACTCCAATTTCTTCATAGCCACAAGTGCACAGTTTGGAAGAGATCCTTTGAACACTCAGTTTAATCCTCCACTCCGTAGCTTAGACCTAAAGTTCCTAGTTACAAACTTCAACTCCTTGTAACTAAACATTCTAAGAAAAGAGTTGGAAGAATATTCTTCACAATGTTCAATAGTAGATCGTAGTAAATATTGTCACCTCTTCCACATAGAAAATGAAAAGATAGCTCAAGTGATGGTGAGCACAGTGACAATACCAGTCACAAGAGGCATGACAGTTTTGCATTGGGATGACGATGGTGGATCAAATGTTGCACGGGCAAAGGAAACACCTACTCAAATGAAGACATTTGAACTGCTACTAATTGATGGAGAATCATGCAATCCAAATAGAGGTGTGAACCAAATTTGGTAAGGACTAGAAGGTGCATTGAAAGCATAAGCAGTGCATGAGCAGTTGTTGAGGTAGGCATTCTCGCAATCTGTTGTAGGAGCAAGTGCTAGGCACAAGAATAAATTTTTGGATTACATTTGTGGTGGTGTTCAAATATTTTTTTATTATTAAATTTTAGGGTTTGCATTGGATTTGGAGTGATTTTTTAATTTTAGGGCATATTTTTAATATTGTGTTATAACTTTAGTAAAGGTTTAAACAAAACCTTTATGGGTTTGGTGGTCGCCAAAACTAGTTTTTAACTATTTGTCTTTGTTTATAAATTCTCTGTAAAATCTTTTGGGAGGGGATGATTTTATTTTTCTTTTCCTAAGAAGAAGGCTAAGAACATTGAGCAGATGGTGAAATTACTTTTGTTGTGCCCTAAATAGATGAAATAAAATATTGTGGTGGTTTCCTGTTACTTAGTTTTATGCTCTATTATTTCCAGCATGTCTCAATATTTTAACATTGCAAATTGATGCACATCATCTCTATTGGTTTCTTCTCAATAAAATAGTAGTGGTATTTATCCTATGTGTATAAGTCATTGTTGCAAGAAATATACTCACAAAAGGTTTTGAAAGTCAATCTAAATAGAAATGTCTCTTGCTTACGTGAACACCATGTAAAATGGCCTGAACGTGGTGGAAAGTGGGTAGGAGGAATGTACAGTATTTATTTCATTGCTATTTGTAGGAATAGGCTAAGAGTTGAGGGATCACACATGTGGTGAGGCAACATCTCTATGTACTTGCCATGAATGAATGGATGCAAACTATAAGGTGTTGTTTATATTAAAGTTTTTGCCATTTTTCTTGTGACATTGCTATAGAATTCTCTAGCTTCTTCCTTCCATCTCATAAGTACGACTGTTATTATTTTTTTATTTTGGTTTCCTCCTCATCATATTGGTATTAGAGTGAGACAAGGTCTTGTTGGGAAGTATATGTCTACAAAAGAATCACATGCTAAAGCTGAGGCTCACACCATGCCTCCAAAAAGTATGACTCCAGATGCCATCAAAAAGATGATGGAGGAACTTCTAGAAGAGAAGTTAAAGGAGTTCAAGAAGCAGTCCAATAACAAGGATAAGGAGAATGAGGTGGAAGAAGGTACCAGTGGAGATGAAGAAGAAGAACAACACTAGGATCCACCAATAGAATTGGGTGCAGATCAAAAGGCATTCGTTGATGCCTTAAAGTCAATAAAAGGAGATATTACTGATAAGCTACCTACATATGGAGGTAGTCTCAATAGTGAGGAAGTGATTGAATGGATTGAAGCAATCACCAATCACTTTGAGTTGAATGAAGTTCCAAAGAATGATAGGGTAAGGATTGCAAAAGGAAAACTGAGAGGATATGCTCTGTCATGGTGGAACTATATTCAAGGAGAAAGGATACAAAATAATAAAAATATTATTTCTTAATGGGAAGTAATGAAGGAAAAAATTAAGGCACACATTTTTCCTACAAATCATGAAGTGCAGTTGTTCAAAAAGCTACAAAGCTTGAGGTAGTGAGAGATGGACATGAATACCTATATGAAAGAGTTCCATAGACTAACTCTTAGGGCAAAGAAACAAGAGGAGGAACTAGAAAGAGTGGCGAGATATTTAAATGGTCTAAGAATGAACATACAAGAGTAGATTAGCCTCTTGGCCCCAGATACATTGGGAAGTGTTTTCAACTTTCTCTTAAAGTTGAAGAGAAGTTGAAGAGGAAGGATGATCAGCAACAAGGAGGGAGAAGTGGAAGGAATGACTGAGGCAAAGGAAACTTCAACAATAGAGGATAAGGCCAGAGGTTGCAAGGTGAGTCTAACCCTAAAGAGAAAGTAGGTGACTCAAGTAGTAGAGGAAGCTACAGTGGAAGAGGATCTAATGGAGGAAGGTTAGGTAGATCAAGTAGAGGATCTAGGTTCTCAAGAATGAAGTGCTACAGTTGTGGTCAAATAGGGCACCCAAAATATAAGTCTCCACAAAGGGCATCTACTTCTCAAAATGGTGAAAGGAGAGTCACTTATGTGTAGGAAGATAATGTGAGTATGAACTCACCAGAAGTTCAATTGATGAAACAAGTTCAAGGAGAAAGTCTCATGTTAAGGAGGACACTTCTTAAGGAACCGTTGAAAGAAGATACCACTCAAAGAGGGCTCTTTTTCAGGTTCAATTCAAGGTGAAAGGTAAGTTGTGCAAAGTAATAATTGATTCAGGTTCCATAGATAACATCATCTCACTTGAAGCTGTAAACAAATTGAAGTTAGAGAGACTTCCACATTCGTGTCCATACAAGGTCATTTGGTTGAACAAAGGGCAATAGGAAGTTGTGAATAAGCAAGCTTGGATAGAGTTTAGTATAGGGGAATATAAAGATAAAATATTGTGTGATATCTTTCCCATAGACACTTGCCACCTCTTGCTAGGAAGACCTTGGCAATTTGATAGGAAGGAATTCCATGATGGTGAGAAGAATTCTTATAGCTTCCAAAAAGATGGAGTAACATACAGATTGAATTTTGAAGGAGAAGAGAAAGGGGTTGGTCAAGTTGGACCTAGTGTGTTGATGGTGGGTGAGAAAAATTTCATTAATACTCTTGAAGAAGATGGAATAGGCTTTGCATTGGTGCTGAAGCCTAAGGAAGATAGGAAGAAGGAACATAGAATAGCAGGCCTGAAAGAGGTTGAAGAGTTGTTCAACCAGTACAAGGAAATCATTGCTTTGGTAATGCCTAAGTCTGTGCCACCAAGAAGAGACATAAGTCACTAGATTGATCTTATTCCTAGAGAAGTGCTACCCAAAAAGGCAGCATATAAGATGACACCACAACAGAATGAAGAGATTGCTAGGAAAATACAAGAGTTGCTTGACAAGGGGTTGATAAGGAAAATTCTTAGCCCATGTGCCATACCCTTGGTTCTAGCTCCAAAAAAAGATGGTAAGTGGCGGTTGTGTATTGGTTCCAAGGCCATTAATAGGATAACTATAAGATATAGATTTCCTATTCCTAGAATAGAAGATTTTTTGGATTCTTTGGGGGGGAGCTTCATATTTTTCTAAAATAGATCTCAAAAGTGGGTATCATCAGATAGGGATATGAGAGGGGGATGAATGGAAGACAACCTTTAAAACTAATGATGGTTTATATGAATGGTTGGTTATGCCATTTGGTTTATCTAATGCTCCTAGTACATTTATGTGACTAATGAATGAAGTTTTGCATGACTTCATCAGGAAGTTTGTTGTTGTCTACCTTGATGACATTTTGGTGTATAGCAAGGATAAATAAGAGCATCTACAACATTTGAAGATGGTTTTTCAAAGGCTACAGGAACAAAAGTTGAAGATAAACTTGGAGAAGTGTGACTTTTTGAAACAAGAGTTGGTGTATCTTAGATTTGTGATATCTAAGGGAGATCTGAAAATGGATCTATCTAAAGTGGAGCCCATCATTAATTGGCCAACAACAAGGGCTATTGGAGAGGTTCGAAGTTTCCATGGTTTGTCCACATTCTATAGGAAGTTCATAAGAAACTTTAGCAACATTTGTGCACCAATTTTAGACACCATCAAAGGAGGAGGTAAAACAAAGTTTGAATGGAACAATGCAGCAAATAAGAATTTTGAGGAACTCAAACAAAAGGTAGGCAAGTATCTTGTTCTTGTTTTACCAGATTTTAATAAAATTTTTACAATAGAATGTGATGCTAGTGGCCTTGCAATAGGGGTTGTTCTTAGTCAAGAAGGCAAGCCTGTTTCATTTTTTAGTGAGAAGTTGAATGAGGCAAAGAAGAAATATTCTTCTTATGGTTTGGAATTGTATACCATGGTCTAGGCATTAAAAAAATGGAAGCACTATTTGCTGCCTAAGGAGTTTACAGTTTATATTGACAACCATGCTCTTAGTTTCTTGAATGGGTAGGAAAAACTCAACCATAGGCACATGAAATGTGTTGAGAGTTTGCAAGCTTATACCTTTACGATCAAGCATAAGAAAGGACAAGCCAATAAGGTGGCTGATGCACTTAGTAGAAGAAGGCTAACGGTGCAAGAAGTACAAATCCAAAGCATGGGTGTAGATGCATTGAAGGGAATGTATGAGAAAGATATAGATTTTAGTGAAGCATATGAGGTTTGCACTAATTTGGAAGATAGTTTTCATTCTAATTTTTCTGAATTTATTGTGCAAGATGGACTATTGTTTAAGGGCAGCCAACTATGTATTCCCAAATGCTCTATGCGGGAAAATGTTATTAAAGAAAATCATTGTGGAGGTCTTAGTGTTCATTTTGGTCTAAACAAGACTTTAGAATTGATACAAAGGTTTTATTATTGGCCAAAGATGCAAACAGACATCAAGAAGTTTGTGGAAGGCTATCTTGTGTGTTAAAGGGCCAAGGAAGTATCAACAAATGCTGGACTTTATCAACCCTTACCCATACCAAATAGACCTTGGAAGTTTTTGAGTATGGATTTTATGATGGGATTACCGAGGAAAAAGATGGGTTATGATAGCATATATGTGGTTGTTGATAGATTCAGCAAAATAGCTCACTTTATTCCATGTAAAACCACTAATGATGCTAGTTATATTGTAGGGCTATTCTTTAAAGAAATAGTTAGTATTCATAGTTTTCCATTGAGCATTGTATCTGATAGAGACATCAAGTTTGTAAGTCACTTTTGGAGGACCCTATGGAAGAAGTTGGGCACGAATTTGTCTTTTAGTTCAACCTATCATCCTCAAACGGATGGGCAAACTAAGGTGGTTAATAGATCCTTGGGAAACTTTTTGAGATGTTTGATACAGGAACATGGAGGTAGTTGGGATGCCATCATACCTTAGAAAAAGTTTGCATACAATGACTCAATGAATCATAGCATAGGCGTGAGACATCCAAGGGGAGTTTTGGAACTCAAAAATATGGATGGTTTGGAGAAAAGGAGTGGACATGCAGAAGAGTTTGTTGAAGCAATGGTGGACGTGCATGAGCACGTAAAGCAAATATTGCAACAAAATAACTTGAAGGTGAAGGCTAAGGCAGATTTGAAGAGAAGGAATGTGCAATTTTGTCATGTCCCCTTTTCAAATAATTAAAAAATAATAATCTTTGCTAAGGCAGGCAGGCCAAAAAAGGTGAAGTTTCAACAAAAGGGGATAATCTTTCGAAGCTAATGGACTAATAAATGAAGATTATTATTAAAATACATTTTATTAACCCCTCTTGGACGTGAGTTAGGGTTATGCTCTCTTTTAAGGGGTTTGGAGGCATTTTGGTCAGATTGCAAAACTTGATTTTGCTCATTTTTTTGTTGTTCTTCAGAGGCTGCCAAACCTGTGGAGAAGGAGACCCAAGAACAAGTGTTTGCAGGTTTCCAAGAAGGCTAAGAATGGGAGTTTGTAGGTTTCCAAAAAGTCTAAGGATGGGAATTTGAAGCCATTCCATGTGCATGCTCATATAGAGTTTGCCTTTGTGCTGAACAATGCAGATTTGTGGGTTTTCGGGTGTGTTTTTTGTAAGAGTTTGGTGTTTCTAGTTGAGTATTTCATATCAGTTTGGGTTGCTGCTGTATTTTAAAATTTTAGATGTTAAAATAGAGCTAGATATATGTATTTGGTTGTGATTATAATTCTGTGATAGATTATTACTGTTTTTGTGGTGTTTCTGCGCTATTCTATGTTGTTTTCGGGAGCCTGATGAGCATTGTTTTTATCCTCCATTTGGGAGTTGTTGTGTAACTGTTATACAGATCTGAAAATGTCATTTTTTAGGTTGTTATACTGCTGAAATTTCTATTAAAATGTCCACTTTCAGATTTACTAATAATATGTGAAGCTGTGAAGTTTTTGGCACTATTTTCGGCATACCCGATTTAGGGTTTATTGAGAAATTGGTGGATCTTTGAAATATTGGTTGTTTGATTTTAAAGATCTGATTAGAGGCTTGAAATATTATATAAAATCAAAAGAAGGGACATCTCAATGGTATCAGAGCTATGATCTTGCCAGCCTGAGGGTTTGTAGAAGTTTGCATGTCAATTTTGATAACTACCCAAATCTTGCATGACATAATTTATGGTTGCATGTTGCTTCTAATCAGTTGGATGTCAAAATTTATGGTTGCATGCTACTTCTAATTATTTTCATGTTAGTTCTTGGTGAATTTGGTGGTTGCATGTTTCTTCTAATTAGCTGCATGTCAAAATCTATGGTTGCATGCTACTTCTAATCATTTGCATGTTAGTTCTTGGTGAATTTGGTGGTTGCATGTTGCTTCTAGTCAGCTGCATCTCAAAATCTATGGTTACATGCTACTTCTAATCAATTGCATGTTAGTTCTTGGTGTTTGAAGAAGTTATAACCTATTGGGGTTACACTCTACTTTATTCAGAATGGACAGGTATAGTACAGAGTCTCAGAGGACACGATCTTGAAAAATTGATATCCAGAGTTAGAACAGTAGAAAGGATGGTTATTTAGACATTCGAGATAAACTTAGGAAAATAAGCCATGACATGTCTAAACAGTTGGTTGAGAACCACCGTATGATGAATGACATGTTTTTTGACCTAGCTAAGGTGGATAAGTTGACTAGATTTCTATTTGGCAGATGACACAATTACCAAGAACTTGCATGAGGAGTTTGAGAAACTAGCTTATAGCCAAGTAGAGGTCTCAGATTCTACTCTGCCACAGGAGGTAGTGAGAAAGGATATTACATAGATTGATAGTAATGGTCAACTTGATACTCAAATTGAGACAATTGTATATAGGTCATCAAAGGGTGATGTCACAGGTATTCAGGATGGTATAGTTACAATAGGCAGTGACTATAGCATAGTGGGTTCAGATGATGATTATGAGGATGTTGTTGTGCATGGTGGTGAGATACCTAGTAGAGATGAGAAGACATTGAGCATTCATGAATTTGCTGAGAAAGAGTACCAGGCACAGTTAGATGCTTCATCACATGAGGTTGAGGCTGGTAGTACTTCACATGATTTGTCTAGCTAGCTGAATGTGAACAAAGATAGTATTGTGACTTCATTATCTCGTCATGACAGGTATGTGGAGTTAGTTGGTATTGGTCATATTACTCAAGTGAGGAGTTTGCTTGAGTTACCAGCTGATTCTAGTTTACGAATATGGACTCAAGATTGTTATATTGGCGTTTGGGATTCAGTTGACTAGAGATCTTTAACACTTTTTGGTAGCAATGTTTGTTTGGGTGCTATCATGGATTTGATTAGCAGATTGCATGGTGTTGTCTTTTCTTGTGCCAACAGCTTGTCCAATGTTGGTATTAGTTTTTATACATCGGTGTTGGGCTTTGTTCATATATCTAGTCGACCATACTTGCTGGAATGTGTTGATGATCTTTCATATTTGGCAGTGTGTACAGATGAGTCCCAAGATCATATTGGCATTGATGACATCTAGGAGGATGCAGTGGGTAGTTTTGAAGACCTAGTTTCCTTGGCAGTTTCTTTTGGTACAGAGGAGTTGGACAGCAATGCTATAATTTTTGATACTCTGTATGTTGATATGAGCTTTGGAGTTGATTCACAGGATATGGATGGTAATACTCTAGAGACTAGTAACTGTGAGGATACTCCTTTAGACAGTGCATCAGAGGAGGTTTGTAGAAGACAATCTAGCCAGTGCCATCATGTGTCTAATCAATTGAGAGTTAGTGAGCGAGACATTGCTATCACTTGCCAGCATTTCAATCATGCTCGTTAGTTGTTAGCAATTTATGGATGGGTTTCTCCTACTAGTGATGAGCAGGAAGGCAGTTATCTTTCCTTGACAGAGATCCACTCTTTATGGGAGGCTATTCAGATTTTGAGAAAGAATTATATGTAGTTGGTAGCCAATAGAGATTATCTTACAGAGTGGGGGAGTACAGCATATGACACATTATTGGCCAAGGAAGATGAGGTGAGTGAGCTTACTCAGCAACTCGAGGTGACTTCTGAGATTCTTGATAGTACACAGTTGGCTTTTGAGGAGTCGCAGTTTCATTTGACTAAGGTGACCATGGAGTTGGAGTGACTGCAATCTTTACCAGATTCTGTACAGTCACAAGCTATGGTGTCTAGTGATCTGAGGATGTCCATGGTCAAGATTGTTAGAGACAGTGGAGATGGGGATGCATCCATCCTTGATACTAACATTGGCATATCAGGTTTTTTCCCACTAGAGTCAGGTTCAGTTGAGTTTGGTGCTACAACAAATTGTTGTGGTATGCCTGACATGGTGGTGGCCTCTAGTACTAATGGCACAAAGACCAGCGATGTTGTATTAAAGATCATGTGTGATGTTGGTGAGCTGGCAGTTGGCATGGTTCCTGCTAGTAATATTTCTCCCTTGGAAATGTCTTCGGAGGTAGTAGTCAATTCCAACTTGGTTAGTGATTGATTGCAGTTAGTTTGATCTGGATTGCAGTTTGAGCCATCGACTGAGATTGGCGCATTATATCAGCACTACACTATGAGGTATGCTCATCAATTTATCTTTGATGACCATGTGGATGAGATGATGATACAAAGATGTACTTTGGTTCCTAGTGCTTGTCATCAGTTATGGGACGGTTTGATGCCCCGGGATGAGAGTTGTGATGAGCATGACATGGCAATAGGTTATGCAGTTGATAGCTTGATAATACATGACTTAGAGCAGGAGTTTGGGAGTGATGCTTCAGCAGTTGTTATTACTGATTCTACTCCTTTGGCTATGACATCTCTTGACTTAGCTGGTGGTCAGTCACAGTGGGCTATATCACTTGTTCATGGAAAATTTGGTTTGGGTTCCATTTCTTTCTCTTTAACTTGTAATGTCTTTTCACCATCAACAGTGCATGGGAGTTATGGTTATGAGACAGTGGCCAGTGATTTGCAGAGTTGTGTTGACTGCAAGAGTTGTACAGTGTGTAGATTCTCCATACTTGGTATAGTTTCATTCGAGAGCGTTCACCATTGTTACAGAGTTGGATTGTACATTACATATAGGCCAGTGGGATGCGTTGATGGTATTTACTATGTTGGCAATTTGATTTCTCCAATTTACTTGGGTTTTGATGTTCTAAAAGTTTGTGTCTAATGGGTTTCTGACTATGGCAGTGGTGATTTTGGAGTTTGGTTGAGCTATAATTGTTAGTTTGATTATGGAATCCTCTTGGTCATATTGCAGAGGATATTGTAGGAGCCTGTGTTAATTGGCAGTAGTATAGTTCATGACTACATTTGGGATCCCGGTGGATTGATTGGTTTATTGTTCAGTCATTGCTTGAGGACAAGCAATATTTGGGAGGGGAGGACTTGCCATGTCCCCTTTTCAAATAATTAAAAAATAATAATCTTTGCTAAGGTAGGCAGGCCCAAAAAGGTGAAGTTTCAACAAAAGGGGATAATCTTTGGAAGCTAATGGACTAATAAATGAAGATTATTATTAAAATATGTTTTATTAACCCCTCTTGGACATGAGTTAGGGTTATGCCCTCTTTTAAGGGGTTTGGAGGAATTTTGGTCAGATTGTAGAACTTGATTTTGTTCATTTCTTTGTTGTTCTTCAGAGGCTCCCAAACATGTGGAGAAGGAGACCCAAGAACGGGAGTTTGCAGGTTTCCAAGAAGGCTAAGGAAAGGAGTTTGAAGCCATTCCATGTGCATGCTCATACAGAGTTTTCCTTTGTGCTGAACAGTGCAGATTTGTGAATTTTCGGGTGTGTTTTTTGTAAGAGTTTGGTGTTTCTAGTTGAGTATTTCATATCAGTTTGGGTTGCTGCTGTATTTTAGACTTTTATATGTTAAAATAGAGCTAGATATATGTATTTGGTTTTTATTATGCTTTTGTGATAGATTATTAGTGTTTTTGTGGTGTTTCTGGCTATTCTATGTTATTTTCGGGAGCCCAATGAGCATTGTTTTTATCCTCCATTTGGGAGCTGTTGTGTAACTGTTATACAGATCTAAAAATTTCATTGTATAGGCTGTTATGCTACTGAAATTTCTATAAAAATGTCCACTTTCAGATCTACTAATAATATGTGAAGCTGTGAAATTTTTGGCACTATTTTCGGCATACCCGATTTGGGGTTTATTGAGAAATTGGTGGATCTTGTAAATATTGGTTGTTTGATTTTAAAGATCTGATTAGAGGGTTGAAATATCATATAAAATAAAAGGAAGGGACATTTCAAATTCCAAGTTGGCAATTTGGTTATGGTACACCTGAATAAAGATCGGTTACCTCGAGGCAATCATACGAAGTTGATGATGAAGAAGATTGGACCATGTAAAATCCTAGAAAAGTATGGAGAAAATGCATACAAGGTAGCATTACCTCCAAATGTAGCTATTTCACCTATATTTAATGTCTCAAATCTCAAATCGTATATGGTTTCAAATAAAGCAGTTGGTGAAGAAGCAACAACACTTGAATCTGATGAATGGATTCAGCAATTGCCATCTAAAGAGACACCGTAGATGGAAAGTATCATCAACAGCAAGGAAGCAATGAGGACAAGACACAAAGTACACATGGAGTATTTGGTTAAGTTGAAGGGCCTTCCTGATTCTAAAGCCACTTGGTTACCAGAAACGGAAATTATAAGACAAGGTGGTGATCTACAACAATTGGTCTCTAAGAAAACTTGAGACAAAATTTACCCCCGGGAGTATGTTGTAGGAGCAAGTGTTGGGCACAGGAATAAATTTTTGGATTGCATTTGTGGTGGTGTTTAAATATTTTGTTATTATAAAATTTTAGGGTTTGCATTGGATTTGGGGTGGTGTTTTAATTTTAGGGCATATTTTTAATATTGTGTTATAACTTAAGTAAAGGTTTAAACAAAACCTTTATGGGTTTGGTGGTTGCCAAAACCAGTTTTTAACTATTTGGCTTTGTTTATAAATTCTCTCCAAAATCTTTTGGGAGGGGATGATTTTATTTTTCTTTTTCTGAGAAGAAGGCTAAGAACATTGAGCAGATGGTGAAATTATTTTTGTTGTGCCCTAAATAGATGAAATAAAATATTGTGGTGGTTTCCTGTTACTTAGTTTTATGCTCTATTATTTCCAGCATGCCTCAATATTTTAACATTGCAAATTGATGCAAATCATCTCTATTGGTTTCTTCTAAATAAAATAGTAGTGCTATTTATCTTGTGTGTAGAAGTCATTGTTACAGGAAATAGACTCAGAAAAGGTTTTGAAAGTCAATCTGAACAGAAATGCCTCTTGCTTACGTGAACACCATCTAATGTGGCCTGAATGTGGTGGAAAGTGGGTAGGAGGAATGTACAGTATTTATTTCGTGGCCATTTGCGGGAACAGGCTGAGAGTTGAGGGATCACGCATGTGGTGAGGGGGCATCTCTATATGCTTGCCATGAATGAATGGATGCAAACTGTAAGGTATTGTTCATATTGAAGTTTTTGCCATCTTTCTTATGACATTGCTATAGAATTCTCCAGCTTCTTCCTTCCATCTCATAAGTACGACTGTTATTATTTTTTTATTCTTGTTTCCTCCTCATCACAATCCGTCTTTCTGGGCACTGGGAATGAACCAAAATCATTAAACGACGTTGTGTTGGACTCAATGAATCTGTCGGCTGTGCAATTCAAGGGACTCTTGCGAACACAGCCACTGGACATCCAGTCCCGTGAATCCCAGGCTTCATTGTCTTTTGGTGTGAAGCCATTTACACAGCTGCAAAATTGAAAATTGTTGGAGTTACAAATGCCGAAAGTGCCGCAGAGGCCATACATGGCGCACTCGTCTCTGGGCAGAGACCAGAACATGATCCATTTATTCCCATCGAACAGAGCAAGTCGAATATCTTCGGACTTGGTCAAGATGAAATGCATGGCCGCAAACATCTTATGCGTTGGTCTTAAACTGACATACAAACTAGAGCTGGTGATTTCAACGCTGACATTGAAAAACCTTTTGTCTGTCATTTCTGGAACACGACTGAAAATTCTACCATCCCAAACTCTGCTTGACCAATACTTGACAGAGTTATTCCACATCAGCACAATTTGTTTGGTGTTAGATGAATCCAACTGGAAGGAGAAGAGCCCAAGAGCAGGATCCAATGAGCTTTTCCAAGACACCAGTTTCAGTTGTTTCCTAGATCTCATTGTAGGCAACCAGATATCTGTCGGGTTGTCTAGACTCTGCCAAATCGTTTCGAAATTGTTGTCATCAGTGCTCAGCATCAAAAAATTACCGAAATCTAGTATCACAGCATGGGACGTCTTCTTTGAAATGTTGACTGACCAAATAGACGCACCCTCTGCGTCCAACAGATCCAATTTACCTTCTCTTGACAGCTTCAAAACTCTAGATTTGTTTCTCACGGGAGTCTCTCTATTGGCCACCCAAAATATCATCTTCTGTCGCGTATTGCTATACCATATTCCAACATACTAGTTATTGGTTCCATTTGGGCTGAAGAAACCCAATTCAAATTTGCCATTCTCTGAAATCAATGTCTAATTTCCAGCAAGCGAGGCGCCCAAAGTAAGAGAATCTCCGGCCTGGACTACTGTTGCAGGATAGCTACTCATTTGAACAAACACAGCAACTGCAAAAACAAATCTTATCCGAGATTTTGCCCACTTCTCATCCATCGCCAAATTGTGAGCCATTGATCGAACCTCCCCCGACCTTTAAACCAAGAAGCTGGAAACACAAATGTTCAAGAATAAATATCGTGGAGGACCATGATAGGAGCTCGAAACAAGTGGTCATAAAATTAACTACTCTAAAAGAAATCTGACAAGACATTGTGTGTACGTGTCATGTATGATTTTATCGAATGACTAAATTTATTTAAGGTCAATACCTTTCCTAATGTTCCAACAATCTCTATCAAGCCTAGTTCTACTGTTGAAGGTTTTACCATTGAGAGTAAATATCTAAGAGATGGAGAGATGGAGACTTGACAAAACCATTGAGAATTAGAAACTAGAATTTGTGAAATATTTAACTATTGCAGTCACTGATTATTAATCTCCTATCATAAACAAGTATTAAACTACTGAAAACAAATTTCCAACTAATATTGAAAAATAACACAACTGCAACTTCACTTATAAAATACAGAAAGAAATGTGCAACACAATGAACACAAGATTTTCGGACAAATTGTCTCTGAAAAAACCAGTTCTACAGATGAGGAATTATATTAAACTTCAGCAAATCAAGAGATACAAAATTCCTTGCCTCTTACTAGCACAACTTCGACAACCTCCTAATTTATTCCGCTGATATTCTCCACTGCTATTCCCACGCTAACACTGCACCCTTGCTAACGCTACAAGACTGTTTGCTAAAACTGCAAACGTTTCTCCAAAACTTCATGTTCTCCAAATGCCCCTCTGACCTCCTTTTATACTACTCCTATTGGTAAACCAATGATCAAGATTGATTTAAAATCGACGGTTGAGATTAAAACAACTTAACAACCCTAACCAAGTCGGTTTCTAATTGTTTCCAAAAGTGGTCAATTAATTAACAAATTTTTTTTTTAATCTAACCAATTAGTTAGCAAAACAATTACTTGCTAAATATTAGCAAATGGACAAACAGCTGTCCAAAGCTAACAATAATTAACAATCCCTCTTAGTGAGGAAGCTGTTCTACATGACACCTAACTTATCTCTAAAAAAGATAAATTTTGTCTTCCCCAATGCTTTAGTCAGAATGTCTGCTACCTGCTCCTCTGTAGGTATGTACTATAGCTGAACAACTCCCCTTTGTACACAATGTCTAATGAAGTGATATCTGATATCTATATGTTTAGACCTATCATGAAACACTGGATTCTCAGACAACTTGATGCAACTCTAATTTTCACAATGTATCACAGTAGTCTCAACATTCTGACCAAACAAGGCTACTAACAACTTCCAAAGCCATATAGCTTCACATGTTGCCATGCTAGCTGCTATGTATTCTGCTTTTGCTAAACTTAGAGCCACAAACTTCTGCTTCCTACTGAACCAAGATACAACTCCTGATCCCAAGCTGAAACAACACCTTGAAGTGCTCCTTTTGTCTATTGTACTGCCTACCCAATCTGCATCAATATAGCCTATCAAATTGATACCTTCACCTCGAACATATCTGATCCTATACTTGACTGTACCATGCAAGTAATGTAGCACATGCTTAGCCGCTATCCAATGCATTCTCTTTGGTTCAACCATGAACTGACTAAGAGAGTTTACTAAAAATGTTATACCTGGTCTAGTGTTGACCAAATACACAAGCGAACCAATCAACTATCTATATAAAGTGGGATCTACATCTTTCTCCTTAGTTGTATCTACCTTCCTCCAATTCGTGATCATGGGTGTAGACATGGCTTTGCAATCCTCCATCCCAAATTTTTTCAAAATTTCAATGCAATATTTTCCTTGACCAAAGAAAATTTTCCCATCTGTCTGCCACACTTCCATGCCTAGAAAGTAGTGCATAAGTCCTAAATCCTTCATCTTGAACTCTTCTGCAAGGTTCCTCTTGCAATCCACTATGAGCCCTAGTGAACCTGTAAGAAATAGGTCGTCCACATAAAGAACAAGAATGAGAATCTCACCCCCAACCATCAAGTAGTAGAGGTTAGCATCTGTTTCACTCATCACAAAGCCCATTTTCTACAAGTATGTATCAATGCGCTCATACCACGCTCTAGGAGCCTGCTTGAGTCCATACAGTGCTTTCTTCAATCTACACACATGGGTCTCTTTGTTGTGTGCTTCAAAGCCTTCTGGTTGTTCTATGTATACCTCCTCCTTCAACTCATCATTTAGGAATGTTTTCTTGACATCCATTTGATGGATTTTCTATCCCATCTATGTTGCAAGTGAGATTACATCTCATATAGAAATATACCTGGCAACAGGAGCAAATGTCTCCTCATAGTCTATTCCCTCATTTTGAGAGAACCCTTTTGCCACGAACCTGGCCTTGTATTTCTCAATGCTACCATCTGCACCATGCTTTATCTTATAGATCCAACGTGATCCAACTACAGCCCTATCTGTTGGTCTAGGTACTACCTTCCACACATCATTTTGCATTATTGAAGAATATTTCTCAACCATAGAATCTTGCCATACCTGATGTTCTATATCTTCCTGATCGCTAGAAGGATCACTATCTACCAACTGACTAACTAATACCACATAGTCATTGAACTTGGTTGGTTATCTTCGTTGTCTAGTACTCTTTCTAGGAGCTCCCACAAACTCCTGAGTATCCCTTTGTGTATCTGGAACCACATGGTTCTCACTGCCAATTGTAGAGGATGAAAAGTCAACCTTTAAGTCTTCTAGATGCAATTCCTGTTGCACTTGTTGCTCCATACTCTGTGAATCTTCACTAACTAAGTCTACACTCGTACTAGTAACTGTACTTGAGCTTTGTTGCTCTTGACTTGGTCTTGGAGCTTCTATTGGCTGCTCACTCTGATCATCTGCTAGCAAATCTCTAGATCTCTTGAATGCCTTGTCCTCCATGAACTTGACATCTCGTCTGACAATAATTCTTTTAGTCCTTGGAATGAAAATCATGTATGCCTTTGAGGTCTCACTGTACCCAGCAAAGTACCCCCTCTTTGCAGTTTGATCTAACTTTGTACGTGTATCTCCAGGAATATGGCAATATGCCAAACTCTTGAATATCTTGAAGTGACTAACATCTGGCTTCTTCCCTGTGAAAGCCTCCTCTAGTGTCATCTTCCCTAGCACCTTGTTGGAACTCTATTCTAAGTGTAGACTTTTGTATTACATGCCTCTGCTCATAAGTAACGGGGCATGTCCTGGTCATGTAGCATAGCTCTTGCTGCCTCCAATATAGAATAGTTCCTCCTCTTAGCAACTCCATTCTGTTGTGGATTGTAAGAAATAATCCATTCTCTCTTGATTCCTTCTCTGGTGTAGAACTCCTAGAAGACATTTCTTTTTTGCTCGCCTTCATTGCTTGACCGAAGAACCTTTATCTTCTTTCTTATCAAGTTCTCCACAAGAGCCTTGAACTTTTGGAATCGACTAAAAACCTCATCCTTAGTCTTCAAGAAGTATATCTAGGTCTTTCTAGAGATATCATTAATAAAAGTAACATAGAACTCATATCCTCTGAGAGATTTCATCAACATTGGTCCACAAACATCTGAATGTACTAGATTAAGAACACCCTTAGATCTGGTGTCACTCCTTGGAAAAGATGCTTTCGCAAACTTCCCCAACACACATCCCTTACATACATTGTCATGCTCTGTGCTCACCTCTGGAACACCTATCACCATCTCACGAAGCAATCAAAGTGCTCCATGATGAATATGGCCCATCCTCCTATGCCATAGCTCTCCAAGATCTCTAGGATTATTGTTGCTCATAAGTGCCTTAGGAGTATCAAATTGCAATCTATAAAGGCGACCACTCCTAACTCCAATAGTTATGGGTGATTTCCAATCCTTGTACTTAATCAACACATTTGTCCCTCTAAAGAGTAGATTATACCCCCTATCCTGAAGAACAGATACAGAAATCAAATTCATACCTAAGCCTGGCACATATAACACATCATGAAGTGGGATTATCTTTCCATTCTCCCTCTAAAACTGAACAGTCCCTTTCCCAATAGGGTTGAGTTTGGACAAGTTTCCCATAGAAATCTGGATGTTGGTGTCCTCCTCCTTGTAACTAGAGAAGTACTCTCTAACTCCTTTCATATGAAATGATGCCCCACTATCTATATACCAAACATACTTTGAGGTTGAGCTAACCATACAAGCTATGAGTGCAAACTCATCTTCCATTCTACTAGAGAGTTCTTCCGCACTTGCTGAAACTGCCACCTACTTCTTACCCTTCTTCCTCTCTGGGCAATCACTGACATAGTGGCCAAACTCATGACATCCAAAGCACTTGACCTTAGAAAGGTCCTTTTTCTTCTTCTCACTTTGTGAATTTGATCCTTTGCTAGATCCCTTCTTTGCTTTCCCTTTACCTGCTAGGGGCAATGTTCTCTCGTTCCACCTCATTTTTCTTACTCTTGTTGGCCCCATTCACAAGACTTAGTCTAAACTCCTCCTGAGTGAAATCAGGCCATAGTCGATCCATACTCGGTAAAGTATATCATCCACTGACAACTTGAACAAAGACACTCCATTGTTTATTAAACCCATTTAGGGCTATTCTCACTAGCTCATTATCACTAGGACTATCTGCAACAGCTACTAACTCATCCTTGACAAGTCTGAGCCTGGTGAGGTAACTTGTGACATCTTCTCCCTGATTCATCCCGGTATTCTTTAGCTTCTCTCTGATAATCAACTTCCTGTTGGTGGTAGCATTTTGGTACAGATTCAGAATGGCATCCCACATCTTCTTCGTTGTATCTAGCTCTGCAATATGTGGAAAAATATGATCTTTGACACCATCAAGGACAATCCTCCTCGCTTTGGCAGCGTCCTTCCTATATTTTGCAAGCTGTGTTGCATCCGTTGGTATAGGTACAACACTGGTAGCATAATCCTTGATACCATTCTCTTCCAAAAATAAAGAAATTCTGGCCTTCCAGACACCAAAATTTGAGGCACCATCCAATCTATCCTGATCTCTCAAACTAGTTGAAGCCATCTCAAGGGTTTAAAGCAATAATAAATCTAAAGAGATTAAAATTTCTTTCCTAAGGTAGAACTCTTCTACCCTTAACAATTCTTTGATACCATGTGAAAAATTTAACTATTGCAGTCACTGATTATTAATCTCCTATCATAAATGATTATTAAATTGTTGAAAACAAATTTCCAGCTAATATTGAAAAATAACACAACTGCAACTTCACTTATAAAATATGGAAAGAAATGTGCAACACAATGAACACAATATCTTCAGACAAATTGTCCCTGAAAAACTCCTAAGGGAAAACTAGTTCTATAGATGAGGAATTATATTAAACTTCAAAAAATCAAGAGATACAAAATTCCTTGCCTCTTACTGGCAGAACTTTTACAACCTCCTAATTTATTCCATTGCTATTCTCCACTACTATTCCCACGCTAACACTGCGCCCTTGCTAACACTGCAAGACTATTTGCTAACACTGCAAATGTTTCTCCAAAACTTCATGTTCTCCAAATGCCCCCCTAACATCCTTTTATACTACTCCTATTGGTAAACCAACAGCCGAGATTGATTTACAATCGATGGTTGAGATTAAAACAACTTAACAACCCTAACCATGTCGGTTTCTAGTTGTTTCCAAAAGTGGTCAATTAATTAACAAATATTTGTTTTTAATCTAACCAATTAGTTAGCAAAACAATTACTTGCTAAATAATAGAAAATGGACAAACAACTATCCAAAGCTAACAATAATTAACAGAATTGAGATTTGGCCTTGGAACAAATCAATGAGATGAAAGAAAAACTTAAGTAGTCATTAAATAAAAGGAAGTAAATTGCTCAACAAATGAATTAAGAAATTTATTGGGAAGACGTGATTGAAGAACTATTTGACATAAACATTTTTAATGAATCTGATGTTGCTATAGGTGATCCACTGGAGAACAATTGTAATCTTAGTGAGAAGACAAAATCATTGAAAAGAGAACAAGAATTGCAATCTACTTGGATGTGTGAAGTAATGGAGCAAAAGAGAAAAGACAAGGATGAGAAGCGAATGATTAAAGAAGAAAATAGACAAATCACTACAAGAATGGATGCTAAGGACGAACAAATTACAAGGTTGACTCAGAACCATTATGATATGATAAATTAGTTACGTAAATCATGAGATTAGCAAAAAGATGAAAGTGATTATTGAATTAAGAACTAAGAATTAAAATTTTAAGAGTGAACTAAAATCTAAGAATGAAACAAATGAGAGACTGAAGAGATTAGAGTGAAGTATCAAGATGATGGATGAACAACTTAGAGGATAGAGGTGAGTGAGAGATACATCTAAAATAGGCTATATGAGCATTTTACTACCAATCAAGGAAAATCTTCAAAGAAAGTGGAATAAAGGAATGTGTACACCAATCTAAAGACAAAGAAACCTATATGTTATCACTATGGAAAGCTTGGACACACAATAAATTTATATAGAAGAAAAAAAGGTAAATCCAATATTACTCCCAAGTTTGATGGTTTTTTTTATCGTTGCAATAAGTATGGTCACAAACCATATGAGTGTAGATCCAAGCTCAAGTAGACTCCTAAGAAATATGCATTCAATGGATACTCTTGTAGTTGCAAAAACTTGTACACAAGTCTCAAGATTACAGATCACAAATGAATTCTTCTTGGTCACCAAGAAAGAAGTGTAATGCTAATTTTAACATATGTTTATATAAAATAATTTTATCACAATTAAAATACAATATTTTAAATTAAATAAATTTAAGAATCAATAAAAAGGGATGTTTTTGTATAATAAAAATAAAAAAATCATGGAGTTGCATCCAACAAAAATGTGCTATTAATAAAATAAAATAAAGTTGTAGGTGAACACACACAATTAAATAGAAGGAAATAGACAAAGTACAAATATGATCCACAACTAACAAATAAACTATATCATAGCTTAGTGTGTGATCTTTAAGCTAGGCACATGCATACATATAAGATCGAATATATCAAACCTACATACAATGCTATGCAAGCTAGTGGTTGGGAATAATGAAAAGGGCCAAAGGAGTTTTTACCCCATGATAAATTGAATTTGATGTCATAATTTTTTTAAATGTTAGTTTTTTTTCCTATGCTGTTAATTATGATTTATAAAAGTTTTATTTATTTATTTATTTTATATTTTGAAAGTGGTGATTTTCATATATTATTAGTTGCACAATATTACAGTGCTCATTGAAATATAACTTCTCAATTTAATTGTTTAGTTATAGAACTTTATTTTTCAACAACTTTTTGAATACACACACACACACACACACACACACACACACACACACACATATATATATATATAATCTAGCATAAAAATTTACCTCTTATTTTATTGGCTAATTTCTCTACAATTGTTCTTGAAGCTTTTGAGTTCTCTTAACACTCAATAGTTTTTCTTTGAATTCTTTATACATTCTATGATTGAAAAAGAAAAAGTATGAAATTAAAATAAAATATCTAGCAATCAAATTCACTTTAACAAGTTTGCAAAATTTGAAAGATCTTTAATTTTACTATCCCTAAAGAAATTCACTTTGTTAAGTTTGTAAAGTATAGAAAAATCTACAGTTTTAATTTTACTTCTCTTATTAAAATTTACTTTAGGAAACTTTGTAAACTATAGAAAGATTTGTAATTTAATTTTCACTATTCCTAATGAAATGTTCATTTAACCCTTATTGTCCTAGTTTCATAGTAAGTCATTTTTCTTTTTAACTCACTGCATCAAAAATGCATTAAAGGCTATCAAATTTTCCATCCTTTAAATAATTAATCATTCAATGAATTTTTGGTGGTATTATAGTTTTAAAATCTTCAATTTGTTCCCAACTCCATCTAACATTTTGAATTTTTAAAATCAGAGTTTCCAGGCAAAAATTGTGTAGGTTTGAAGTTGGGGTGCTAACTTTTAAATCATTTAAAAGTTAGAGTTCTAAATTTTTGAAATATTAACTTTTTAAAAGTCAAAATTTATAATTATATAATATTTTCTTTTAAAAATTTGAATAATTTAGGCTTCATTTTTTCTTCACTAAAAGGTGGTATTATAGTTTCAAAATCTTCAATTTGTTCCCAACTCCATCTAACATTTGAATTTTTAAAATTAGAGTTTCAAGCCAAAAGTTGTGTAGGTTTGAACTTGGGATGCTAACTTTTAAATCATTTAAAAGTTAAAGTTCTAAATTTTTAAATATTAACTTTTAAAAAGTTAAAAATTATAATTATGTAATCTTACAAGAGACCCAAGAAGAGGGATTTCCAAATTGAGAAAATGTTTAGAGTTGTAATTAGGAGCTTGAGAACCTAATACTTCAACCTATTCAAGAAGATGTCAATGAGATGCGACATGAAGTGGAGTTGATTCTAGGCTCAGCTTTTTTTATGAAAGACAATTATTTTTATAGGTTTCTTTGTCTGGAGAAGTGGAGTATGTTGGGAATCTTAAGATGAGAATTCAAGGATCATGCACACAATAGAGTTTAAAGGTACTTAATATTTACCATCTAATATATTGTCATGGCATTTATTTTTCTCAACCAGTTAATGAGTTCGATTAGTTCTCTTGGAGTTATCTAAGGTTGGAGTCACCTACCATGTGCATATTTTGGTTAGAAGATTTTTTCATGTCAATCCATTTTTGGTTTACCTCCTATTTCTCCTATCAATTTCTATGTTGTCTGTCATGCTTGACCACTACTTCGATTTTTTCTGCAAATTAGGACCTTGCCATTATAAGATTTCCTTCAGATGTTATGTTTGTTTTTTTTTTGAAGAACTTGATTATATTACTATCTTTGAATGATGAAACTGATGATGAATGTATTTTCTATTTAGAACTATGCTATTAGCAATGAATGTGATTTAGGGTTTTGTGATTTGAATTGGCATATTGATATTTGCATGTTGATGGGTATCGATTATGTTCATTATGTTTTTAACTCATTGTAAACTGCATTCTGTGTTTGAATGCTTTGGAAAGAAAGTAAATATATTGTATGTTTAATTTGAATGGTAATATGTTGTTTGCATTTAGTACTTATTATTGTATTTTTATACGTGACTGTAAAGGAAATAAAAACTCAATATTGCATATAACCTTGAGATGGTTTTAATTACATAATTTATATTCATTTTGTTTTAAAGTGTTTGAGAACCGTAGTTGCATTGCATATATATATAAACTTGTTTTGTAGGGGTCTAAACACCCTAAGTGGAGGTTGGCATAAATATTTCTATTTGTTTTAAAAGGGTTTAATTGCCCCTTAAGCATTAAGAAACCCTAAACGGGCATTGATAGCCATGAAGGAGGAAAACATATTCATTTTGTTGGAAGCCAAACATGGCGGTGGCTTTGTAACCGTCTAGTGCATGAACCTGTGTAGTATCGTAGTTGAATTGAATGGTAGTTTATGAGGATTGATGGCACTAAGGGTTTGGTTAGCCATTTCTTGTTGTGAGTCAAGATTTTTGCAGAATATGGGCAAGAAACTAGGCTGCATTGTACTGCTTGGCTTAACATTTGTAATCTTGTTGCTGAGGTATCGGCATAATGTTGGTTATTGTTGGGATTCTTTTGCTACATCCCATTGTGAAGCCATTTGTGAATTATTATGTGTTAGAAGTGTGGAGATTGTTATCAATTTGATTCAGCATTTGGGGCTTTGGCATCGAGTTGGATTGCAGAACATTCTCCATCTTCAGTACTCATGTAGGGGCAATTTCTTATCCTACTCTCTCTTTCTTTTTGCAATTAAAATGTTATTTCAATTAGCATTTTGTAAATAATTATGAGTTTTACATATTGTGTATTGACACTTAAGGATGGATATGTGCAGAGCATGACACTATGTGCAATGCTTAGCCCTGCATATACCCATCTTGAATGTGGATTTATGAAGAAATTAATTCGGGTGTCGCTATATGTATAAATTTGGGGTTGGCCCTAAACATATATTTTATCTCCAAGTTTAACATGGTCAGAGCCTCATGTTTGCGATAGTTATTTAGAATGTGATTTTGTTATGTGTGAGTATTCGGCCTGATAGGGCCGAGCTCTATGAGAAACACATGGTTGCGACAGTTAGCTTGCTAGCTATTGTGTTAATAGCAAACAAGTTTTGTGCTCCCATTGGGATGAGGTTTGTGAGAACCCATATCTCAAGCCTACTTGGTATTTTATAGAAAAATGTGAGTGGCTTGGCCTCAGTCTTGAGTTTGCTTTAAATTATGGGCTCATGACTGCAATCGAGGGCAGAGGCATTTTGTCAAATGGTTAGTGTGAAACCATAACAATGTTAAATTAACATGTTATTAGCATAGCATCTTTATGGTTATTGAAATGTTTGAAAATTTCCATGAATCACAGCCGAGATACTGTCTAAACATTGTGGTTTAATTCAAATTCCTTTTTAATAGTTTATGAGGTTGCGTAAACTGGAATAAGTTATTTGGTGTTGCATCTAATTTATAGTATATCAGAGATTCTAAATAGTAAGTATGTAGGCTGTGGGTCAAAACTTGCAATTGGCAATTCGGAAATAAGTTTGTTTGAACACTCAGTATCATCGACTATGTTCTTTTTGTCTTAAAACAACAGAGCTTGAAAAATTTAGTTAACTGTATGCTGTTGAGAATTGTTAGACATGATTTAATTGGATCTATTTTCAAGCATTTTAGATATACCAGTAGTTTTTATATTATGTTTTTTTGAGATGAAAATTATATGTGTTCAAATCAGAGTTCTATTATTTTAATGATGTTTTTCTATCCAATATTGAATTGGAGGTTGTTTTCAATGGAAAAGATAGATTTATGATATATGTGTTTAATGATATGTTATTCAAAGTGAGAATATCATATGTGCAATGTATTATTATCTTGGCCAATTTGAAGGAAAAGTTTAGTTTGTTAGAACAATAGGAATAAGTAGTATAGTTCTATAATTGGTAAATATCGTTAAACTGATGTAACAGTTTAATTATATTTACGAGATCGTAATATTGTAGTATTTATTTTTGTTGTTAAAATAACCTAAGATTACTTTCAAATTTGGTAGTAGAAGATGAGATTTTAAAAGATGAAGAATGTAATATCATGTGAAATCTAATTGTTATTCATTGCATGTGCATTCTTAGAATATCTATTTGATGTGTATTTTAAGGATAGATGTAATGAACATATATCAAGGTGGTTGAATATCGATTTATCCTATTCAGTTAATTAATTTAGTGAAAATTTTAAGATGAATTAGGAGGGTTAATTTTAAATAAAAGATAATTGGCCTTACCTATGACTTGAACTAGTAAGGTTAAGTATGGAGAACAAGGCAAGTCTCTATTGCGTCTTTTCATGAGTACCATAGAGAATTCCCACTATGTGATGTCTATGGGCTTATGATATATGGATGTAGCATCTTAGCACCATAGTGATGACACCTGAGTATATATATGATTCATTTACTAGTTATTCTTAGTGTGAGTTTAATTTTGCATTGTTAAGAAGATGTTATTCCTTGCATAGTAATTTTAGAATTGCACTATGTTATGTGGTCAAGATATCTGCATTATAGTTTTGTATATGTATATTCTAACATGTATGCAGGTGGACTACATCTTTTAACTCAGTGTGTACTGAGCCCCTTTTTGTGTTGTGTTGCATTTGTGTGTGTGTTTTAGGTGTTTCAAGTTGATTAACTAGTAGCAATGGATGACTGTTGAAGTTACTTCTTCATACAGAATTTGATACTTGTAGAGTCCTTATGTTGGACCTAGATGTCTAAGAATGATAATGTACTTCATTATTGTATTAAACTCTTTATGTATTAACATCAGAATGGAAATTTATTTGGATGATCTATTCTCCTATTTTGAGGTTTTTGATTTGAGAATGATTCAATCATTGTACTTGTTCTTGTAATATGATGATTCAATAAAAAAAAAATTCTATGGTTCCTTATGTTTTTCCATGGTTTCATAGTTTTTATGTTTGTTTTGTGTAGTGTTACATTGTCCTCCTTTTCACTATATGCCCTTATTGATAAAGAACTGTTATTTTGTCTTTGGGTTCTCCTACATCACAAATATTCCTTACTTGAGATAGAGCTATTTGTTTCGCCAATTTTTATAAGGAGTTAATTATTTTTCTTTTAAATCACTATTTTTAAACATAAATACATTAAAAATGTCAAAATGTCTAGCATTAAAATCGTCACTCTTCTACTCAATTGTCGATGGTATTATAATTTCAAAATCCTTGATTTCTTACTAACTCTTCCAGCATTTTCAATTTTAATAATTAGAATTGCAAACCAAAATTTATACAATTTTGATGTCAGGGTGCTAATTTTTAAAATAATTTTAAAGTCAAAATTTAAATTTTAGAAATCTTATCTTTTAAAAAGTAAAAAAATAGAATCTTAACTTTAAAAAAATTAATTATGGTAAGGGCAAGAAGTTGGATCTCAATTTTGTAGAAGTTCATTTTGCAGAATGATACTTCTTTTGAAATGGGCACCCAATCTTTAAGAACTAGGTACCCATTTGGTTTGGGTACTCAATCTATATTAAAAAATTGAGCACCTAATTTTTTAATATGGATCGGGCACCCAAACCAAATTTTGAAAATCGAACACCTAATTTGTTTAAAATTGAGTGCCCGATTTGTAAAAACATAAAACCCATTTTTTGGGGCTTTGTTTGCCATTTTTACTGATGATATTGATTTGGAGACAGGAGCTCAATTTGAGCTTTCTACTTACCCTTCAGTTGATTTTTCACTCTTTCGGGTATTTTAATTTATTTTATATTATTTTATTTCATTATTTTTAGGTTTTTGCTTTAAAATTTAATCAATTTATTTTTTTTTTTGTTTACAATTAATAGTTTTATATACGTAAAATTCTAGATTTTCATTTCTCTCCTCCCTTTTCTGATAGTTAAATGTTCATTCAATTTTTTGTTTTGCAGATGTTCATTTAAAAATTAGTATTTTAGATGTTTGGATGTATTTAATTTATATGCCACATAATTATAGTTAATGTGATGGATGATTCTAGATGAATTAGATGCTTAGATTGTTTAAACATATATTTACATTGATGTCTTAGATTAATTTCAACTAAATAGTAATTGTTAGTTGTTTTACATATTAAATATTAACCAAAGATTATGGTTATGATTTAAATATTAAATACTTGAACTATAATTCAACTATAATCCAAATCTTAGGTATATATTAAACCTTGAATTTAATAATCAAACTCTAATAGTAACTATAATTCACTTTTTGACCTTAGCTATAACTAATGCATATTTTTCTCTACTTGAACCATAACCCTATTCTATCCTTAAGTCTAGGAAAAATTATGCTTCAACCATAAGAGCAATTTAACTATATAAATCTATCCTAATTTGAATGCTAACCATAATCCAATCTTAACTAGAGCCATATTAACTCTAGCCTTAATATGTACATCCCTTTGAACCCTACCTAATGCATAATATGAAACCATTACTTCAATCCTGAAACTAACTCTAAACCTTAAATTCCTAGCTAGATAATAAGTCAAGTTTCAAACCTTTTATTCCTAACCCTACCATATAGACACTAAATTCTAAACGTAAATGAAAACCATGATGTTAGCCCATATTCATACCCTAAAAATAAACCTAACCAGGTTTTCTTTTCATACCCTAAAGTGTTATTTTTTAAACCTAACCATAAACTCAATTCTCTAACCTTAACCACCAAAATTCTTTTTTTATACCTCAACCTCAACCCTAACCCTATATTCTTAAACCATAATATCCTACCTAACTCTTATAATAATTTAGATATATATTATTCCAAAACCTTTTATAAAAACATTTCTAGAATCCTTAGCCTAATCTTAACCCTAATCTAAATATAATTTGAATCCTAATCCATACCCTAACCCTAGTCCTTTGTGTGACAATAATTTTAATTGTATTGCACAATCTTAAATAAATGTAAGTGATAACCTTAATAATAATTCATTCTGTAAATTTAATCTCTAGCCTCCTCTTTTTGATATAGTATTCAAGAATTTAAAGATGTATTAAATGTAAATACATGGTTTTAATTACGTAATTATATTGATCTATTCAAATTTATTTTAACTAAATAATAATTGTAAATTAATTGTATGTTGTACATATTAAACATGAACCAAACTTAAGGGTTAGAATTTACTTAATTCATATACTTAAACCTACACTTTAAAGTTATGTATGTTTATGTTACAATGTTTTTTAACCCTAATATATTATTTATCATTAGCATGAATATATTCTATCCTTAATTTAGCTATTATGCAAATCATACATGTAAATTAACCCTTCAATTTATAACCAAACTAGATAACCATAGTTTTGAATCATAACTATAATTCACTTCTTGACCCTAACTCTAACTACAATATTTCTCTTTACTTGTACCCAGCCCTATTCCATCCTTAGGACTACTAAAAATTGTACTTCAACCATAAGAACATTAAAGTATATAATTTTATGCTAGTTTAAACCCTAAACGTAATCCAATCCTAGAACTAAAGCCACAATAAGCCTAATTGTAACATGTACACTCTAACTAAACCCTAACTAATGCATAATCCCAAACCCTTAACCTAATCCCAAAACTAACCATAAGCATTATATATGCATAATTAGCTAATATAAGTTAAGTCTAAAACCTTATTCCTAACAAAACTATAATTAATGTAAAAGTTGAAGATTTAAGCCTAACCCTTAAATCCTAAATGCTAAATTGTAACTTTTATTCTAAATGGAAAAATTTTAATAAAAAAATGTTAAATCCTAAATCTTAACCAACATACATTAAAGCTCAATGTAGTAAAACCTAATTTTGTAAATGTTAACACTTTTGTAAAGTTTAAGCACAATCATAACACTAACATTTTTTAAAAGCACTTCTAATCCTTAGCCTAATCTTGACCCTAATCTAAATATAATTTGAATCCTAACCCTAGTAATTGTACAATTCAATTTTATGTTGTACATATTAAACACTAGCCAAAGTTATGGGTTAGAATTTACTTAAACCTAAACCTTACAATTATGTATGTTTATGATTCAATGCTTTTCTAATACTAATATATTAAATCATTAGAATGAATATTCTCTCCTCCTCTTTTTGATATCTTCAAATATAAAGATGTATTAAATGAAAATTTATATGGTTTTAAAGAATGATTTATATTGATATTTTAACTTTATTTTAATTAAATAGTATTTTTGTGAAATTTTATGTTGCATATGTGTGTGTGTGTGTGTGCGCGCGCACGCGTGCACGTGCATGCGTGCGTGCATGTGTGTGTGTATTATATTTCATGGACTCACCCCCACCCCCACCCCCATCTCAATGACCACCTAGTCCTCCTCCACCACCTACCCCAGAGGACCTATACAAGATCATGAGGTACAACCTTCATGACCTCATGTGAGATATACAAATTATTAGGCATGAGACTCATCCTCCCAACCCCCTTCCCCCACCTACTTCACCTTTCATATAGCATGCAAGGCATTGTAAATTCTATAGAGCTCTTAGACTGTGACATAGATAGGTTTAGAGCATGGACGCAAAGCATGTGTGCCTGGTATTCTGATGGCATGCCTTATAGATAGGTCCATCAACTAAAAATAACTAAAGGACATTTACAAAGATATTTTGGAAACCCAAAGACAGGTGATGTGATAAGTGAGAAGAAGCCTCATATATCTATTAGATGGTGCACACAACCTCGCATATCAAGGCACTTTTAGGAGCGGTGTGGATGGTATTTGACCATCCACCAGACGCTAATCATGAGATGCACATGTACTTTCTTAATAAATTATGGGAAAAGTTTTAATTTTATTTTGAAACCTAATTATTTTGATATAAAATTATTTCGAGGAGTTGGCTGAGGGATACCTTAAGATAGGGTTGGAGAAAAGCTTAGTAATAATACAAGGAATCGTCAATGTCCTTAGCCTCTTGTTCACCTTCTAGCACTAGTAGTTTCAGTGTCTATTCATCATCGAGTAGTGTCATCTACTCTCACTTCATATAGTTCCCTTTCAAGCAATTTAGTAGACTAGTAGATGTATGCGAGGGATATTCATCCCCTTGGACACATTTGTACCTATTGTGGAGTTATATGCAAAGGACTTCAAAGTAATGCCAATGCAACACAGTATGCCCATGATGCTGAGGGTGGTGATTTTGATGATGAGGTGTATGTTGCTCATGGTGGTTCTAGTGATGATATTTATGTGTCATCATTTGTTGACCTTCTTTGTGGGGGAGGAGATAGTCAGGAGCAGCAGGTGAAAATTTAATTAAAATTTATAAATTACAATATTATTTACTTTCTACATATATAAATAATTGTATTAACCATATAATGTATGTTTCCATTTTTAATGAATAGAGGATCAATGATATTGTTCCTCCTAGGAGATAGTATAGTTTTTTTTCGAGACCTTTAGATGTTGGCATCCCTCATATGGTACGCATTTTGAATTACACTTTAAATAATGTACATTGGAATTTGAGTTTAATAAAATGTGGTCATATATTCTTTTTATGTAATTTTGTAGGGACTAGCATCCATTACAAAGTCAGATACTTGTACATGTCTTGATCCATCCACCACTAAGGCACAACCTCAAATACCTACAGTATGAGCTTTTCAAGAAAAATATTTTTTACTATTTTTATGTACACATTGTTATTAACTTATCTTCAACTTTTATTCATGTATAATAATGTATGTTTCTTTTAGGAACAAGGGCTAGATCATACTTTTCCATGCAGGCCTCAATGTAGTCTATTTTTCACTCCTTCATATTTTGACAATCATGGTAGCATATTTCTAGACACATCTATGACATTGGATAGTACTCAATTATGATATATATTCTTTTAATTCAAAAATATATAGTGTACATTATGTATTTTTAAGTTATGTACTTTTTAATTTGTGTACTTTGTAATTTATGTATATAAAATTTTGACTCCAGGTTTATGTATCCATGATTTTAGGATGATGTCATGATGAGTATTGGTGGGACTATAGGACTAAGTTTGATGGAGGTACATAAATAATTCTTTCAGATTAGTATTGTTATTTAAATACATAGTTCATTATGATCCTTATCAAATTTTTAAAATTTATGTATTCTATTATATAGGACCTCACCATAGCCACATTTGGTAGAATTGGCAATGCACCTCCTCTTGTTATAGAGGGACACCTATCTCACATGGTATTATTTTAAATAAGTACTAAATATTTTATTTTATTTGCAAGCTAGACTTTGAAACCCATTTCAATTAAACTTGTACATATTTTCTTCTCAGGATGCCACACTGGATGTGACACACGATGTCCCACATGATGAGACACATCATGTTACATAGGATGATCCATCTAAGTCCTCTTCACATGGAGTAAAGAGGACTACAAATCAGAAATATTAGGTCTTTTGGCACCTTTAGATTGTTTTTTATGACACATATTGTTTATTATGATACACTTTGTATTAGGATAGTTATCTGTATTATATTTTTTTTGACATCATAGATCATATTATCACATGATAGACCATGTTATATATTTTTATGACTTCTTATCATGCTAGTCTATCTAATATAGATTCTTATGTTATCATGTTGTAAGTATGAACCGTTTTGTTTATTGTGACATATTTTATTCATGTTGTGATACATTTTGTTAGTATATGATGTACATGAATAATAGTTTTAATTAAATATAGAAATATTAATTAAAAAAAAATTTAATGTAAAAGTAATGGACAAATATAGGAGGTAATTACTTGAATTAACAAAGAATTTAATATCAAGTGTGTGCACCATTAGCTTTCAAATATAAGTGAACTATATTTTACACAACTGAACTCATATATTTAAAATTAGTGAAGTCATATATTTAAAACAAGTGAAGTCACATATACATGCAACATGTTTCTTCAAATGTGGTGATGTAAATAAAATTAAAAAAAAAAAAAAAAACACAATTTGAAATGTTAATAAAAGGATAAATTAATAAGAGCTATCGGTGTTATGTAAATATGTTTAATGTATGTACTCACTATGTGTAATTGACAAGATGTTCATATTGGATCCATCTTAAACATATAAATTCACATAACTCATACTTGAGACCCGAATAAGAGGTATATATAAGTTCTCTAACTTTCTATTGATAACACATACATATATTGAAAGTATATAAGTATATATATAAAAAGAGCACAATAAAGAAAAAACTTAGATGTGTGTATTTTTTAGTCATCCTACTGAATCATTTGTATCTTCTTTCTTTTGCAGTGCATCTATTATTGCCTCATGCTCATCCATTGAAATTGTCCATAATACCTTATTGGCTGGTCTCCCTTTTTATCTTTCTAATTTTATATTTGTTACCACAACTAAAAGAGAATAGACATGTAAACTCTTAATTTTTTATTGGTAGTCTTCAAATGTTGGTAAACCATTTCTTCTTGTTAGGCATGTACTTACCCAGGTTCTAGCTACAATGACAAAATGAATTGGATACTCAAAACCATCATCATCTACTTGATGACATATCAATTTTTTCTTAGGTTCCACAAATCTAGCTAGCCAATGCACAATTTTTCCATCATTATTATTAGGTACAATAACAACAAAAACATGTCCTACAAGATAAGATAAAGCACATAAATAATTTAAGCACATGTGTACATAAATAAATAATATATTAATGATATGTAATTTAATTATATTAATGACATGTACATAAATAAATAATACAAATTGAATCATGATCAGAATGAAATTTAGTTCAATTGTGCATACCTAGTTGTATAAGGTTTGAAATACGACCATAGTCTTCTAATGCAAATGTAACATTTGGGCCTTCATTTACTATATCATCTTGAAAATGTGTGTCAATAGGTGCTAATGTTTTGTGTTGTCAATCTAAAACCCATTTTGTATTCTCACATTCTTCCCATTCACTTGCAAGACAAAACTGACAAAAGTAAGCAAGCTCACTAGTCCATTAGTCTAGGTGTTCAAATCTGAACTCCTAAATGAATGTCATTTAGCTGACCTGATAATTTTCTCATAGTCATATCTTGAAAGGATATTCTTCTCTTCAACTAGGCAGAAAAAATGTCTGATTGTAGAGTTCTAACTTGATCCTATGCATAAATATTTGTTACACCACTCCACAATCTCATCTGTAGTTTTTAATTTGGATTTTTCCTCAAATTTTAATTTCTCTTTGCAAAGGGATCTCTTCATGCATGCACCAACACCATCATGTTCTCCTTTACCATGTTCAGCCTCAGAAAAGCTCCACATATGTTGGATATTAGTTTTCCTATGTGTCCTTCTCAACCAATAGAACATTCTAGCATTCTTGAATTGTTATATAAAATTATTTGACCATATCCAATATTGTGTCATTTGAATTTTTCTCTCTCTTAAATTATCATAAAAGACCTTGAAACAATATTGGACAAACTTTGTTGAATGAATTTTATTATCACTCATATAGAAATGACACTCTCTCAATATTTTTTGATCCTCCTCTCTACCATCAGGTGCATGCCTATAAACTATATGAACATAGATTACTACTTGCATTGAATTATAATATTGTGCTTGTACCACATCTTGGGGTGCAAGTGTATAGTTCTCTACAAAGTCAACAACTAAAAGTATAGTGCCAATTGGAAATGTATTCTTACATATGTGGAATTATCCATCATGTCCTCTAACATATTGAGAGTGTTTAGCGTATTTTGGTATGATTCGACTCTTAAACTCATCCATAAATGCATTACAACCTACTTTATCTATAACTAGATTACACCTTCTTCCAATCTTCCCATCATTCAATGGATATTTAGTAGTTTTGAATATTTTTACATTAACTAATTATTGTCCAAAAGTAGTCTAATATTTTCATGAAAGCATTCATCTAACAAAGAAATATTGCCATATATATCACATGTACTAGAAAGACATGCATTGAAAAGAAAATATTGGTCATTAGGTGGCTTACAAAACAAACCTTGTATGAAATCCTTTATAGTTTAAGATGATATGTTTATACCACATTCCTGAGACAATTCTTTACTATGCATGGTACTATGTATAGATTAAAATACATCATAATGGTAATGAAATTGAACATGATTTTTACAGCAACATGTGATTCTTTCCTTGCTAATCCTTGCATATCATGGTTTACACTTTTCAAAAGATCTTTTACTGCTGGTTATAGTTAACACCTTATCATCTAAAAATGTCAAGCCCAAACTACAAGGGCAAAAACACACCATTTTTTTTTTTTAATTATAATTATTATTTAAAGTGCTCTAAGTTGAAATGATTGAGATAACATTTTAAGTACAGGTTCTGTAAATTATGTCTTAAGATTATAAACATAAGGACGATTACATCATTAAGATATTGAAACTTTTGTTATAAGATTGATATCGATAAAATTATGTTCTTACATTTCTTATACAACATTATAGTAAAAGTTATTTTTTAAAAATGATGTAGCTGACTACAAAATTAGTTTAATGAAACAACTAAGCAAATAACATCGACATTAAAACATATTTTAAATAGACAATAACCTGATGTCTAAAACTAATTAGTATTCAAAAATTTAGACTTACTTCAATACCAAAACTAAATACATTTAAAAATTAATTAAAAGAAATCAAATCTAAATTAACTATTATATCCATAATATCTAACAATTTAATGAATCGAGATTGAAACTAACTTACATCTATAATTTTAAATTAAGACTAATTGATTTCTTATTATAACCATTACTTAATTAACATTATATCTACTATTGATTTTTAAATTATATAAGGAAACTTTCTAGATTTAATACTTTTATAAGCAACCAAACTAATTTATTAACTAACACTTAACAAAATACAAGCAACTAAACTAAACTAATTTTAAACTAAAACTCTTTATGAATTAACATATATCTTTAAAACAATTAACATTAAAACAAACATATTTATCAATTAACTAAAATTATTAATAATTAACAAATAACAAACAATAACTAACATAAAACTTTAATAAATTAACTAAATTAAATACTAACACGCTAAAAATAAAACAAATATTAACTTAACTACTTACTAACAAAAAGAATCTAAATTAACTTAACATATACTAACTACCCTATCTAACTCTAATTCTAACTAATCTAAAATTTTAATCACTAACTTATTTTGAACATTAAATAAAACACAAATTAAAATTAACAATAAACTACTAACATACTAAACAACTAAGCTTATTAACCACTAACCTAACCACTAACTCTATCCTGTACTACCTATACTCTACCCCCCCTACACCCCTACTCTATTCCCCAAATGGGTGCTTCCCAAAGGTTGGGCACGCTGCGCAAGCTCACTAACCCTGGGTCAGTGGTACCCCCACTTCCCAATCCACTTGCGTTGGGTGGGAACCAAGGTAGCCGCTCATGTATAAGATGCAAATCCTTTTTTTTTTTAATGAACTTCAAACAAATTTTAATCTTTTCCATACTCTCCTAACATTTAGGATGTGACAAGGTGATGTCATCTATGATGATGATATTTGACTTACATAAAAACTTAAAACATTTCTAATTCCTCCCTCCATACTGACGTCCAAGGAAGGAGATAAGGCATTAATGTTATAAAGTTTTATGGGTAACAAATTAGATATTTAGGATATTAGAGATCATTGTTAAGTTACTTTAGTTATTCATATTTAATTTATTGATTATTAATTTTGAATTTAAATACAAAAACAAGGAATCACAGAGAATATTCTCTGTGCACAAATAGATTTACTTCTTTCTTCCATGCAAAATCCAGAGAGCATTTTTCTGTTGGGCGAAATTTTTTTATTTTTTTAAGCTTTATTTTTTTATAAGTATGGATTTTAAGCAATGTGTTTTTTTTTTAAGGTTTTTTTTTTTTGATAGATTTAAAAGATAGGTTTAAACATTGTGACACAATAATACAAGATTAATTGATTTCTCAACCAACTTGAATTGAACTATAAACCATAATTATTTTTCTTTCCTCAACATAGTTTTTTTCATATTTAACATATAAGAAAAACTTAAAAATTTTGCTCAATCAAACTGAATCTACATCCATGATATAATTTTCGTTTCCAACATAGAAGTAAACTTGAAATTTGCCTAATTAAATCAACACCATTTCCATCCTATTTTGATGTGCATCCATCCAATTTAAATTTTACAATTAAATCACATGACAAGTAATTATATTCAAACACCAATTTTATTGGCAAACTTGATTCAAGGGTTTAACCGAGAAAGAATCAGGAAGAAAACCTGACTTCTTTGCCAATCGAACAAAGTTTGAAATACCAATTTACATAGGATATCAATCCCAATTTTCAACAATATAATTGAATTTTCCTCATGACCCTCATCAAGGGATTCATAACAATTTTTGCAACACATTTCTAGAACCATGGATGGAATAGAATTTTGATTAGGTGACAACAAGCATGACCAAGAACAATTCAACCATGCATATTCACACAAGGTTATCACAATATGATCCACAATGAATCAACACTAGGGAAAGGTGGATTCTTCCAACCAAGAGAAGTCAAGCACAACACCAAATAGTTGCCCAATTGGGGCTATAAACCAAGAACTTCCGTTCTTCCATTTCAACATACCATAATCATAAAAGGTTTTTGCTGACAAGTAGGGGCCCATAACACCCTACCCTTTCTCCCTCTTCTCATCCTGAGAAGACACTCTACACTGGGTTGAGTCCAACTAAACAAACTTTTCCCAAAATTGGTCACTTCTGCCCTATCCAAGGGTGAGTAATACCAAAACACCCATGCAAGAAAAAACTCAAAATTTCAAACATAAACATGAAAAGAAAACATCCAAAATATCATGGTTTTCAAATCTTCCCAACATACCCACAAACATACAAACATTCAAACAACAACAAGGTAGCATAAGCATGAAAAAAGAATGATATTTGAACAAGGGAGATGACAATTCCTACCTGCACAAAGAGGTAATGGAAATGAACAAGTTTGATTAGAGTTTCCCCTTCCTTGCTTCAATCTTCAAAACTCCTCTCTAAATGTAGAGATTGGGTAACAACCCCCACTAGTCCAAGAAAGGCTTCTAAATAAGCCTCAAACTAAATCACCCAAAAGGATCAATAACTTCTTCCACCCACTTACAATTCTAGAAACTCCTAACTCAACCCACACTATGGTTAAACACTAAGAGGAGGTGGGGTAAGACAACTCATGGTAACCACATGCAATTTTCGCACAAAGGCAAAAAGAGACTTTTTGAGTGGCCTCAAAAGTCAATAAAAGGGGCTTAGGGGTTGGAAAAGACCCCCAACCCATATCCATACCCCTTGGGTATAAATATTTCATTTTTTAAAGCTTTAGGGATAGGTTTAGAGCCAAACAAAAGCTAGGAATATTATAGGATCAAATAACAACTCTAAAAAGAAAATTAAGCACTAAACTAGATTAAGGGTGACTAAACTTGATTAAGAACCAAATTAGCAAATTGACACTGACTAAATCTTACCTAGGTCCAAAGGTTACATAGCTAACCCGAAAATAGCACACTAAAGAGCACAAACAATTCACGAGTGTCAAGCGACACTAAAAGAACATAGTTACGAACATTAACATTTACTGATCACATAAGGATACATACATACATTTCACAATTAAAATACTTGAATTACAAATGACATGGTTTCCAAAAAAAATTAGCACATAGAGATCAGTTTTGTTTCTCCATCGATTTTCTTGGCTAAAATATCTACACACTCATTGCACACATCAGTAGTCCCGTAAAATCACATGTACATATATATATGTATATATATATATATATATATATATATATATATATATATATATATATATATATATATATATATACATTTCAAAAAATCACATAAATTAAAACATACATCTATAAATCAGTTAGGTTTTCTCTCAATTCTTAACCATTAAAATCTCATAATCCAAGTGTTAATCCTACGTTCTACTTAATTCATCAACATACATAAACATAAAACATTAAAAGACGGACATCAAATATCTGAAAATAACATCACACAACATGAAATAATATGATATGTTCAAGTATATGATAATGTCTTGACATCCCAAGCCGTGAGTAACAAAAAGATATAACAACTAAGGCTACGAAGGGTTAGGGCGAGGCCTCACATCCTCCCCCACTAGGCATGAACTTCTGCCCAAAGTTCATCAAAAGATAAGGGTATTGAGATTGCATCTGTGCTGCATCCTCCCAAGAAAGCATGACCTCATCACACCATTCCCACTAGACCCTAACTTGGTCTAGCTCTCAACCTCGGGGAGCTAGGGTCTATTAGGCAATAATATGGATAGTCTCTAGCGCTAACTGGCTAACCAACTCCACCTGTAGCCTAATGCTCAGTCTGGTAGTTGTCAACTGCTACGAAAACTCTGTGGGACCTACCCATGTCTCCAACTGTCAGCTCTGAAAAAGCCCCTCTCTGACCACTGGATGACTGTCCCTTCGGACACTCTCTGGCTATATGACCCATGCCACCACAAGTATAGCATGGCCCTTAGGTATAAGATCATGTATCCTATGATCTTGATTATTTTGGGCCTCCTGACTTGCCAGACCCACTATATCCACCCCTAGAAGACTGGTGAGCCTGCACTGGTTGTGACTGTGGAGTATGTACTTTTTGATCCTGCTGTAACTGGCACTGCTTGGGCTCGAATCCCTGGTAACCTTGTGAGAGTTCCTGCTACTGCTGCTGAGACTGTTGGCCCTTAGAGGACCCTAGTGTATAGTTATGACTCCCTTTCCAAGGGGGTTTCTACCGAGTAGAGTTTTGATTTTGAGATTGATCCCATGATTCCTATTTGCCTTGAGTATCCTCTGCCACTAGTGCTATCTCCATTACCTGTCTGAAGGTAGTAGGAAAGGCCATCCGAACTGGACCGTGAAGTGAGAAATTCAAACCCATGATAAAATGATGTACCCGTAGTTTATCATCCTTCATGTATTTCACATAAGGAAGGAGCTCGAGAAACTTGCTCTCATACTGAGCCTCTAGGCCTCTCTCTGCCTCTCTCTGCCTCTAGGCCTGCCTCCTCCAGGTCCCTCTGCTTCCACTACTAGAATCTGCTGAACTGGCTGAACCATAGGTACTACTCTCTGCTGAACTACACCGATCAAAGTCTGAAGTGTATTTATAATGTCCTGGTTCAGGTTCAATGGTGGTGGAGGTGGAGGTGGTGGTGGTGAAGGTGGTCCATCCCTCTATCCCGGTCTACCACCTCTCGCCCTACAACCTTTTCCTTGTGGGTTGCTTCAAGTAACAGGAGGCATCCTACACAATTTAATATTTCGTTTTAAGTTTTTAGAAGCGTAAGGGTTTAAGGTTCCTAGTGTTGAAACACAGGCTCTAATACCAAAATGTCATGCCCAAACTACGAGGGCAAAAACACACCATTTTTTTTTTAATTATAATTATTAATTAAAGTGCTCTAAGTTGAAATGATTGAGATAACATTTTAAGTACAGGTTCTCTACATTAAGTCTTAAGATGATTACATCGTTAAGATATTGAAACTTTTGTTATAAGATTGATATCGATAAACTTATGTTCTTACATTTCTTATACAACATTATAGTAAAAGTTATTTTTAAAAAATGATGTAGATGACTACAAAATTAGTTTAATGAAACAACTAAGGAAATAACATCGACATTAAGACTTATTTTAAATAGACAATAACCTGAAGTCTAAAACTAATTAGTATTCAAAAATTCAGACTTACTTCAATACCAAAACCAAATACATTTAAAAATTAATTAAAAGAAATCAAATCTAAATTAACGATTATATCCATAATATCTAACAATTGAATGAATCGAAATCGAAACTAACTTACATCTATAATTTTAAATTAAGACTAATTGATTTCTTATTATGACCATTACTTAATTAACATTATATCTACTATTGATTTTTTAATTATTTAAGGAAACTTTCTAGATTTAATACTTTGATAAGCAACCAAACTAATCTATTAACTACCACTTAACAAAATACAAGCAACTAAACTAAAATAATTTTAAACTAAAACTCTTTATGAATTAACATATATCTTTAAAACAATTAACATTAAAACAAACATATTAATCAATTAACTAAAATTATTAATATTTAACAAATAACAAACAATAACTAACATAAAACTTTAATAAATTAACTAACTTAAATACTAACACGCTAAAAATAAAACAAATATTAACTTAACTACTTACTAACAAAAAGAATCTAAATTAACTTAACATATACTAACTACCCTATCTAACTCTAATTCTAACTAATCTAAAATTTTAATCACTAACTTATTTTAAACATTAAATAAAACACAAATTAAAATTAACAATAAAGTACTAACATACTAAACAACTAAGCTTATTAACCACTAACCTAACCACTAACTCTATCCTATACTACCTATACTCTACCCCCCCTATACCCCTACTCTATTCCCCAAATGGGCGCTTCCCAAAGGTTGGGCACGCTGCGCAAGCTCACTAACCCTGCGTCAGTGGTATCCCCACTTCCCAATCCACTTGCCTTGGGTGGGAACCAAGGTAGCCGCTCATGTATAAGATGCAAATCCTTTTTTTTTTTATAATGAACTTCAAACATATTTTAATCTTTTCCATACTCCCCTAACATTTAGGATGTGACAAGGTGACATCATCTATGATGATGATATTTGACTTACATAAAAACTTAAAACATTTTTAATTCCTCCCTCCATACTGACGTCCAAGGAAGGAGATAAGGAATTAATGTTATAAAGTTTTATGGGTAACAAATTAGATATTTAGGATATTAGAGATCATTATTAAGTTACTTTAGTTATTCATATTTAATTTATTGATTATTAATTTTGAATTTAAATACAAAAACAAGGAATCACAGAGAATATTCTCTATGCATAAATAGATTTACTTCTTTCTTCCATGCAAAATCCAAAGAGCATTTTGCTCTTGGGGAAAAAAAAAAATTTGAAGCTTTATTTTTTTATAAGTATGGATTTTAAGCAATGTATTTTTTTTTAAGGTATATTTTTTTTGATAGATTTAAAAGATAGGTTTAAACATTGTGACACAATAATACAAGATTAATTGATTTCTCAACCAACTTGAATTGAACTATAAACCATAATTATTTTTCCTTCCTCAACATAGTTTTTTTCATATTTAACATATAAGAAAAACATAAAAATTTTGCTCAATCAAATTGAATCTACATCCATGATATAATTTTTGTTTCCAACATAGAAGTAAACTTGAAATGTGCCTAATTAAATCAACACCATTTCCATCCTATTTTGATGTGCATCCATCCAATTTAAATTTTACAATTAAATCACATGACAAGCAATTATATTCAAACACCAATTTTATTGGCAAACCTGATTCAAGGGCTCAACTAGGAAATAATCAGGAAGAAAACCTGACTTCTTTGCCAATCGAGCAAAGTTTGAAATACCAATTTACATAGGATATCAATATCAATTTTCAACAATATAATTGAATTTTCTTCATGACCCTCATCGAGGGATTCATAACAATTTCTACAACACATTTCTAGAACCATGGATGGAACATAATTCTGATTAGGTGACAACAAGCATGACCAAGAACAATTCAACCATGCATATTCACACAAGGTTATCACTATATGATCCACAATGAATCAACACTAGGGAGAGGTGGATTCTTCCAACTAGGAGAAGTCAAGCACAACACCAAACAGATGCCCACTCGGGGCTATAAACCAAGAACTTCCATTCTTCCATTTCAACATACCATAATCTTACAAGTTTTGTGCTGATAGGTAGGGGCCCATAACACCCTACCCTTTCTCCCTCTTCTCATCCTGAGAAGAGATTCTACACTAGTTGGAGTCCAACTAAATAGACCTTTCCCAAAATTGGTCACTTCTGCCCTATCCAAGGGTGAGTAATACCAAAACACCCATGGAAGAAAAAACTCAAAATTTCAAACATAAACATGAAAAGAAAACATCCAAAATAAAATGGTTTTCAAATCTTCCCAACATACCAACAAACATACAAACATTCAAACAACAACAAGGTAGCATAAGCATGAAACAAGAATGAAATCTGAACAAGGGAGATGACAATTCCTACCTGCACAAAGAGGTAATGGCAATGAACAAGTTTGAGTAGAGTTTCCCCTTCCTTGCTTCAATCTTCAAAACTCCTCTTTAAATGTAGAGATTGTGTAACAACCCCCACTAGTCCAAGAAAGGTCTCTAAATAAGCCTCAAACTCAACCACGCAAAAGGATCAATAACTTCTTCCACCCACTTAAAATTCTAGAAACTCCTAACTCAACCCACACTATGGTTAAACACTAAGAGGAGGTGGGGTAAGACAACTCATGGTAACCACATGCAATTTTCGCACAAAGGCAAAAAGAGACTTTTTGAGTGGCCTCAAAATTCAATAAAAGGGGCTTAGGGGTTGGAAAAGACCCCCAACCCATGCCCATACCCCTTGGGTATAAATATTTCATGTTTTAAAGCCTTAGGGATAGGTTTAGAGCCAAAAAAAAGATAGGAATTAAATAGGACCAAATAACAACTCTAAAAAGAAAATTAAGCACTAAACTAGATTAAGGGTGACTAAACCCGATTAAGAACCAAATTAGCTAACTAACACTGACTAAATCCGACCTAGGTCCAAAGGTTACATAGCTAACGCCAAAATAGCACACTAAAGAGCACAAACAATTCACGTGTGTCAAGCGACACTAAAAGAACATAGTTACGAACATTAACATTTACTGATCACATAAGGATACATACATACATCTCACAATTAAAATACTTGAATTACGAATGACATGGTTTCCAAAAAAAAATTAGCACATAGATATCAGTTCTGTTCCTCCGTCAATTTTCTCGGCTAAAATATCTACACACACATTGCACACATTAGTAGTCCTGTAAAATCACATGTGTGTGTGTGTGTGTGTGTGTGTGTGTGTGTGTGTGTGTGTGTGTGTGTGTGTGTGTGTGTGTGTGTCTATATATATATATATATACGTATCAAAAAATCACATAAATTAAAACATACATCTATAAATCAGTCAAGTTTTCTCTCAATTCTTAACCATTAAAATCTCTTAATCCAAGTGTTAATCCTATGTTCTACTTAATTCATCAACATACATAAACATAAAACATTAAAAGAAGGACATCAAATATCTGAAAATAACATCACACAACATGAAATAATATGATATGTTCAAGTATCTGATAATGTCTCAACATCCCAAGCCGTGAGTAACAAAAAGATAAACAACTAGGCTACGAAGGGTCAGGGCGAGACCTCACAAAAAATTTGCTAAACAATTCAATTTGAGTCATGTCCAAAAGGTGTTTAAGATGTGGATCACATATTTTTGAGCCAATTTTCAATTTAAGAACATCTCTTGAATTAGGTGATATTCTTGTATTATCCTGCCAAAAACTTTCAATTAAACTTTTGACTTCATTAGTAAGTTTCATATCAGATCTCAGAAGTCTACAACTAGAAATCCACAAACTATTTTTTAGATCACATTCAAAGTTAAACCTTCTCTTCACAACTCTTTCTAAAGTTTTACGATTCATATTAAGATATCCACTTATGTTACTAATTAATCTTTTGTTAGTAGTTGATTTAGTAACTAAATCTATTATTATTGCTCATTGCACTGCATTTTTATCTTTAGAGAGACTTCTCTTGTTGATAACATTAAAGGCACTAGAAATAGTGGATACAACTTGTTTTAAAGGCTCATTTTTATTCTTAGGTTTTCCGTACATTTCTAACCATTGCATTAGTTTTCACATTCTAGGCATTTTAATTAGTTGCAAGATCAACTAACATTGAAACCCAAGCTTCTTATTATAAAAATGTCTATATAATCTATTAGCATGTGTCTTAATCTATCTCCACGAAACCAATCCATGAAGATTATATAGCACATCATTAGAAAAATGAAAATTATGTTCACACACTTCAGTATCATTCAAACATTTTTTTTCAATACTAGGTCTTTCTATGCCTACATTTATATAATTGTTATTTTCAATTGGCATTTCATTTCAATGTTTTTTGGAATTTGAATCTCATTTTCATTTTTTCTAGGTATTTCTTTTGGGACTTTCATTTTCATTGGATTTTGTTGTTCATGATCATTTGAAAATATATTCACATGAAGAAAACCTAAATCATTTAAATCGTAACCTACTTCTACAAAATCACCAGTTTCATCATGAGAAAAAACTTGAGGGATCAACGACACAATTGTATTGAATGTTTTATTAGAAAGTGTACATGAATCTCCTTGTATTGGGTTCTCTTCTTTAGCCTCTTTATCCATCATGGTATCCTCAATGTCTTTCTCTTCTTAAACCATATTTGAAATTGAAGACCCAACATTGCTCAACTCTCTAATTCTTTGTCTTCTCTCTTATTAATGTTGTGCTTCCTTCTCTTTGTTTGTTGCAATCTCCTCATTTGTTGGAACTTTTATTTTCTTATTTCTTCATTATTTTTATCCTATGTTTGTACCAACTTTGAATACAAATCAATAGCTTGCAGTTTGTAGAATATGACAAAAAAATTGGATAATATGATAGAAATTCATTATTATAGCTCGAAACTATCAGTTAATCATTGAAATGATTGATAAATTCTTTGTGGGTCATCTTTTGGGACCCAAAAAGTACTTAAGATTCAAGTACCTAAATTTTAAATGATTGGGTACCTGATTCTAAATCACGAGCTTGATTTGTACAATGACTAAATTGGAATTGGGAACCTAATTTTTGAATTGAGAATTAGGTACCTGATTCTAAAGTTGTGGGTAGGAATTTCCCTTTGGCATTGGGTTTTTCCTTGGGGAAAGGCATGGTACAGAATTGGTGGGACCAAGCCTATTCCTTTATGTATCAAATTTTTACTAAGGAAATTATTCAACAATTTCAAGGATTGTCATAATTTTATATGGTCTTCCTCATTGAATTTTTTGACAAAATGAAAACCCATTATAAGTCTAACTGCTATGATTTCAAAAATGTAAATTTTATAGTGTTATGAGTTCATTTTCTATTTTTGCATTATTTATTAATCAAAAGTGTCTCTTAAACATAAAATAGTGAGATACATTAAAACTTTAATAACTTTTTTTAATTTTCGTATTTCCTAAATTAATTCACATGCCATCAATCTACGCAAAATTATTTTGAAATTAAATTACATTTTAAATTTAAATTTTGATTACATTATGGTGTGCATACACAAGAGGTTTTAGAAATTAGCATAATTATCTATTAAAAATTAATTTTAAAAAAATCATTAAGTAATTAAAGAAAATTATTCTCACAATCTTTGGTGTGTCAGGTAACTTCTTTTCAAAAGGATTCAAAAAAAATCATGTAGTTGTATCAAATTATGGTGTTCGTACATGAGTGTGGTATGGTCTTGAAATGAACATTTTGAAAAAGTGTTTTTAAAGATCCATACCAAAACAAAAATCTATCATATGTGTATACAAATAAATTACATATTCTAAAAGGAGATTTTGGGCAAGACAAATTTAATTTTGAAGTTTTTTTATATTTAATTTCTAAATTCCTCAAATTTTTGCATCAATCGACAATATATTTCAAAAATAGGAAAAACACTTCCACCTTTTGGCCAAAAGTGAGACCTAAGTTCTTGCACTGACCCAAAAGTGATGTGTGCTCTCTAAATTTTTGGTCATATAGTGTTGAAATGTATTATTGAGACACTTATTGAAAGTGTAACTTGAAAATATGTGTATTTCTCTTTGATGCCAACTACTAGAGAAGGTTAAAGTGTCCAATGGTCAAATTGTGATTTGTCATGAGTTTGATGACACTCTTCTAAATTTGTGGTTTAGAAAATAATTTTGAAGTCCTTATTTGTTTGGATCATAAGAAGGCCTACATCGAGGCACAATAATATAAAGTTTTTCAAGCATGTGTTGTTAGGGGCTTTATATTTTATCCCTTGTGTTTGTGATTATTTTTTTTAAACATGGATACTCCTAAAAATTCTTATATTATGTTTAGTGAAAAATTAGATGGTTCCAACTATACTAGTTGGAAATGTGAGATGGAATTAATTCTAAAAATGGAAGCCTTATGAGAAGTAGAAATTGAAGAAAAACCTATAGATCAAATAAGCATGAAAAATGGGATAAAATGTAAAATGGATTTGAATGCACATGCAACTATTTTACAGAAAACTTGTTTAGGAATAAGGCCTCATGAAAAAAGTCTAAAGATAATGAAGAATATATGGAGAAATTTGTAGACAATGTATGAAAGAATCAACAAATTAAAAGTGATGGATATTATTTAAAGAAATTTCAATCATTTGAAAATGAAGACCATAGACAATATGAATGATCATATTGAAAAGTTGAAAATTTTAAGAAATTAACTTGTAATGATTAAATTTAAGCATCAAGACTCTAGAATTATTGATTTCTTGATTGAAATTATTCTTAATGAATAACATAGTTTTATTTGTACATTGGAACTAATAAAAGATTTTGAGAATATAAAATTAGAAGAAATGTATGGTGCCTTGCTAAATGAAGAGGGTAGACTTCATAAATTCACTAGTGAGTCTAGCAAGAGTTCTCAGGCATTAATGGCTAGAGGAAAATATAAGAATGACATCTAGGGTAAATCGTATTAACAAAAATCAAATCAAGGGAATCAATAGAAAAATAATCAAAAGAAATGGAATCAACCAAGAGAATACCAACATAGGCATAACTTTCAAAGGAAACAAAGTGAATGTTGAAGTTACAAAATTAATATTAGATGTTATCATTGTAGAGGACATAAAAGTGATTAGTGTCATAAGAAATCACAAAGAAGATTTAATCAGAGAAGATAATTCAATTTTTCACAAGAAGGGGTTGACCATAATATTGTGATAGCTTCTTTATCTGCTCAAGGAAATTAAAGTAACACATGGTATATTGATTCAAGAGCTAGCCAACATATGACTTATAATAAAAATTTATCTAGTTCTTTAGAATAAACAATTAGTGCAAGGATATTTCTTGGAGAAGGTAGTTCACATGCAATTGAAGAACTAGCTTTAAAATTCAGTGAAAGGACATATTGGTAAAAAGTTGCAAATTATAGATGTGTATCTTGTGCCAAGTTAAAAAAAACATCTTCTCTAAGTAACTCACATAACTCAACATGGTTAAAAGGCTGATTTCTATTCAGATAAGGCATAATGTGCCTTTTTTGGACATTAGATTATAAAACTTGACTTTACATATATTTCTCTATTTTCCTCCAATAACCTTATCAAAGTTTTAATTCTCTATACATATTTTTCAACTGTAAGAGTTATATTTTTTGTATAATAATTATTTTAGCTATATAATTATATTAATAATAACATATATTATATTAGTATTTAGATTATATCAATTATATAACTTTAATTCTATATATACATTAATAACATAACATACATTATATCTATAATAATATTAATAATATCATTATTCTTAATAGTAGTGGTGATATAAATATTATTTAATATCTAATTTCTATATATATACTTATATGATAGTACATTTGTATTATTGCAATATATAATAATTTATATTTTCACCTTATTATTATTATAGTGCCTGCCCCTAGGTCACAGTTTTGTTATCATTGTTGAACTCTTTTAGGGCTAGTTTTATGTTGATGGTTAGCAGCATTGTTTTGAGACTATCAGATATTGTACTATGGATTCAGTTGATATATGATGAAATTACTTAGACTCTACATTTCATGTATGCATGATGATTATTACATTATTTTCAGTTATTGATTAGTTAGATGGTTTATTATCGCATGTGTTTTCTTATGGATACTTACCCCATACTTGCATGTGTATGGTGTGTGTGTTTTTTCTTAGATGACATTTCTGATGTG